>OZ035962.1:8053788-8653788 GCA_964034945.1 Chrysopilus asiliformis
AACTTGCAATAGCTTCATCATAAGTTATCGGATCTTTATTGTGACTTACTGTCATTGAATTAATTTCTTCTATGTATCGCCTTGGTGGAACTCCTTTAGTTATTCTCTCAGATCTTCTATTTTCTACATCATTTGAGTATTCATCTGATTCTTCTTGAAAATCAATTTGTTGCAATGTACCTGTATCTGATACTTCATCTGTTTCTCTTTCAAAAATATGTAATTTTGATTCCATTCCAATATTAATATCGCTAGTATTCATTTTCTTTTCTTGAACAAATTTCACGTCTCGACTAATAAATACTTTACATGTTTCTTTATCCAAAAGACGATATCCTTTGGTTCCTGTTTCATAACCACAGAAGATTAATTTCCTTGCAGTATTATCTAACTTTTTCCTTTCATCTCTTGCAATATGCGCATATGCTATTTCACCAAATCTACGAAAATAATTTAAATTTGGCTTACTGTTATTCCATGCTTCATAAGGCGTGAATTTTTCATCCCTTGTAGGTAGACGATTCAAAATGTGATTTGCTGTATTTACTGCTTCTCCCCAAAATTTCTTCTCTAATCCAGAATCTGTTAACATGCACCTAGTCATTTCTATTAATGTTCGATTCTTTCTTTCAGCAATTCCGTTCTGTTGTGGAGTTTTCGGAACTGTTAGTTGAACTTTTATTCCTTTATCTTGATAAAATTTCTGTATTTCTTTATTTACAAATTCTCCTCCCCGATCTGATCTTATTACTTTAGGTATTTTGTTGTATTGTGTTTCCATTAAATTAACAAATTCAATAATCTTTTGCGTCACATCTGATTTTTGTTTTATAAGATAAATATATGAAAATCTTGAGTAATCATCAGTTAACGTTAATATGTATCTATTTCCTCTTGGTGTCTGTTCTTGCAATGGTCCACATAAATCTGTATGTACTAAATCAAGTTTTTCAACACTCTTGGAATTAGATATCTTCGGAAAACTGTCACGAGTTGATTTACTTTTAATACAAACTTCACACTGATCATTATGTAAACATTTCTTGATACAAATTCCTGTAGCCATAGTTGTCATTAATTCAATATCTTTTAAATTGCGATGTCCTAAAATTTGATGCCACTCATGTAAACATTTTTCTTTGTTGTCAACTTGAGAACTTATTAAAGCTTGATGTTGAGATACTGCTTTGTAGATATCATTATTAGATTTAATTGACATCAACAAACAACCATTTAACTTGATGTCACACATCTTATTTTGAAATGTAACTTCATATCCTTTATCCGTCAACTTCCTCACTGACAATAAATTGTATTTTATTTTTGGTACATACATAACATTTTCTAATTGAATGTTACAATTTTCTGTCTTGAATCTTACAATTCCCATTCCTTCGATTGTTAGTTTTGTGCCATCAGCTAATTTTACTGTACTTTTGTGTGATTTATCGATTTTTAAGAAAAATTTCTCATCACAACACATATGGGCTGTAGCACCTGAATCAACATACCATTCGTTGATTTTTGTTCCCTTTTGAGTTCCAGTCATAAGACAAACGTAAGAGTCTTGATTATTGTCTTGATCATTATTTTCTGCAAAATTGACTCTTTGTTCTTTATTTTCCTTTTTCTTTTTCCATACTAAATATTTTCTGCATTCTGACTTAAAATGTCCGATCTTTTTGCAAAAATGACAAGTTCCTGAATTCTTCATTTGATTAAAATGCTTTGTGACTTTCAATGCCTTTTCTTGATTAGTTGATGAATTTATTTCTTTCCGTCGTAAATATTCTTCCATCAATTTTCCTTTTATCATTGTACTTGTTAAATCTGATTCAGCACGAGATTCAAGAGCTGTTATTAAACTACCATAACTCTCTGGCAAACTGCTTAAATATAATGCGACTGCTAACGAATTTGCCATTTGATCTCCTAATGTTGTTAGCTCATCCATAATTTCATCCATGTTATTTAGATGAATTTGCATATCCCCGTCTTCTTCCAGATGCATTTTACATAAACGTTTAAGTAAACGTACCTTATTTGACAATGTTGATTTCTGGTGATATTCTTTTAAGGCATTCCACATCTTTTTCGCTGTATCCATTTTCTTGATATGAATTAGTTGATCATCTTCTATTAACAGTCCTATATTTGCTCGAGCTTTATTGTCTTTCTTCTTCCATGCTTCTGTTAACGGATTTGGAATATCTTCTGTAATTATGTCCCAAAGATCTTCTCGTATTAAAAGAAGTTCCATTTTAAATTTCCAGACTTGATAGTTATTATTATTTAGTTTCGTTATTATCATTTTTGTTGAATCCATATTGCTGATTTTTCTTCTGGTTGAACGTTCACTGCTTTACTGATACACTCCTGGGCCCATAACCTGATGAATTTAATGCTTCAAAAATTGTTTCCCAGCGTGTGGTTTCAATATAAAGAATTACGCAGTTTAAATTAAAACACGTTCGACTGTTAGCAATTACAAATTATAACTGGAAAAATATTTTACTTTTACAATAATTTGACATTTTCGATTACTTGATGTATTACAAACATTTGAGCTAAGTATTTTGTATTTGAATTGCTAAACATTGTATTACATATTTAACAGGTCCAGCTAATTTTCAGATTCGCCTTTAAACGGGAAGTTTGTTTGCTGTAAATAAAATAGTGTTGTTTGATACAGGGATTTAAAAACTCACAAGAGATCATCGAGTGGAGAGAAAGTGTATTGATGTGTATAAAATTTGGCATATAAACAATTAGGGACTGAGATTTGTGAAAAAATAATGAATAACAACAAAAAACAAAGATAAACTTTGTGATACATGCTTCCCATTCTCTTTTCAGAGCACTTGTTTAACATGTTCTTGGTATATTAATCATACTAATATATAAAAATGAGTTGGTGTCTGTCTGTCTGTCTGTTCCTCTTTCACGCAAAAACGGCTGAACCGATTGACTTGAAATTTGGCATGAGTGTCTGTGATAGTTCTAGTTTCAACATAGGCATACGGAAAAGTAGCGTGAGGGGTGGGGGGAGTAAGGGGAGGGGGTAAAGTGATTTCGAAACTTAGTTACTATTTCGAGGGGAAACTACTGAACCAATTGGCCTGAAGTTTAGCTCCAACATAGACAATAAAAAAAATTGAAAAAACTTAACTCGGCAACGACGGGTATGCAAGCTAGTTCATAATAAAAACGAAGTGTGACAACTAGTTACTCAGTGCAGTTTTTTTATAGTTTCAGCCAGAGCTTATGAAAAGACCCTTTAATGCCGAAGCAGAGCTCAGGATGGTGTATTCAGTATGGAATCAGTACAGCTCAGTTATTAAGAAAAAAAGTGCTAAGTCGAAACAATTTAATCAAAAAATTGTAAAATTTGTATAACTAAAATTGTCTCAATATATATAATAAATGCTAGTCCAACTGCCTTGCTCTCCCTCTCGACTTTCGACTTTCTTACAATTAAGCCGTACATACAATTTTATATATTTTTCACGCCAAGAGGACAACTGTAGCTTTCCTTATAAGTTCTTATTATGGAATAATAAAAGTTTGGTCTAAAATCCTTTTCAACCACAAAAGAATCAGCATAACAATTTTGTGTAATTATGTTCATACTTCTTGATTAGAAATTTCACCTCAGTAAAATTTTAGCTCCAGAGAATTTCTTTTTTATTTAGATGTTAAATAATCAAATTAGTCTTTGGTAATGATTCAAAACGAAGCATGTTCTTTGATATATAAGAATTGTTTTTGGTCTGCGTAATGAAAATGGGAAAGTTCAATTTAGTTTTTTATCCGTCTGGTATCAATTGTTCCAATATTTTTAATGAATTGGATAACATCCAAAATTTTGTCAAGTGACTGCAGAAAAATAACTGAGTTGGCGTTCTTTTTAAATTTCGGAGATTAAAGATTTCGTTTTAAATGCAAATTAATTGTGGTTCTCAATTTAATTTATAACATTGATTGGTGGAGTCTTCAAAGTAATTGCAATAGCCTAGTTGCATATGTATTGCTAAAAGTCGAGACTTCGAATATGAATCTGTAAAGTAATGATATTTTCAGAGTTTTTATGATTTTCCATCCTGGTAAGTATCATTATTTTGGATTCCATATTAAGAGCAATTGTACAATTAAGGTATACATAAAAAAAAATCCACAAACACGATTCAAAATATAAAATTCCCGTAATTTAAGATACGTAAAATATAAAAATTTTCCACATACAAAAAAATAGGGTAATAAAAACATAAATATCGATTGCCGAATTTTGTGGTAGGAAATGGAACTCGGGTGAACAAAAGGATGAACAAAAATTTGAAATAAAATCAAACCGAATGATGGATGACTGTGAGACACTAACAAAGTGGCGTAATTATAAATAGCCAGCGAAAAAGATGTCATCCATTTAAATAATGAGTTTTAGCTTTTATTATTTGTATCATCGTTTTCAAAATAGCATTTGTTTTGCTTTTTACTATGACTAACTTGTCCCTATCATCGATCCACAATAACCGCATTTATTTGCTGCGAAAATTGGAAAATTAGCTTTAACCAATTTTGGTTAAAAGTAGGTAGAATTATTTTTGGATTATAAAACCAAATTATCATAGAGCTTAAACCGTCGTAAATTGATCAAAGAACAAGAAATTATGTTCCAGTTTAGTTAAATTCCTTTGTGATATAAACTTAATTGGACTTTATTAAAATATGGACTATAATAAAATAGAATTACAGAAACCTATCTCTACTCCAGACAAACATCGGTTATTTTATAGAATTTTCAACAATTTGATAATTTTTAAAAATTTGGGGAAATCAAAACTACAACCAAATTTTGTTTGTCTAATCGTGAATAGAATAATATGTAGTAATAAATTGAGTTAGAGACTTAAAATTTGATAAAGGGTTGTCCATCAAATATGTCACACTTTTAGGAGGAGGACTACTACTTTAGTAGTTTGACGCGGTACTAAACTCCACTCGTGAAAAAAACACGAAACGAAGGGGGGGGGGGGGGGTTTGAAAGATCGAAAATTAGCGGGACGTATTTTATGTACAAGCCCCTAAAATTCGAACTCATCAAGGTGACTTATTTTACCATCTTTTTTGGAATATTTCGTATGAGGTATTGGAAACTGTGAGTTACTTACACCAAAAAACTTATATTTTTTTCATGTTTTTTATTATTCAATTAATGTTTTTAATAGGGAAGTTGAAGACACATAAAGTTTCCTCACAAGTCAAAAAATTTTGACCGAGCCTACGAAACTACATGACAGTGATAATTACGAAGGCTGTTTGATATTTGTGTTTCATGACAAGAGCTGTTTAGACATAATTCATCTCTATCTTACTTAGGATGTTTAAGAAATCGACAATGCGAAATGGTCCCTTAACAATCATTATCTTCATCAATAAATTGGGCGAAAAATAAGAAAATAGACAACAACTATGTAGACTGAAGACAGCTAATCTATCATGGGATAAAACATTAATCACATTATTTTATGTAGGTATAAAGCTTTAATCTGTTGATAAGTTTAGATGTAAGGCTATATTCTATTATATATTTGCTATATTTTTAATTAGTTTTATTGATATACTGTAAAATAAATTTTAGAGCCAAGATTTTGTATTAAATGAGGTGTAAACCAGAAGGTCTTGAAAATACATATTGGTATATGGATCTTATAACCAAAACATTTTGATAAAAAAAAAGTTTATGTTTTAAAGAAGAGTAGATTTTAAGAATTAACATTTGTTTTAGCTTTGCCTTTACAGTCGTGAAGTTTTTTCTGTTAATCTGCAAGTAGGTCCAGTATACTGTAATACTGAGTTTAAAATCGTAAAGGTCACGGTCGTTTCGGGCTCAGGGGAGTGACGAAGCACTCGTCAGACAGAGTAGTGTCAACTCATAGTATCTGCGCTCTATTACAAAAATTGTTTATTTACTGGATGGATCATAGGGACTTACAAGAAGTTTATATATTTACAATCCGAATTAATTCACCTGTGTTTCTTACCCATGTAAGAAATACAGGTGTGAATTTGTTGTACTCATTTGAAATTTACATCAGGCTAGTGGCGATTTTGGGCTTCCGATACGGTCCTGGTGTCATAGGCTCTGGTGTTTTTTGAAACTCCTCTTCTTTCTTATCCCCTCTCCTGATATTTTTTATTCCCTGAAGGGATTTGGATCCAATTTTTACCATTAAAGAGGTAATCTGTCAATGAAATTTTTTGTCCACTTAAATCTGCTCTGTTAACATGAACGATCTCCTTTTTTACAATTCTGACGGCATTTAGACGAAGCCTATTAGAGGGACGAAGCCTATACTTAATTATAAATTGATTTTCTTGATTTATTAACAATATTCTTAAACTCTCTTTTCTCTGTAGATGTAAATGCCAAAAAAATCCCGATAAATGTGTATAGCTTCTAGTTTTGCTACAACAGTCGATCAAAGCTTTTGGCCAGTGGTTGTATTGGGCGGATTTGACATAAGCGTAGACGGTGTAATTTGAGAGTATTCAACTACAAACAAATTAATTAAAATTTTAATTACAGTTATTTTGAATTAAAAACGTTTCAGAGACAACAGAGTCCTCTTGGAGAATTTGTTGAAAAGTTTTCGAAATTATTACTACAGTTTGATTAGTTTCATTATTACCAATCTTGTATTCATTTGTGAAATCTATGCCATTTATCGGTTTTAAATAACTTCATCAACTAAATTGTTACGATTTGAGGAAATCTCTCGCGATTTATTTATAATTAATTGTTCTTGGAAAAACGACATTTAAAGCTTCATAGATTTGTAGAAATGTTCGACTCGATGGAAATACTGATGCCATAAATAAGTATACGAGTAGAATGAATGCATTTGACATGAATGAATTCCAGAATGTTAGATGTTGAAAATGCATAACAAAAAAATCATTGTATCTATGGAATCCAAGTATTCACTGAACTGAATTCTCGCTCAAAAGGAACAGTTGTTATTCACTAGATGTAAGTAGGGCAGACACATTGCAAGAATAAAGTCAACTTCGTGCTGAAGGATGATGTCTATTCTAGATGCATTTATCGTGGTCATCGTCATGGAGTCATCGGCGGCTACTGAAGGACTAGAAAAGTAGAACGAAATGTGATCAAGCAGATACTATATTCTTTTAAAAGAGTTTTATGACCTTACCGAGAGTACGGTATCCTTTGTACATCGAATGCTGAATAACAGACAAAAAGACGATGATGGCAGCACTCAAATATTACAAGTACGAGTATGTAATGGTTTATGTCTCATGGATCCTATTATGTAAGTGGGTCTTGGGTATCTCCTTTGAAAAGCAAAGTATTTACCTCGTTTTCAAGATGATATCTGAATTCATTTGAATGTTTTCGGATGTTTTACGGATATACAATAGTTTGTCGACGTTGCTCCAATTCGAATATCCAAAGTGTATCTGAACGAGAATAAAGCATAAAAGAAATTGTGTTTTTGACATTAATTCCAATATAAGACATGATTTTTTTATATGAAAACATAGCTCAGTGCACTCAATCGTAAAAGATGAGAAATGTTTTTCTTTCATCAGGATTTTTTCAAAGTCCTTAATCGTAAAAGCATCATGTACTTGATATCTAGTTTTTGTAGATCTTTCTAGCATCTGGTTTCGTAAAAATGTGATGCCAAATGACACCAAAGCAGCTAACTGGTGCTTAATTAATTATGTATCTTACTTAATATATGTTTAATTTTTTGTGGATTGAACCAAATGGTTAAAGAAATATTAGTGATTTAAAAAATTATATCTAACAAGTTCTTTAAAATTATATTAAACAATTTTTTACAAAATAAACGATTTTCTGGATTGTCTAGAAGAAAATGTTTAGAAAATGTTTAGAAAATTAATTATTTATCCTCTCAGAATTGAGATAGTACGTTACGTATTGTTTTTTCTTGTCTTGCACAAATCACTTATTTTTCATCATTTTCTCATAATCGGTTGGTTCGAAACTTATCAGACCGAGAGAAAATTTTGTTATTCCAACTTCGGTTTGAGAAAATTGTAAATATTGTACACCAATCAAAATCTAACTACACGTCAAAATCTAACTACCGTTCATACAGGGTTGGGATGATATTTTTTAAAAGTGATTTTTCTGCTTAAAAAATATGTTGATTAACCTATATGAAGATATTGAAATGACTGTAATGCACTACAATATTCCTGGAAAGGTAAATATAGTTATTAGTTTGCCCTGCGCAGCTAAGAAGGAAAGTATTGTATTCATGACCGTAATCGACTCGAGAAGGGGAAAGATAGACACTATCACTGATATATACTACTAGATCACGCCATTTGCTATCTCAAATGGACCACTGAAACGTCAAAAAGTTCTAACAAAAAAAAGGGACAAAGCTAGTAATTCTGGGAAATTAAAATTCTGGAAAAAAATGCTTATGCAGGTCCCCGACGGAATATTATTCAATCCCTATACCGATTATTCATGTTAATATTCAGAGCTGCCATTGTACATTAATATGCAATTCCCTAAACCGTGTATAAGTCTTATGAGTTCGACGTAAAACATATAATTCAAGTGTTATTGAGTTGGTTGAAACGAACGTTTGGCATCACTAAAGTTGTAAGAAAAAATGAGACAACCATAGTCACGCCGTCCCATATTTTTGCTATGGAATTGTTCGAGTGCCGCGATCTAGAGTAGGATATCTGTGGACACTATCTAATCCATACGAAATCCGTTTTAGAAAAAAAACATAACAAAAGCTATAATTGCCAATCTGGCAATCATTGGAGACCCGTATGGTGATATTCGTATCAAAATTCGAACAGTTATACCAAAATTCCAATTTGAAGTCAAACTTTCCAATAAGATTTTTTAAAATTTATTCCAATCGGATTTTGATGTATGGGAGTTTTATGTAGAATCATGTCCTAAATAACTTTTGTTCTTGGACTTTTTTCATAAAATGCACCGTTTTTGAGACATTCACAAAAAACGATTTCGTTCGTATGGGGGGTACCCCCCCTAATGGTCCATTTTTGCCCATTAACGAACTTAGCCTCGCATTTTACGAAAAACGGATCTGTGCAAACTTTCATGTCTCTAGCTCAATCCGTGCGCCCGCAATCCGCGCCACAGACAGACAGACGGACAGACGGACGAACATGTAGAAATTAATTATTTTTATCATTCTAAACACACTGGTGTAATTCATTTTTGTGTGCGATGATGGGATCTTGGCGTTACAAACGGTAAGGCAAAGTTAATATACCCTTTGGTTCCACCATACGGGTATAATGATGAGTCTGTCTGTTCATCTATCTGTCGGTCGGTCTGTCTGTCCAGTGTAAAATTGTAGTTGTTTTATGAACTTTTGGAAAAGTAACGGCAATTATAACGAGTAAACATTTAAAAAAAAACAGTCTTTGAAAATGTCTCCAAAACTGCGTTTTTGAGGAAAAATGCATGTGACCCAATTTAAATGGATTTATTTCATCTACATGTTTTGCTTAATAGTTTGTATGTGTCTCTAACGGTACAAGAGACTTAACATATTTTTTTACATATTTTACCCGGGTTCTTAAATATTGCATAGGAAAGTCATGTGCTTTTCACTTCAGATATTTTTTCCTAAGCTATAGAATAAATCATTTATAGATATAAACTGAGGTTAAAAACATAACAAAAGCTATAATTGCCAATCTGGCAATTATTGAAAACCCGTATGGTGATTTAATTGAACGGCGTATCAAAATTCCACTTTGAAGTCAAACTTTCCAATAAGATTTTTTTAAAACTTGTTCCAATTGGATTTTGATGTATGGAACTTTAATGTAGAATCATATCCTAAACAACTTTTGTTCTTGCACTTTTTTGATAAGATTCACCGTTTTTGAGATATTCGCAAAAAAACATTTTCGTTCGTATGGGGGGTACCCCCCCTAATGGTCCATTTTTGCCCATTAACGAACTTAGCCTCGCATTTTACGAAAAACTAACCTGCGCAAAATTTCAAGTCTGTAGCTCAATCCGTGCGCCCGCAATCCGCGCCACAGACAGACGGACAGACAGACAGACGGACAGACGGACAGACGGACAGACGGACAGACGGACGGACATGCTAAATTCAACTTTTTTCATCATTCTAAACACAATGGTGTAATTCATTTTTTTGTGCGATGACGGGATCTTGGCGTTACAAACGGTAAGGCAAAGTTAATATACCCTTTGGTTTCACCATACGGGTATAAAAATGTTTTTTAAAAGAAAGAAACCATGAATATATTTTCAGTATCGTTAAATTAGATTTTTGTAATGCTCTTAATACGAAAGCGATTAGTATAGTTCACATTGCCAAATCACTTCTTTTTTTATTTGGTGTTAATTTCGAAACTGTATCCAATTGAAATAATTCCACTAATTTTATCTAGTTTTGGTTTGGTGGTTATCTGAGATGCAATAAATATGTCTTGAAACTATAATGAACTGCATTTTCCTGACGAGATTTTCGTTCTGCTTATAAGAACATACTTCTAGACTTTGTAGTTTTCAGGAAACGCAGTTCATTATAACTAATGAGATTTGCATCGTGTTCGGAAAATCGAAAAATTAACATTTTAAAAAACGAATTCTTTGATGCTTTTGATGTTGTCTTACTTCTAAATAATTTTAAGGGTTAAGTATTTTGGGAACTGATTCTTTTGAATTGTACATTAAAAAAACCATTTTCCCTTCTGCAGTTCCCAAGCGAAACCGCTAAAAAAATCAGATTTTTGTAATTGTTTAAAGCTATGAAAAGACTAGTTGTGAATAATTTTAAGCACATTTATTATACTAAATTGTTTAAAGTAAGAATAGTGAGTCTTTAAAGCATAATAATGGTCAAAAACTATCGCAAAAAAATCCGAAGTGGTTTGGTTTATCGTATTTTGATAATCATGAAAATCGTATTAAGTCCTAATTTGTCCTGAACGAACATATAATTAAGATATTAGGATCATATTGTTTACAAGGAGCTGATAGACAGATTGACACTATGCCATTGGTATTGGAGTATATTGTGCGATAAATTAGTGAAATAAAATAAGGCCATGAATAAAATATTTGTAACAAAATGCCTATAAAATATTTAATCCACTTCTATGTCTTTTCCTTCAATTAGGATCCTTAAATTAGGGGTATGTCAGCCAAAATTTCGAACTTACCGTTAATAGTGTCTGTTGGGGTGTGCGATTAAGTCTAGCAAAATCACAAAAGCTATTTTTAAAGGATGCCAAAATTTGCCCATTCTTTTTAAACTATAATCAGTAAAAAATAAACGTAAATAAACGGAATTATTTGGGTTTATAATGGGACTCGAGAACGGGGGCAAATATAAAACTTCTGATCAGTACGAAATCCGTTTCAGGTAAATTTATGAGGATGCCCATGCATCTGTCTGTCGGTCTGTTCGTTTTACGTATCTTAAATAACTCGAGAACGCGTTAATCTAGCGACTTGACATTTTTTGCAAATGAGTTTTACAAAAATTGTTTTGTAGTTTTCTATCAACTTTTGGAAAAGTAACGTTAGCTATAACGGGTACCCCCCACACAATTTTTGTTGAAAAAATACTGTTTTTTGACCATTTTTCGAAAAATATGCGCTTTTGAGAAAAATTGAATATAAGAAAATTTAAAGGACATAAAATTTTCTACATTAATATCTTTAATGATTTTTACGTATCTTTCACGGTTCTTGAGATATTTGAGAAAATATGATTTTTACATATTTTTTCCTTAACTAAATATTGCGAAGGGATGTTTTGTGTATACCTTTTGTTTGTCTTTTGTTGATATTTTTGGAATTACATCTGGTTAAATATATATTGATATAATTTTGGACAATATTCAATAACTTGCGGGGGTACAACTGTTGTCTTATGCAGACTTTTCAAGAAACAAAAATGCATTTGATGTCAACCGCCAACTTGTGCTATCGCCTTGAATGGGAAGTTTTCAATTCTTTGGAGGATTTTTTCGATACGGTATACCTTGATTGAAACATGTTGGAATAAAAGTTCTTGTACCAAAAACTAACACTATGATTTTATGACCAAAACTAATACTCAGCAGAGAGGCATTAATACATAGAAAACTTTGTGAACGGTGCGACATAGTTAAAATGACAGAATTTTTCAAACTAGACAGACTGAAGATTTTTCTCCCAAAACCATTAAAAACTATCTTCGTAAGCAATATCTTTTTTAAGAATAACTTTTTGTCATATGACTGTGTAAACCAATCCGTGCAGGCTCTGTACTGATCTGCTTAGACTCACAATCGTTGAACTTTTTCATATATTATGATGTTCGAACTTTTTCGGTTTGATAATGGAATTCACGAAAACTTTTTGATAACACTTTATGGATGATAATATTGTCACCAAAAAGTTTTTAAATTCAACATAAAAGCCGCAGAATTTAAAGTGAATCTGTTTGTGATGGAATTTTTCTCAGGATATTTTAAAATAGTTTTTTGAAGTAGATATTATTTATACGTCTCAATAGAAAGCAGATGTGTAATTTGGTTATTAAATGCGATTTTGAGGGAAAAAATCGAAAATAGTTTTTCACCGAATATTATATCTTTTTCCAGATTGACAATGAACGTGCTCACTAATTTACATGGAACGTGATCATTCAATTACGCAAAGTAATTGAATCAAATAATGAAAATTGTATCATTTTAATAAATGATAATGTGCCCTTGCTTGAATTAATCACGAATGAAGTTGACGCAAGATTAATTAAGGTTTGCAGTTGATTTTACCAATAAAAAATAAAAGTAAAAAATAATAGAATAAAATTCAAATTTCCAAACAAGAAAATAAACAAATTTTGCAGATAAATTAAATAAAGGAGAAAAAAATCTCTTTTAAGGGAGTAAAGCTCTGTAAACTGGTTAGGACTTTTCCCCCAATTTTTATAAAAGTTTTCAATTGACTCCATTTTTGCCCCGTATTTTCTCCCTCTTAGTTATGTGTTCTCTTTTTTAGTGGGGATTTATCTCCCCAGTATAAGAGAGCGAATAGCATTGTCCTTTGCCGCTGTGTGTAGAATGTGAATTGTGGAATAAAATACCATAAGCTCAACAAAAAGGGGGCATTTTGTGACTTACCGTCTGGTTCATACCAAAATTAAAGTTCGATGTCTGCGCCTAAATAAATTGATGCACTTTAGCTAAAACAAAAAATGTTCGAATGCATTTTTTTTGGAAAGTTTTGCAGGAATTTATCTAAAAGCCTCACCCTCTTTGATGATTACATTAAGAAGGAAGTTTTTACATAAGTTTTTGCAGTATATGTATATTGCTGCAAAAATTGGCATCGTGCATTCGACAATCGTAAAGTTTTGTAGTTTTAGGGATGTAGGGTGTGGGTGATGCGCACTTAATGCTATATAACGAAGAGAAGTACGGCATCGTTACACTGTCCTTTTAAACGTTTAGGAATAGAGATTGGGTGGGGCCTGGGGTGCTTATGGGGTTTGATGCGGTGGATAAAGGGAGGAGAGAATGTTTATAGGTGATGGGAAACTACAAATATGGTAATATTTCCCTTCCATTTCCTCACCACCGATGGGAGGGTGGTGAGGCAATAAATCTCCACAATTTTGATGTTTTTGGCGCGGCCATTCGAGCTGTTGGTGAAATTTGCTGGCGCTTGCATTTCGACTGATGTTCCAGACTGGGGTAGTAGAATATATACCGGTGCAGAAAATGGACTTTGTACTCCTTTGCTGCTTCGGATGCGGCTGTTTCCGGTGTCATTGCTGCCAATGGGGTTCTGTTGTTGTTGCTGACTGTCGCTGCTGCTTGGATCCTTTCAGTAGTTCAACTGATATTCGAGCTTTCGTCAAAATTTTCGTGTTCAGTTGGACAGAGTTACTCACCTCGAGTGGTCGTGTGTGAAAAAATTATTTGCCTATAGGTTTGAGAATTTTATTTAAAAATATCTTTTCTAAAGAACTTTGCAATTATTTAAGTATGAGAATTTGAGAACATTTTCATTAAGGCTATACTTAACAAAATTGTTTTGTGTATAAAATAAACTGAAAAAAAAAATTTTAAAATTTGATTTAGATATCAGAGAAAAGCTTTAACAAATTTTCTCTCAACGGTATGTTGGTAAATCTTCATCATACCAATTTTAAACACCGCATTCTACCATAATTTGAATAAAAGTTTTCACAAAATGGGTATTTGATACAATCATGTAAAATTACTATTGGTTTTCAGAACAGGAAACATATAGCTAAAAACTCTTTGTTGCCATTTCTAAGTGGGCAGATGCATTTAGTTAAATTCAGATACGACTTTTTGAGTTTGAATGTTGGGAGGTTGTAAAAGTGTGACAGTAGTTTAAGTGTTCCCTATGGTAGCAATATAAACGCAAATGAAATTTTTGTCGTGGGTGTTTTTTTTTCATACAAAGATTGTGCCGTTTCGAGCAACAAAACACGAATTTTTGTTAATTTTACGCAAAATTTAGTTAAGAAGCGACTTTCATCTTGTGATTTTTTTTTGGTAATTCGATTTCAAATTTAATTAAGTTGAATAATTTTACAATTTCTCAGTTGTGTGTAAAATTTCAGTGATTTATATTGATGGTGAACGTTTGTATGAAATGAAGGAATTTGGAAATAAACCAAAATTTTGATTTTCATATACATGCATTTTTTGGATGAGGAACCTTCCAAGCATTTAAAAATATTTTGAATCTAAATACTAATCACAGTTGGTAAGTTTTGTCATATTATCTGAAATACTATTATAATGAATCAATCAAATAACTTTAAATGATCGATATTATCGTTAAATTCCATTTATAACTAAGATTTAATAGGTTATGCTGAGAAACATTGCCGAAAAATGCATATGTCTATGTAGTTAAATTTTTTAGTCACTGATCCCTAAATTTTTAAGGGTAATGAGACTACTGCCAGACCCTACTAGAAATATTTTTCTCAAAAAAGACTAAAAGGATTGTAAAACTGTTTTTTCCGATTCACCGCTTTTTAGCTCCAAAATTTTTATAATAAATCGAATTAACTACAATTATTCCTTAGAAGGTTTTTACGTAAGTATAGTAATTAATTCAATTGACCATAAAAACGTCTTTTTATTATTCCTCCGTTCGGCAATGTTTATCTTTCAGAATTAATCACAGAATCGTAATGACCGTTTTTTTTAAATTGTTTAATTAATTACCGAAGGTTCTTTTTAACATCTAACACTATTTTCATTGCGGTATTTGGCTAAAATATATAAAGATCTATCAACTTCTAGACTGAAAAAAGTTTGCCTCTGATGTTTTTAATTTTATAATGTTATTCCATATTTTAAAAATTTTATATTTTGGGGGCCGGTGTAAATTTTGTGGGCCGGGTTATTAATATAGATAAGTTATGCTGGCTCGAAATTAGGCATGTGAACCTTATATGCACCTGCACAGGGCTCAGAGTCGGAGATCTAGAATTAGCAAACAAATACCGCTATTCGCTTACTTAAAAATGTTTTGGTAAGTTTTTCCACGACAAGCTCATATGAAAGGACGAAGTGTTCAGCTTCCAATTTTTGGGGCGTATTTGATTTCTCGGGGCAAAAATCTTCGCCTGTGGCGCATTTTTTTTGAAAGATTTCTGCTTATGGCGCATTTTTTGAAACATTTATGCCCATCGCGGGTATTCTAAAAAATAATTTTGACTGTTGCGTATTTTTCTGTAATTTTTAGCCGGGATACATGTTTTGCTTTCAAACTCTCCGGGGCAAAAACAATTGATTTTTCAAAATCTCCAGCGAAAATTCTTTCAAATCTTCAGTTCAAAAACAGGTGATTTTTTTCTGAAAAAAAAAATTTTTTTTTTGTAGGGGCCACAAAATTAAAAGTCTGCACAGAACCTAGTAATGGCTAGGTGCGGCTTTGAGGTTATGTATCCTTAATAAAAATGGTTGAAGTAAAGACGAGTATCTTTTCAAGTCGAATTTTGGATTAAAACTCTAATTTTAAACTAAAAAAATCAAGAAGGATGCAAAATTCGGTGCTATTTTTAACCAGCAAACTTTCGTTGTTTGATTAAAATTTTGTATCTTTGACTAAAACACATTTAAAAAGCATGTAAAATATGTAAAATATGTAAAATATCAAAAATACATTTATAAATGTCCATTTCAAATGTTCTTCTTTTTTAATGTCAAGTTTACAGTATTTGATGTTAAAATAATTATGACTTAGGATCAAATTTGTCTAAAAACGTTAAATTTCAAA
The DNA here is from genome assembly GCA_964034945.1 of Chrysopilus asiliformis. Lineage (NCBI taxonomy): Eukaryota > Metazoa > Arthropoda > Insecta > Diptera > Rhagionidae > Chrysopilus > Chrysopilus asiliformis. Next base: position 8,070,143 of record OZ035962.1, read on the forward strand.
GTCTTTGTGTTGTAGTATAATCGTATAAGAAAGCAATCATAATAGGGTTCCAAATCAAATTTAAATTTACAGATCGAAGTTACAAGGACATTTTTGTTTACCTCAAAGTTTACTAATTGCACAAATTAAAGCTATGGAAAACTGATATCTTACAAAAAATTCCCATATAAAAAATACGGTTGTTGACAATTCTCCTTTTCTTCCAACTATCGAGGCCTTGGCTGTCTGTATAGGTTTTTTTTTCAAATACTGATATAAATTATGAATATATCTTTATTTCGTGTCTAAAGCTTCTCTTGGAAATCATGAGTTTTTCGGTTTTGTCAATTTTATTAACTGTATTTTATACGTTTTTATTACCGTATTTTCTTTTAATTTTATCCATTTATTTATTTTGACTAATATAGCGTGCAAGTGGCATCAAAAAATAGATTTTATCGATTTATACTCACAAATGTACTCGAAATGGTATAACCTCTATTTTTGGTTAACAATGTTTTTACCTTTAATATGAATGAACGGTATGAGTATTAGTCTTTATTGTGATCTTTGTTCCTGGTAAAATTGTGATCTTTGTTCCTTTGTTTCTGGTAAAATAATATACGAAAGATAAAAATTAGCAAAATCAATAAATCAGAATGTAATCAATTATAATCATACAGTATGGTATGTAAAGAGTGTTCCATACCATGGTTTGGACCGATCTTAACAGAAAATAAGACAATGTTATTTGTTAATTTTTTTTTGATTTCATTATTGAATCATGTTATTTGGCACATGGCAATTATGTTTGAAAGATAATATCGCTCAAATGTTCACCAAGGCTTCGGCGGCACACCTCCAATCGATGGAGAAAATTTTCGATGGCACCTCTGCATAATTGCTCCACGATCCCACGTTTATGCCTTATTATCTCATCCTTCAGCTGTTATTGTTGTTGGCTTGTTGGCATAGGCGTTACTCTTGAGATAACCCCAAAGGAAGAAGTCCAAAGGTGTTAAATCGCATGATCTTGGTGGCCAATTGACTTCGCTGTTTCGAGAAATGATGCGACCTGGCAACTTCTCATTCAATATAGCCATTGTTGCATTTACTGTGTAGTAACTTTAACACGTTGTTCGATTGTTAATCTTTCCATGGTTGAAATTGCCTAAGACTGAACTTGTCAAAAAACAGATGTCAAAAAGCCTCAATCACATTTAACATCGGTCCAAGCAATTGGAACACCCGATAGATAATCAAAGATTTGTCCTATTTGGATATTTTTTATTATTTATCAATAAAAAGCAGTAAATTCAGACACAATAATTATGTCTATAAAAAGCAGTTAATTCAGAATCTTGAGATTATATTCTATATCTCCAGAAGTTTTTTTTTTCAATTATGGAACTTTTTCTAGTTTTTTTCGTATTTTAAGATATTATTAAGGTTAAAAAAAGTTTGACCAAAATTTGGAAAAAGTGTGCAAATTTTCTAATGTAATACGTAGAAAACTCTAAAGCAAAACCTTGTGGTGTATCAGTATTTAGTCAAATTATTGTCGTTCGCTTTTATACCATTTCAACAATTTTCCTGTCATTTTATTAGCAAATGAACAAATAATTACTTATCCAAATCACTTTATAACCTTATTATTGGCATTAGGGTAAAATAGGTAGAGTCAATGACATTTGACCAGTAGGTAGTAGACTTCAACTATATTCGGTCTACTCTATAATAATTGTTTTTATGTCAAGTTTTCTTTTAGGGGTTTCCTACAATATTTTGGCATTCAAAAAAGTTTTTCTCCGACAATTTTGTTTTCATATTTCTATGCAAAACTTGTGAGATTTCATAAAAATAATGAAAAACATAACAAAAGCTATAATTGCCAATCTGGCAATAATTGAAAACCCGTATGGTGATTTAAGTGAACGGCGAACAGTTGTATCAAAATTCCACTTTGAAGTCAAACTTTCCAAAAAGATTTTTTAAAATTTATTCCAATCGGATTTTGATGTATGGGAGTTTTATGTGGAATCATATCCTAAATAACTTTTGTTCTTGGACTTTTTTGATAAGATAGCACCGGTTTTGAGATATTCGCAAAAATCGTTTTCGTTCGTATGGGGTGTACCCCCCCTAAGGGTCCATTTTTGCCCATGAACGAACTTAGCCTTGCATTTTACGAAAAACGAATCTGCGCAAAAATTTCAAGTCTCTAGCTTAATCCGTGCGCCCGCAATCCGCGCCAAAAACGGACGAACGGACGGACGGACATGCAAAAATTAATTATTTTTATCATTCTAAACACACTGGTGTAATTCATTTTTGTGTGTGATGACGGGATCTTGGCGTTACAAACGGTAAGGCAAAGTTAATATACCCTTTAGTTTCACCATACGGGTATAAATGTAGTAAAACGTATGTGTATGTAGTTTTATAAAAAAATGTAGGTTATAAATTTTTAAATCCCACTACACGTATACCTCGATATACGGCGAATCGCTATAACGACCTGCCTGAATTGTGTGTTTTCGATATATTGTTGTACATTGATTCGATATACGGCTAAAAATTGAGGAATCATACATTTCACTGCACTGCGAAAAAGTTAAATACAATAGCAGAATACCTAAAAGGCAAGTATTTTCATTTTTGGAACGTATACAGTGAAGCCGCCGTAAAAAGAAAATCTGTTCATAACGAAATTTTATTTATAATGAATTAATTCATGTAAATTTCCCTTAATTTTTTGGGCTTTCATTTTTACAAGACTTGACAAAAAACTTATTTGCAACGAAACTTTTTCCTTTTCTCTAGAAACTTTTTTTATACTAAAATATAATTACAAACTCCCGTTTTTCGGTGCGATAATAAAAATCTCGCTGTACACATATTTTTTTTACAAAACGGCAATTTTACGAAAATCTTCATAAACTTTTTTGTTTGTTTGAGGAGCAGATATAGAATTTACCGAATCACTAACAGAATCTCTTTATTAACGAAAGATGCTTTTGTACTCAAATTTAAGTTTCTGACTCAATTCCTTTTTACTTTGTCGTATTACAGATAGATGGAAATTAAAGTTTCCTAATTTTTCAAAATATACATCTACTTTCGGGCGTTTTAGAAAATTTAAAAAAGTTTTTTTAAATACCCAAAAGTATGCAATAGCCTGTAATCTATATATTTTTTTTATATAATTTTTTTATAGTTTAGATTTTGTTAGTAAATTGCTAAATATTTCATATGACATTTTAAATTTGTGAAACAACTCAATGGAGAAAGTGTTGTTACCTTTTTTACTAACAAAAAATTCTCGTTTTTTTTACCCATTTTTCTGTTATTCCTTACTTTTTTCTTGCCTCCGGTTTCGTACCTCTATATATTCTGTTGTGTTTATGAAATTCTCTGTTGTTTTCCAGTCACGCAAACGGAACTTTGGAAATTAGATTGTTGAGTTGAATTCGAATTCTTAATTAGTTTTGTAAATCTTTTATTTCTCAATAGTTTTTTGTGTCGGTCTATGTGTTTTTTCTCCAAGGAAAAGAAATAAAAATATTTTCTCCCTTTTTGCAATGTGCTTGGCTGTCTTGTGTGAGGGATTTTTTTTGTGATGTTGAAATTTTACCATCTAGAGACTTGGCATTTAATTTTGATCCGAGAACGCGCAACCCAAACATGATTCCCCAAAGTTTCATCCCAAAGTCTGTGTATGTGTGACTTCGTCCTTTTTCCAGAAAAGTATTGTAGTAAATTTAATAAAAAAAAGCTTGTGAGGGCTGCATGTGAAGATGAACGAAAACGTGTTTCAATCAAAAAAATTTTCCCTTCAAGGTTCATCAGCTTCTCCACCACTTGCCCACCTTGACTTTATGCCTAAGTGTATGAGTATGTCAGTTGCTGTCCAACTTCACGCTAATCTTCAATTACACCTCTCACCACATTGCATGATAAGACACTAGAGCGCACTGTTCGTTTTTTCCGTGTATACAAATTAAAAATTTATGTCCATTTGAGCCTAAATTTGGGCATCTCGTGTTCACAATCGTGAAGTATAGTATAACTTTAGGTGTTGCTTGTAATGATATTGGTTTTTTTCTCCCTCAATTTTTTTTTGTGTTTTTCGTGTTGGGGCTTAGGGACTTTTTTAAAATGCTGAGATTTTCAGTTTGCCACGTCTATGATTTTTTGGGGAATAATTCGTAAGATCGCAGGTGGAATGTGGTGTTGTTTTGGGGATGCACATACATTAATACAAACATGAATTTTCCTGTCTCATGAGAATACGTTTTTCCATTTCATAAGATCATTTATTATTTATGGTGAATACCCAAAAGATTATAATATTTCGTGACTGTTTATAATTTTTTAATTCATATCAGTACAAGGCTTCCTAGGAATACTTCAAAATTTCGTAAAAAGTTAGATTTGATTCCCATTTTAATTTGGCATTTTTATTCGTTTTACGGGAAATGTTGCTTTTTACGGGAAATGATGATATAACTTTGAAAACCCTTATTTGTAAAATTTAAAAAAAAACAGCTTTTATCAAAAAAAAAACGCACTGAAAGGAAAAAAATAGTCTTCTGTTTTTTTTTCTAGTGTCAGCCAGAGTTTAGGGGAAGACCCATTAATGCCGAAGCACAGCTCAGGAATCAAAAATAAAAATGAGATATTTATTTTATTTTTTATGCTTTTGTTTCGCTTTTATTTTTGACACAGAGACCAAAAAAAATTATTTTTCTTTATAGCACATTTAAAAAAAAAACTTTTGTTAATTTTTTTTTATTTTATACTTTTTAGTCATTTTGTATTTGATGACGTCTGTCTTTCGCAAAGTTTTTCATTTAAGGACCCACACGATGGCTGCTGCGTTTGCACGATTAGAACAAAATGGAGTTAAGCGCCCGCCATTTTGTTTTTTCCGCAGTCTGTAAAAACGAATTTATGATTTTTTTTCAAGCCCTTTCATTTAAGAACCTATACGATGAGCTCTTCATTGGAACGATTTAAATAATAACTAGATTCGCAAATTACTCAGAAAAGACTCTAATATCGTGTAAACCAAATGGGTGTCGGCCTGTTTCATCATTTTTGGTCGAAAAAAGATTTTCTTCGACTAGTTAGTCGATCGAAAATAAGTTACATGAAGCGATCCCAGAATACTGTGGACATTGCAAAATGATAATAAAACATACGTAAAAAATAATTTTCCAAAGAACAAAATTTCATTTCGAAATACTCTTTTTTATTTACAATTGGAAATAGAGAAATCATAAAATTTTTCAATGGTCTTTAAAAGGTAAAGTTTTTTAACCTGAATATCCTTAAATTTTTATTAAAATGTGTATAAATTTTAATGAAGTGGATCATAAGTGGACATAAATTTGCGAAAAATCGTTGAAAAATGAGAATGAAATGTGGAATTGCTTATTGCAATAATTTGGTACACTGAATTCAAGAGGAAAACTTTCGGTCCTGGAAAATGTTCTATATGCTGAAAACCAGAAACATGTTATATCAAGCTAGCTAAATTTCTCAACTTCCATAGAAAGTTCCTTCTATTCGACTACATACTATACTTGGTTGTAGTGTTGTTTATACCTATAAAACATGTAGAGAGATTCTACCGCTGAATGTGCACTTAACAAATGGCGGACGATATTAAGTGTCATAAAATGTGAAGTTATGTATGAGAGGAACCCATAATAAGTTCTCGTATTTCGGTATCTAAACCCTTTCAGATACTTTCACCCATCCTTTAAGACTTCGGGATCGTCTTTCCACCCATTACCATTCAGGGTAAGATTTCGTTTCGTTGTGTACAACTCTCTAGCCATTCATTTCCAACAAATTTAACACTTCAACACATTGGATCCCTTTGGTAATAGCGATAAATGGATCCGTATCTGTTCACTTTCAATTCAATTCCTTTCGACGTTTCAGTTTGGAATCTGGATTTTGTATATAAAACTCGGGGTGCTAAGTTGCGATGTGTTTTCCGAAAATATAAAATATCTCTAATATTTTTGCCTTAACTATAAAATATAAGAAATATTGTAACGCAAAAAGTTCTTTACAAAAAGGGAAGGCAATCTTTTTGCACTCTGGTATTGTAAGCTACAAAAGAGATTTTTGAACTTTTGTAAATTGTGTTTTCATAATTTAAACCTATCTTGCAAAACGTTGAAATATATTTCAAAGAAATGAATTAAAAAATACTTACGTTTTCACCGATATTTCATGACGGTCAATATGAAAATTCGAACAGTTCTATCCATTTTCTGATGAAATTTGAAATGTTTTCTCAGATTTTCTTTGTTACTGGGCCTGCGAGTTAAATTATCTATTTAACCCTCCGTCTACCGAAAAATAACCTGCTAGAACTGCCGTTGGGGTCAATTAGACCCCAATCGGTAATAAGCCATTTTCCTTTAGTTGTTATTGAAAATGTCTGAGTACGCTTAGAAAAAACTTCAATAATGTCAATAGATTCCAGCAAAATACAATGAAGAATTTTTAAAGAAACAATGTCAAGAAGTTACAAAGTCCAAAAACTATTACGACTAGAATTAGAGAAAAATTTTATCAATGTGGGGTCAAATTGACCCCAATGGTAGACGGAGGGTTAAAAATGTACATAATCTACATTAAAAGAGGAACGCGTGTCTGTTGGTTTGTTCAAAAGTGCCAATTTCAAGTTTTTTTTCAAGTTATGGTTCATTTTAGAACTATTGGATTTAAAATCACAAAAACTATAGTTTTTCGTGTAAGGATTTTTTTTGCTCATTTTTTGTGAAAATTTCAGTTTTTTTTTCAAAAAAATTTAACAATAATAGTCGTTTTATTGAGTCGTTCGCCTAATCTATTCGTCTATGATGACATGTCTATCTACTATATTAGGAAAATTTATTGAATGTTTTTAACAATTTTATTGCCATGTTGAAAGACTTAAGCCCAGGCCTTCAAAATAAATGGAAATAGAAAAAATTGGATATACGATTGAGTTTTTTGTAGGAAAATAAGTCCCATCTAAAAAGTTTGCTTCCCCAAACACCTTTCAACGATATTTCCCGAAACTTAATGCTTCCATACCCAATACATAGATTTACCATAAACATAAAGTAAAACATTTTCCAATCAAAATGAATAAAATCAACCAGAATGTATAAGATGGGGGTTGGATATAGGAAAATCGTCTTGAGATTTTGCCAACAGACTGAAATAAATTGAATTGTTGCGCAAACTATGATATAATAACAAACCGAGTCGGAAAAAAAAATTCAAGAACTAAACCTATAAGTGGAAGTAAACAAGGGAAAAGGGAAGAATTATTTGGAAACTGTAAGAAGAAGACAAGAGAGAGAAAAAAAGAAAATTATGAGGCGCCAGGTCGGGAAAAATACCTTTTAGGTCCAACAGGAAAATAAATAAAATTGCTGCCCCATTTCTACTTTTTATTCTGAGCCCATGAAAGTTTTTGTTTCTTTTTCGATCGAGTTCACCTTCTATTTGTTGTAAACAAGAAGCGTTGATGGGAAATTTATGAGGTCAGTTATAAAATTTGGTTTTACCCTAATCACTGAAGGGAGTCAAGGGTATTAAAAAAGCTATTCTCAAAAGGGATTTCCTAAATGTAACGCTAATGAATTAGAAATGATGAGATCCACAAATCTTAAGTAAACATTCAAATTGCTTCATCTTTGTGTTTTACTTTGTCGCTTTAGACGAATTATTTATTTTTGAATTTAGCGAATTAATTATTTTGGAAAATTAAACGTAAATGGAATTTGGAAACTTTTCCCATGTATAAATTTTAAGAGTTTTCGTTTAAGTTAGATATATTTTAAGGTTAGTTCTAATAGAATTGGAATTTAAAACCATTTAGTCAATGTCTTGCATGTGATAAAGGAAAAATAGTAACGAGTGTCTGTTTGTCGAATTTTTTGCCTATTCCTAATTAGAGTAGGAAAAAATCCTATTAAAAATCAGTTAAAATATGGGAACTGAAAAATAATAAAGAATTTTTAGTTATATGTTTTTCTTTTAAAAGTGGCCGTTAAGAAAATCGCATTTTTGCTTTTATGAAAGAGGAAAAGAGCCAACGTCTGAAGTTATCTATGTTTTTGTAAACGAACAAGTTTTACCTTGTGCGGTAATATGATGCAAGAAGTCAAACCTGTAATTTACAAATAAAATCTATAAATATGGGATATCAGAACCTTATAAAAACGCCATTTTCGGCACATACGCCAGTTATTGTCACATCTAATAGCAAAGAAAAAACTTTTTCGCTCACCCTTCTAATTCTTTTGTGATTTTTTCTCTGTTAATTTTTTTCTATTGATTTTGGTAAAAAGTCCTTGCAAAAGAATCGCACGATATGCCATATGAAAATCGATCGTTTGAGTCCTGTACGAGTAGTAGAAGCGGCACTGATGGAGTTGTTAGAAGAGTAGAATGCCAAACTTTTGGCGTAGAAAAAGCGAATTGGTAGACAACCGACGCCCCAGAACTGAACGGTTAGACGGGGAAATCAGGAAAATCGGAGCCAGGACATGCACTGCACATCAATGGAATCTATAAAATTGTGTATACTTCTTTCTTTGCCGCGCGGCGCCATGATGATTGCCAGAAACTCTTTTTTTCCAGGTACAACGACTGTTCAGAAAAGAAGAGCCTTTCAAATACCGTCAGACATTATCTCAGGCAGGTGGGTAGCTTTCCATGAGATTTCCGATTAGACGACTGTGAGGTGAATCGTAAGATAGTGACGGATGAAGAGTTGCTGGCTGACTTAGAAAGCAGCTAATCAATAACCTGGGAACGATCCAAGATAGAAAACTAAACTGAATTATAAGGTCACGTGAAAGTTTGTTGTATGAGGGGCTGTTCATGTTTGATATCAGGTTCAGCCCCTCCTAAAAGTCCGAATACTTATAACATTTGTCTACGTGAATTTTTTCTCTTTCATACTGGGTTTGAATATACTACTATATTACACTGTACGTGAGCTTTTGCATAATTTATAACTAAAAAATCATCAAACCTAAAATTAGATATTCCATCCCATTCGTCGGACAGAAAAAAAAAACAATTTGTGGAATGTGAGATGTCATCACATTTTGGGATTTTCTAAAAATTAAATGCTGCCAATTTAGAGAACATATATTAAGTCTCAATTCTTCTAAATTTTATAAATTATTTTGAAATTTTTCAAAGCGAATTTATTTTGCTCTTTCGAATATATTCTAAAAATGGGTTGGAGAAGGTTAATTTGTTTTGTGTTAGTCTCTAAAGATTTCTCTATTCAAAGCAGGACACCCTATAAAAATCCATTACATAATTTACGAGACAGAACGTAGGGGGTTAGACGTGTGGGGAATGCCTTTTGCCACTAAAATCATCTATGTCATCTCAAGCAATCCAATGCAATGTGGTTCAATGTTCTTCGCTGAAGGGTGCAAAAGTTACAGAGGAACATCCTTCTTTAATAGCTACAACCAAATGCATATACTCTTCTTGTTTGGGAAATCGCATAAAAATAATTGAAATGTCTTTGACCAAATAAAAAAAAATTCAGTAGTCAATTGTAATAATTGCTTTTAGAATCATATACTGTAGGCAACATTGTAAAATACACCGTGCTTTAACTGATTTTTTAATATCTACTTTGTAATATAAATCGTTTTTATGAAGCAATCATTATATTTTAAAAATAGTTTGCCTGTGTTTTAAAAATCATGGTGTAAAATTTGTAAAAGGGTTAGGACTTTTTTTTGCATTTTTTTTAATTAAAAGTTTTTTTAAAACAAAAATTTCCCCAGCCCTTTCATTTGAGACCCCACACGATGGCTAACTGAGCATAAATAATTTATACAACATGGTTCCTGACAGTCGCAGCTTTTTTTGTATGCGTATATATATTGTATTGTTCCTGGAGTTACGTATGCCTGCCAAATTTCAAGTCAATCGAATATGTGAAAGTTGGTTAAAATTCGGTTACGCGATTTGACTTTGACAAACAGATAAAAAAAAACAAGTAAAAATATCAGTTGTGGTCAACACAAAACTTTCTTCTACAAAATCTACGACCCTGCGCAATTTACGCTAGAGCCCTGTCGCGTTGTCAACCTAAGACGACCTCCCAATAAATTCTTGGTTTATTCAAAAATATCAAAAACGTACAAAATTTGAGATAACTTGAGAACTGTAAAAGATATCAATTTACGGTAAATGGCAAAAATGTAGAAAATGTTAACATCTTTAATTATTCTTTTAACTGATTTGTCGAAAAACCGTTAGTTTGCAAATTATTCGCAAACATATGATTTTTTACATATTAATGAAAATATCTCAATAACGGTAAAAGATAACGGATAACGGTAAGAAACAAAATTGTGCAGAATGCCATTCTCATTAATTCACTTCATACATTCAGTCAGCAAAAACCCGTTAGTTTTCGAGATAATCGCAAAAAAACTGATTTTTTGGAAATAACGGTTTATCTCGATAACAGGTGGAGATATCGAGTTATATCTAAAGACAAAAGTGTGGGAAATTTAATTTTCTCCAAGTTTTGTCATACTTAAGGCCACTAAAAAACGCGTAGTTTGGGAGTAAATCGAGAAAAACGAAATTGCGATTTTTGAAAAACCGCCATTTTGCATACTTCCGGTTAACGGATTTCCACCAAAAGTTGATAGGATCGTCCCATTTCAGGACCCAACATGCCTATAAAATTTCATGGCGCTAGCTCTATTAGTTTTTGAGAAATCTTGTACACAGACTGACAGACTGACAGACAGACTGACAGACAGACTGACAGACAGAAAGACATTTTTTAAATATGACTCCAATCGACTCAGGAGTGATCGGGAAATGTGTTTTAGGCAAAATTAAGAGGTCGAAATTTTTCATGAATACAATACTTTATTATACTCCGTAGAAGAAAGTAAAAAGCAAATTAAATAAAGGTTTTTGAAAGGCTGTGCATACGGTCATTGATACGGTCAAATGGAAAACATGTTTAAAATACAGACAAAAAAATGTTCTGACATAACAAATATTTTTATTAATGGAAAATAAATACATGGAAAGAAGAATATCCTGAAATGATATTACAGTAGAATCCCGATAATTCGTACCCCGATAATTCGTATATCCCGCTAATTCGTATGAATTTGCTGGTTGAAAAAAATCCCGATAATTCGTACCCAGATAATTCGTACCCCGATAATTCGTACCCCGATAATTCGTATATCCCGCTAATTCGTATGAATTTGCTGGTCCCTTGAAATACGAATTATCGGGATTCTACTGTATATGTGAAAAAAATCTTTATCGGAGAATTAACCAAAAATTATTTGACAAATATTTGCTTACTTTTATATTTTTTCTTAAGATGATGTAATTTATCTGTAAACCTTTTATTTTTCTTCGTAAAAATTGGACAAGTTGCTCTCAGTAACTAACGCAAAATTGCAAGCCGATATGTCCCAGAGAACTTTTGGTACCATATCGGACATTTAAGGTTAAGGTTTTATCGGTTTTATCGTTTCTTGGCGCGTCCGTTTCTGTGTAAAATTGCGTTTTTTTTAATTATAGGTTTGTTTGGAGAATTTTTTTTAACAAAACCATATGCAAAGTATTCGTAAGGTAAGTTGAATAAGTTCAAAACGAATTTAATAATTCTGGCAAATTTTAAACTTATTTTAGAATTTTCCAATGTAGAATATTACAATGTTAAAAAATTTGTTACAATTACTACTTTTTCACTTGTATCTGTACTTTCTCGTAACATATAGCTATTTGTGATTCATACGAAAAAAAACCATATTTGCATAATGGAAAAATCGATCATTTTATGTAAACACAGTAGAGAAATGTACAAATTGAAATTTTGTATATTTCCCTTTATTATTTTACGTCAGGGTGGCTTATAACCGCAGACAAACGATTCAATGGTTAAGAAATTCTTGCCACTGACTGCATTTTGAAGATAATAAAATACAAACACCATTAAGTATAACGACAAAAAAAAAATAGAAACGTTTTAATTCTGATAAGCATTCAGTGGAATAAAGTTATAAAATACAATCTATCTAAGATAATACGGTGTTTTAAATTTTCCCGTGTTAGTAAAACAAAAATAATGAAAATGTTGATTCCATCATAAAACGAAACTCCATTGGAAAATAATTGCACATAAACTTTTTGATAATTTGTTTTTGTTTTATATGAAGTACTCATACGCTTGCGATATATGTTCAGTAAACATTTAAACAAGTTTCGTATCCGTTCGCTGAACAAATGAATCCTTTCACCCCACCGCAATGCTGTATTTTTAAACCCGTTTTTTGTATTGTACCGTATAGTCATCAACAGAACACCGAAATCCATAACAACTCAATTTTCCGCATATCATCATCATGTATGAACGTCTATTCTCAACTTTTCGCCTCATTCCACAGACCTTTGATTGTACAATGTACATGAAACCCCACCCTGTCCCAGCCTAGTGTAACCAGAAGCAGAATTTTCTGCCAACTCTTTCTTTCTTGATACTTTGACCCTGGGTACTGCGACTAGCAAAACCCTATTATCCAATTTAATGATCATTTAGAGACCTGGGGTGAAGCAGACACGGGATCTCCGCGCACTTCAGAAGCTTTTATACCCGGCGTTGAATTTTGTTCGGAAAGCGGTAGCCCCATCAAAATACGAGGATAACGACGAAAGGGTATAAGAGAACTCTACAACAAGAATGTTAAACACTTTCGTCAAATATTTAATGATAAACAAATTTGCACTCAATTTTCCAGGATAGGATAGGTACTCATCCTATTTCTAGACATTATGTGATGTTATGTGGTCGTCGCTATGGGCTACAAGCGAGTTACGTGTTTCACAACAAGTTACCAACCATACGTCTGTCTGTTCTAAGCAAACTTCATGTCTAAACATCGGGAATCGCCGCCCCGGATGTATCGAAGTCCTTGCGACCACTTTACGACAGCAAGACCCCAATTCACGGAATTCCCAATATCCCAGCAATTTTAAGGATATTGTCCTTTATGGCACGGTTTATAGAAATTCACGTTAAACTGTCACAATATATACTTACCGTTGATAAACACCTTTCCACATCCTTTTCATATTTATGTTTATGGCCCAAAATACTCAATTCCCCTCTGGCTTTTGTTGATCTGATCCTTCGGCTTTCATAAAATCCTGGCATACGCTTTCAAGATATTCATCCTTCAACAAAACAAACATTGTCTGACGACGCTAAAGATTGCCAACAAAAGCTTCCTGTGTTCTTATCTATTACATATCTTTGTATTGACAGGTAAACAAAAAAAATATAGACTTGCAATTAGAACCAGGGTTAAGATACGTAACGTACCACAATAGATTGTCGTTTTTTGCATAAAAATATATATATTGTGTAACAAATTTTCGATTTTTTTGAAATTTTGCTCGATTTTTTCTATTAAATAAATTTTATGAATTGGATTTTTCCATATTAAAAAAAGAAAGGCATAGGAATGGGTAAAAAGGAAGGCAAGAAACGAAGAGGGACTTTGAATTAGTAATTGATTCATTCTAAAATTTGGTCCAAATCGGTTCCGTGGCTTACAAGTTATAAACGAACATAAAAAATATTGAAAAAAAAATACTTACAACTTTCTGTTTATGCAAGACACTGACAAAAAGCGTAAAGACCTTTGCTTGAAAAGGATTTTCACAGCTTCCTTTTGGCAGCTCCTTTTTTTAAATCTTTAAAGGATAAAATTGCTATTATATACAGCTGCATACAGTTACTGACACAGTTACCATTAAACGACGAAATTACAATAATTGTTTTAATCGATTTACTTCTACATACATATACTCAGCTGCCTGTATAATTTGCCTATTCTAGGATGCATAGAAAGCTATTTAAATTGTTAAAAGGGCATCACAAGGATATCATTCTCTACTGTCCGAGATGTTATCTGACGTCTACAGAGAGTTGAAACGATTTCCGGGATGAACCGGGGTTGATACTTGGACATTTTCATTTTACTGGGTTTTGGAATGGATCTACATTTGGCTTTTCTCTGTTGAGGCAAATCTAGATTTTGTCAAAGAAATGCTTGTTCATGTGTCCTTTTGGATAACTTGTTGGCCTGGACGTCTAGGACAAACCGTGTTCATCAGGATTCGGGGACCGGGCAAGGGTGTAAGCATTCTACTCGGTCATGTTATGTAGCTTAAATAAAAAAAGAGAATATAAATGACGGAAAGCAGAACAATTTCGACTACTGAACCAGATCCCAAAAGCCGTCTGCAAACTACGACAAAGAATCATAGAAAGGGCATTACATGGAGGCGTTGGGGTCTCATTTTGCTGTCAAGGACATATTTCGGAAGGAGCAGATCATCCAGGTTTATGTAGGCACATATACACCAACACACACACACTCACACATAAAGCACAATTTGATATCTTTGCAGTGGATGAAGTAAAAGGGTTCAGTTAACAATGCAAAGTTATGGCTAACTTTGGTCCGAGAAATTCAAAAAGACCAGAGAATTCGCATTGTCAAAATCCATAGAACGTAATGCGATGAGGGTTGCGAGAGTTAAAAATGTTCATTGTTTGAATGGTATTATTTTAATTTACCTAATCTACACTAGCGAATGTGGATTAATGAATGAAAATGAAATATTCAAGACAAATGCATGATTAGTAATAGTAAAGGCTAATCCACATTTATATCTTTTCCAGTTGATAATTAGAAACAGAAAGGTATCACTATTGTTTTGAAGGATATTTAAATTAAATTAAGTTAATTTATATCGTTTAAATTTGTTCCATTTCAGTTTTATTGCAAGAAACAAGAGACAAGACATAATTGTCAGAATGACAAACCCTACAGACCTTTGTAATAAGATCTACACTAAAGTCTGTATTTAAATTGTAGCTTACACCCGTAGCTTTTTCAATATGAAGTATTAAACAAGGCATTTAAGGTTGGAATAAAGAAACAAATAAAACTTACTTTTAAAAATTCTACCAATTTTAAATGTTCTAAAAATTTGTCGCAAAAATTATTAAAACTTTAAATCGTTGACCAATTTTTAGGAGCCCCTAAATACCTCGAGCTCCTACCCTCACGCCGCCATTACTTTCAATCACTTAGCTACTTTCATCTAGATTTTGAACTACCTATATATGAATTGGAATTTTCCATATTGACTAATTCAACGTTCCCCTTCTGTTTGACTCCCTCCTCAACTACCTTTTGTGTCAATAAACCAATTTCTATTCGGTTTTCGATGTTAGGCAAATGATACTTTCAGAAAAATTTACGCCCACTACAATCAACCTTCCCGACACTGTTAGTCACCTCTTCTGCTATCTTTGAAATATCTTGACAAAAACTCATCAAGAAAATAATTTTTCTTCCAAAAAAAAATCAGCAAAAAAATACATTTTCCCATTTTCCTCTTTGGGAAGGATAAATCAGGTAAATAAAATAAATCTTTTATACAATTCTGAAATTTTGATAAAAAAAAGATCATAAAATCACGGATTTTAGATGTCGTCAGCTAAAGATTAATATTCAGACACACCCGTTTGTAGATTTCGTTGTGTTAAAATTTTTAGAAAGCTTTATAGTTCACCAAACTAAACCCAAGGGTAGCAAAGAACTCCGCAAGGGAAAACATTTTATAGAATCCTTTCGTTAAATTGGATTAACTTCTTCGCAGTGAAAATCAATTAAAACTGATTTTGTTGTGTCATTAAAAATAATTGGTTTAAAATATAATTTTAGCCCGCAGAAATCTTATCCTTTATAACGAATTTCGTTGCGTCTTTTGTTGTTTTACTTTGTTCTCTTTCCTTTGTGACATTTTGGTCCCAGCGGATGGTAGCCATCTGTAAAGATATTTGAAAATTTCCCTCTTTTTGGGCACGGAAAATCAGGAAAATAAAATTAAGAGAGAAAGCATTAGAAATTTCATTCAAATGGGTTTTTGGAGCATCGGTATCATTGGAATTCGGTTAGGTACGTGGATCCGGATAAGCTCCTGAACGACTGCGGTATTAACATTCATTAAGAGGACGCCTCCTAGGCTACCGACGTTATTACGTACCCGAAACCCAGCTAAATTCAATGGAGCAACAATGATTTTTGTTTTTTTTCTATCTTCTGGCTATAGGTTTAAATTTGAGTCGGCTTCAATACGTGGGATTAATTTTTGTGTGCGGTTGACTACCTCAGATTTTATGCTTGTTCGTATAGCATAAATACCCAAAGTTCTCTTTATGCAATGCTTAATTCGGATGCAAAATTTTCGCTATCTGAATTCTATTTCATTTCGCAGCTTAAGTGAATGGGTTGAGAACGAGTGATTCTTCCGGATAAATTTTAATGGGAATCATAACAAGGACGCAGAAATTGGGTTGAGGTGATTAACTTTAGGGCCTGTGTGAGCTCACGTTTAATTGGCTGTGATTATTGGGGTACACATCAATCGATTTGAAGGACTGCTCTTTATCCTTTTACCTGGAATTTGACATTCACGGTTCATTTCACGTTTTAATTGCTTGATTCAGGAGCAAAATGTGTTGATTCATGTAGACAAAAATTGCCCATATTTGTTGCATTTTCTGTTGAGTTTCTTGGAAATATTAAAATATCAATGGAATATTCGGTTTCTAATTTTTTTAGAGTGTTCTAAGGGATGGTTTACATTTGACACTTTATTTCGTGAATGTTATTCTGTCCCTCAATCTCTCCGCCTGCTTGTCCATCCATCCATCAATTTCTAAAGGATTGAGCCAGAGGCTTGACATTTTTTACAGTTAGATTTCTCGTAAATAGGAAGGCTGAGTTCTTGAACGGCTAAAATCGGGACATTCGTTCCTCAGTGCCCCATACAAACGAAACAGTTTTTTTCATTTTTCTTGAAAATGCTTAATCTTATCGAAAAAAATGTAAAGGCTAAAATAAGATTTTACATAACTCTTTCATACATCGAAATTCAACATTCCTTCTCTCATCTCGCATTCAAATAAAATAGTTTTGTGCGATCTCCTCGAAAACGCTGCATAATCGTTCCATCCATCAAAATTCAATCGGTCCATTCTCCCACACAAATGGATTTAAAAAAAAAACACTTTGCCTGTCCTCATGTTAGTCGATTAGCTTCTGGTAATTGAAACATTTTTTATCTTTTTAAATTCACCTCCCTGGATTTGAGTGTTTTTTTAATGTTGTAAAATATATGACAAAAATGTACTCTCTAGCAAATCATAGCTTGAGAATTATTTTGTCCCATCTCCGCCTTATAAAACTAACGTCCAGGGTGAAAAATTCCCAATTCACGAAATGTAGACAAAAATTTACCAGTTATGTTTGCTGTTTATTAATACAACGAGAATCAAAATCATCTCAAGTTATGCTTGATTGGATTTTTTTGTAATTAAAATTGGTGAAAAGCATAAAATTTTCACCGGTCTGCTAAGTGAGGGAGTGAAGTTGGGATAAAATTAGGATTTGGTCATATATGTATTGTGGAAAATACAAACAGTAAACTTTTGGACAATTAGGCAGCTATATTAGAGGTGTTAATCAAATTTGCTTTTTAATTAGTTTTCAAAGCTCAATAATTGGCGATAGTGATACGAACAGTTCGCAAATGACAGAATTTGGAAAATGAAGTACTCTAATATATGTATATCGGCCATTCGTCCCGTGGCCACAATTTTTGGCACTGAATCAACATATTTTTGGATAATAACAACTTGATTCAGGAACACAAGTTAAAAATGCCAAAAACTAATATACTTTATGGCAATTTTAGAATTTTCCATAAATAAATAGAAAGTACCTACTTCAATTATATGAAATTAGTATGAATTTAATTTAAAATGTTCAATAAATTAGAATTCCAAAGGGATTCAGTTTTCGATTATAGCCACATAAAAAGGCTAGCGCATTTTGTATTGATTTCTGATATGGAGACGAGGGTCCAAAAATCAAGAATGAGGGAGTTTTGAACATCTCCTGGTTTGGCCGAGTGATTTTCAATCGAGTTTTAATTGGACAAATAATGTTTATTGGGTGTTGAAGGGACTCTTGGGAAAAAATCAATGTCTCATTATATTCTATATGAGAGTAATGGCGAGTTTCACGAAAATTTTTGACCACTAAATAGAGTTACCGGGCAAAATTAACCACTTGCCACTTGACTAAATACTTATATTCGTCTAAATCAGCATTAACTCGATTAAGTGTTCAGTAAAAATTACGCGAAACCTGCCATAATGCCCTAATTGTTTTATTAGAATTTATTTACAGATATTAGTATATACTAATATTTGATGATTTAATAAAGCTTTTGACATAATTTACATGTATTTTATTGAAATTCGGTATTTAATAGTGTTGGTTGCCAATAATTTAATTTGATTTTTCTTTAAGACTAGAAGGAAAATTGGTAGACGTAATTGAATTCTCTAAGAACAAAAATCTATACATTTACGTATATAAATGTGACTTTTACTGGTTCAGGTGATTGTAATCAGAAATAGAGAGGTCGGTGTACCTGATTTGAAGTGATATTGCTTACGTGTTACCTCCAATCTATAAACACACATGCATTGCCATTTGATTGGAATTGCTATCGGCGCTCTATATATTTAGAGTACATTCCTTTGTCTGCGGATATTATTACGCAAGGAGATAATTTTTAATTAAAGAAGAAATAGGACGAAAGGTAACAAGGAGTACCCTTAAACATAATACACTAGCAAGCGATCACCTTGATTAGCTGCGAACGGTAACTAAGAATATAGATTATGAGTTTTTGTCTGGATATTGACATAGGAATGCTATTAAACATAAAAACCTATGCAAGTTAAGTGGAATGTGAGATTATGATGGCATGGGGAAAGATAAAGACTTCGCTATATACGTGATAGATCAGTTGTGTTCATATAGCGCAGTGAACTGAAAATATAAAATTTTAGGTAGAAAAAAATCAATTTATATTTTTAAGTTCTGACAAAAATACAAATATCTATGTTAATGGAATTATACGAAAGGAGTTTTAGCCTCCATTTACAACTGACACTTTATTCCGTGAATTTTTTCTTCGACAATAAATTCATGTTACACAGCCGTTGACACTACGACACAAAATTCAGAAATTTATTCTTGAAAAACTCCCGAATTCGAAGTTTTCTTAAAAAACCGTCTGAATAAATTCAAAGTTTGACAATTTTTGAATAAAATTCGTGGAGAAATTCAAGAAAAAATTTGCTAATGCAAACGAGGCCTTAAGGTCACAAACTTTTTTTTAAATTATTTTTGCTCTCTTTGCGCCTATTTATTTTTTCACTTTCTTTAACATATGTAAGTTTCATCAAGATCTGAGAGTTACACGATGCGAGGTTTACTTGTAAGTCTTCTAGTGTAAATCGCATCTAAATTCTTTGAGCGATATAACCCTGAAAATTATGATGGAGTCATTTGCATTATTTATTTTATTAAAATATACAAACTACAATATAACTATATCCTTTTTCATTATAAATACCACAAAACTTATCAAGTGAAAAAATATTGCACCGCTTTTATGAGTGAGGGAGTTTTGTCTGAAAATTCAATTTAAAAAGTTTTCAATTGAGTAGGTTCTATTCGAAAATTAAATTGGATGCTTCTATATGTAGGTATATTTTTTTTTGTTGTGCTGGTCTTTAGGTACATTTTTTGTTTTGTTGTTCTTTTGGTCTCTGATGGCTGGATTCATTTTATTCAAAATCAACGACAGAAAAAAGTGCATATAAAAATGGCAAAAGCGAACAATCTACAGCACGTGGAAATAAAAAATTATGGTCTAATTAAAAAAATCGTCAATAATGTATTTTTTGTGGTGTAGATTTCATCAATGTTTTTAGAACCATATTTTTTTTTGATTTGGTTTCTCCGAAAATCGCAAAAAATTGTTTCGCTTGATTAGATGAGACGGGAAGAATCATATCTAAAGGAAGTTATGTAAGGCCTCTAATATTCTAAATATTTAAGTCCGTTTTACAGACCCATATTAGAGAAAATGGCAAATAGCTGTGGCGTCTGCACGACTTTTTAATCTTATTGGTGGTAGATTATAACGACTTATTGATGGCCTCTAATTAAGGAGCAGTTATGGTAACCGTGATATTAGAGGTTGACAAAAATTCTGTTTGGGTTAAACACTCACTCTGTATTTGGCAAAAATACCGCACCGAGAGTTTTAGGTAAGTTGCAAATCATGGATATGCTTGCAAACTTTTTTAAGGCATTGCTACCAATCAATAACCGTTTTACTACCTATTTTGTCAAAATAGGCAGACTGGACATAAACTCACAGTGTGTCAAAGACTGAAAATGAAGTAAAAATATTGCACTGAAAAGTTAATGGTGATTTGCACCAACGAAGTTTAACAACATAAAGCCGGAATACCATTGGCCCCATACAACATTTACGGCGTCAATTCAGATTTTAAACTCATAGCACCCTATGCTTCTGTATACAATCAATCCGACCAACTTGGCCGTCGTAAAAAGTTGAATCGAATTTAACTTTTGTCGGTCAGCTCGCCGTCAAAATTTCATAGTTGATTCAGAATGAAATCTTATGGGGTCGTCATAAAATCTAAATTTCTTCACTGAAGGGAAAATTAACGAAATTATTAGGAATATAGTTCGTATGCTGTGTTGCTTCGCATTCCTAATTTGTATGATAATTGGTAACAAAAAGGGTTATATGTGGCTTACCGTCCGACTGTCAAAATCCAATGCACAACAAATGAGGTTTAGAACAATAAAGTGTGCGCAATTGTATATGGATGTTGTGTCGGGCCAATTGTATTTTGCGCTTTAAAGCTAGAACCTGAATCGTACGTCGATGCGTCCGTCATGCGTCCGTCCGGTTGACAGTTCGATGCGGTGACAGTTGGGTACGGCAACGAATCTGGAGTTAATTCATTGTTTTGCACTTCTTCTATTAGTTTATCGTCGAAACAATTACTTTCAATTTGTTCCATACTTAAATTGCTTAAATCGTAAACAAACTTTTTTGGGAAATGACATTTCTGTGCGTTGCCGCATGTAAAAGTAGAAATTCGACCTACTCTATGCGGTTGCCGCATCGGAAAACTTATTATTAGGGGAGTACTCATAGCATCCCGTTGATTTTACTCGAACTGTCAACCGTACGGACGCATGACGGACGCATCGACGTACGATTCTGGTTCTACCTTAAGCCCAAATTAAATTACGTCTCAGAACTTATATGGTTTAAGTAGGCTAAGCCCAACTTAGTTTTTTAATAGTTGGCGCAAACGGACCTAATCACGAAACTTATAACGGCCACCAAATCGAGGTAGCAAGTATTTTTGCATGAAATCCGCCATTAGCGCTTTAACACTAAGGCGAATGAAAAATGCTTTCTTACATAATTCTAAAATAGTTTTCGAGATATTCGTGGCCAACAGTTCGTTTTAAACGGTATATAAAGGATAAAGTATAAATTTAATATTTTCAACAAATTTGATCTAATTGTAGAATTTTTTAAATATTTTTTTGTATCTTTTAATTGAATTCTTGAACAAAATTTTTAACTGTGTTACTACCAGAACAGTGGCAAGATAAATGAAAAATCGATGAAAATACGTTATGCTTTTTAGAAAAAAGCGTCCAACTGACAGCCAATACCTGGATTTCTACGTTTGGGGAGAGTGTTGTGGCACTATAAAAAACCAAATTAGTTTCAACAATTAATTATTTTTAGAATTATGGGAGAATTATGGGACTGGTGAATAATACAGACTTAATAATTTAATTATTATTAATTTTTTTTTTTGAAGGGAACACTAAACATTTTGAATCTGAATTTTGTGTCTCTAGTTCAGTATTAATTTAGTATTAAAACCTTTTAACAGAAACTAAAAACGAAATTAACTTTATTCCTTTGTTTTGTATTATTTTTCTAGCTGTCAGTATTTATATCCCTCGTAAATAAACTTTCTCAACTCTTTAAAGTAAATTCAAGGAGTCATCTATAAGATGTGTTGTATTTACTTTTGTCAGTGCTATTAGAAGTCATCTAAAAAGTTTTTGAGTTTTGAGCAAAATGAGAAAAAAAATCAGATTTTGGTTGATTTAATTTTTTTTTTAACTTTTAAACAACAAACAACTGTCTAACTTTTAGATCCTAGCTGCTTTCTATTATAATTCTGCTACCACATTTTAAAAATAAAATGAATATCCTCTGCCTGAAAGTGGCTAAAGAAAAAGTTGTGTGTCCTTAAAGCGACAAAATGGCCGAGACAACGAATAACAACTGAGAATGATATTAAATAAATGAATTAATTAAAATGTCTTTCAAGGGTTATAGAGGTTGAACAAAATGCCGCGAGATTCAGAGTTCTATGAAGCCAAAACTTTTGCTTCAAGTTTTACTTTTCTCTGTTGTGTCGCAGCAAAAAAAAATGTTACAAAGTTTTTAGTTTATTTTTCTAATTTTTTGCTCTCCTGACTGTTTCAACTGGTTTTTTTTTCAATTTCTGTTTGATTTTTCACTTTAGGAAAACATGCACTTTTGCACTGCTAACAACTTCATAAGTTGAACTTCTTCTCGTAGTGTTTGGTTTGCAAGACTTTTACAATTCAAAGTTACAGATCGTTGTAGTAAAAAATACAATCAGACTCTTTTAGTTGGAGATACAAGAAATAGTGAAAATTTATGAGTAAATTGGACGAGTTTGTTTGTGGTGGATGTTGTACATTCGTTACATGGTTTAGTAAATCTTGCTTTACTTTATCGTGTTTCGAGTTTGTCCAATTCTCCTGAAAAATGGAAAACTACAATTTCCCATGAGAATTTAGAATATTTGATGAGTTTTTCAACTTTTACACAGATTAAAAAATAAATAAACTAAAAACTAAAATGTCGGTTGTGCGTTTAGAAAAATATTAAAAAAATTGCAACTTGTGAAGAAAGCCATAATTAACTTGAACGCTAAAATTGAGATGTCAACAGAAAAAAATATTTAATTTTTCAAAATTTTCGTAGATTTCTTTTCAAAAGAAGAAGTAATTTTAAAGTTTTTGTGAATATAACGAAACATAGATTTTCTAAATATAATGAAAACATAGGTTGATCCACTTAGCGGAGATATGATACCTGTTTTTCACAATTAAGTCTCATATGATGAATAACATTAGAATTTCTTACACAAAAACATTTGAAAACTTAAGAACTAGTTAAGGTAGGAAATTGCGATTTCACAGTACAGACTTTTATCAAAAGTTAAACCTATTTATAAAATATGAAAAATTGAACCAATCTTTACCTGCTCTCCCATATAGATGAAAAAGATTTTTGCAATTTTCTCGAAAACTGTTTTTTTTAAAAGGTATATAAAATGATTCTACATATTTTTCCCATACATCGCAATCCAATTGGAAACAATTTCTATGAATCCAATTGGACAGCATGACTTCCAAAAGAATTTTTCAAAATCGCAGCCAATAGTACCATACATATTGGGTAGGGGACAGCTTTCTAATGCAAAAAAAGCAGCATCAAAATCGGTTTAGGTTTACTGGTAAAAAGTTATCTTGCAAATTATTATTGTTACACGCAACCACATACACATTGACATGTTTCGGCGTTATGTGGCGTTATATTTCCGGTTTTTGAAATGATTTTAATACCTTTCTTAAATGCACGCAAAAAAAAAGTAAATCTAACTATTTTACAATGCGGAATCGTGACTATTACGAAAATAGTTAATTTTATTTACAAAGTAATTCTTTTCAATTACAAAAATAGTCAATTTAACCACGAAATAGTAAATGTTACTACTAAGTAGTTAAATTTATTACTAAAATATCCGATTTTGA
Organism: Chrysopilus asiliformis; assembly: GCA_964034945.1. NCBI lineage: Eukaryota > Metazoa > Arthropoda > Insecta > Diptera > Rhagionidae > Chrysopilus > Chrysopilus asiliformis. The sequence goes on from OZ035962.1 coordinate 8,094,079, forward strand.
CAATTCCTCATTATAAAATAGTAAGATTTTCTGTGTGTGTATAAGAAACGTATAAATATTTTTATTATTTATTTTCAAAGATACAAAATCGATGAGTAAATATAATAGGATAGTATTGCAACATTAAAATTTTGAACGTATTTCTCTGAAACAAATACTTTTGATTTTTTTTTCAAATTTTGTTCTACCATCTATGACTATAAATTTTATGTATGTATAAGAAATGTCCTAATTTCTTACATGTTAGTTTATAAAAATGTCTTGAAATCGTTAAGAAAAATAAAATCTTCTTGTGAATCGCGTCAGAAAAAAATCCTGAAAGCCGCAGAACAAAGAAAAACTATTTAAAAAAAAATCTTTAATTTTTTCCTGTTGTTTTGCCATCTTTATTTATTCGTACGTTTGCTTGTTGATTTTTTTCGGTTTGTTTGTTTGTTTGTTCGTTTTCTTTAAATTCCTTTCTTCCGCAAAAAACGATAAGTTGTAGAATAATAAAGAAAAAGACGTGCGGGAATAACAACAATAACAACGGATAATACATACTACTACAATAGTACAGGCAATACGAATGGATCGACTCCACCTTTTCCTAAACGAACGTGGCTGCTACTTTACTTCATAAATATTTAAGTCACACTCGAATTTTCTTTGGATAAACACTTTTACACTCCAAACAAGGACTCGTTTGGGGATGAAAACGAAAAAAGGAAATTCGAAGGAAAAATTGAAATGAGAAGGAAACGCAAAAAGAGATCTTTCATCTTACGGTACGTTTTCTGTTGCTGTTTCTTGTTTATTTTTTTCTTTATTTTTATGAAATCCTGTAAGGAATTTTTTTTTGTGAAAATCTCTTATATCTTCAGGTTGAAGCATTGGAAATAAGAAAGATTGTGGAAATATTTCCTGCAAGGTGGTGTCTTCCGCCCTCAGTATATTATGTTAATAAAATTTGTGTTGAAAAGACACAGGAAAAAACTCAGAGATGATAATTTATTTAACTAAACATTTTGTTAAAGGTTATTATATGCAGCACTTACATCGGACTTTTTTGATGTGCATTGAATGATCAAACGATATCCCTTATTTATTCACATTATAAGGAGTAGTTAGTTATCATAACTTTTAGGTTGATTTATTTCAAAGGTGAAAAACTTCTATTAAAAAAAATTGTTTTTTAATAGGCGCATTTTTATTCGATGCATTATCATAACGTAAAATTGTTATTAACGAACGAAGTCGGAATTTCATAAGCTAGAACTCCTCCAAACCTTTCGATTTTATAATCAAGAATCAATCTCAACAGATTTAAAATTGAGTTTTGTAGCAATTTCCATTTTTAATATTATTTTTAGGACACAAATTCAGTTAAAAAAAATTTCTGTGCCAGATATTCCCACACGGAAAGAAATAAATGTGATGCTGTCAATATAATTATAATTAGTCCTAACATATTTTGTTTGAGGTAAATATAATATTCTTGCTAAAACCAAAATTTTGTTTGTCCCAAACAAAATTGGGTTCCCACCAATATAATTATGTTTATTGCCCTTTAGTTATATTGGTGGTGAACGAATTTTGTTTGGAGCAAACAAAGTTTTGGTTGTAGCAAGAATATAACTTGCATACTGTAAATAAATTTTAAATCATGCACAAGGAATTTAAATTATATGATATTACTCTGGAATAGCCACTGTGTGGATTCAAAGAGAAACTTTAATCGAAATTTTCCAAAATTTAAATGTAAGCACATGTTTATTTCCTTGTCCAGAATATCTAGAGGTAGGAAATCATCTCAACTATTTCTCTTGAAAATTACTATGAAAAGTCGCACACTAGTTTGTTACAAAATATATTGCATTTTTTATAAATGCAATGAACACAAGATATTTTAAATGAATATTTCATAATTCAGAGTCAAAACGTGAGTTTTTAGATAATAATTAAATTGTAATTAAATTTAAAAAATGTTCTAAAAGATAAATTTTCAATTTTACAGAAAATTTTACTTAATGAAAAAGATTAGAGATTTCATGAGTTTTTTTTATTGCTAAAAAAAGAGAAAATCGTAAAAAAATTAAAATTTTGGAACAGTAAAATTTTGGAAAAAAGAGGTTTGAGATAAAAAAAAATTAAAAAACAACTACATTAAGTATTGAAAATCGTTAAAAAGTAAGGAAGTAGGTTTTAAAAGCCGCCATTTTGATCACAACTGGTAGATATTTTCCATTTATACAATTTTTGGTGTGAACAATTTTCTTCTAGGGTATGTAAAAAAATTGGTGAATACCAAGATTAGACAGATTTCATCAGTTCAGTTAAAGTCCAAGTAAAACTAGCTCCGAATTTGCCACCATATTGACGGAAATATGTGGGATGTTAACTTTAAGCGAAACGAAATATCTAATATCTTTTGAACAAAAAGCACCCATAAAACTTTCTACGCTTTTTTTATGATTATACGAATAGCAGCCAACCGATAACCAACGGTATGAGGAAAATTATTCTCTGAAATTTTTTTCATGTTTTATGTGGAATTAGAGTAGGTGAAGATTTCTGTGCGATAGCTCCGTTTAATATTATATATGCGATGATAAGGAATAAGAAAAAGTTGAATGATATAAAATGTAAAAGAGGTTGTTGTAACAGCCACACCATGTGTTACTTGCTTGTTTCCGTAAACTTATTACATTTGATCTGGTTTCGGTCTCATCTTATGCCGAACTCGTATATTATATGGTTAACACCCACGGCCAAATCGGTCCCGATTATCATCCCCATGACAACAGCGGTAAGGGATGAAGGTTCTTCTAACAGATGCTTTTCAAGCTTCAGACTTTGCCGAAGTACTGTGGAATACGCTAGGAAATGAAAATATGGGAAAAAAGTGTTGTCTCACTACTGTCTTATGGTGCCTCCACTTCAAGCTGTAACTTTTGTTGAGTCGACGGACGAGTCCTTTTGCCTGTGATGGTTTCCGATACCAGGCGGATAAGTTGCCTGGAAATTGCATTTTTTTTTAGCATATTGTGAAGTGCTGAAGAAGTAAAATCGCAAAAGAAATAAGTGAGAAAAAATGTGGCGGAATTGGAGAAAAAATTGGAATTATATAGGAAAATATGTCATGACCCCAACGGCTGAGTTTAACCATGTCTTCTGCTTTACGTTAAGTTTTTCTTTTTTCAATTTTTTTTCCAACTCATGTATATACGTTGTTTCTTACAGTTCTTTCCTGCCTCTGCATTTTATTTATTTTCCCCAAGTCCTGAGCTGAATATCTAACTAGGATACAAAACAAAGTTTATCCTAGTATGTTGTCGGTACAGAGCGAAAGGAAGCCATTGCCACGCAGTATCATGGCGATTCCGCTGTATTAGAAAAGCTGCAGGAAAGTGAAGACAACACGAATCAGGGGAAGATTGACGGTAGGGTAGGGGGGTGGAGGTGGGGGTAAAAAGCGCCGACAGAAATCGTGTACAAATGTAAAAAGGCTCCCAGGGCCTTCCAGTTATATTTATGAAAACGGATTTCTTTCAAGAGATATTCCGTTTCCCCCCGTACATATTTCGCCATGAGCACGACCGATGCGACGAGTAAGGGATGAATTTTTCTCATTGATATGATAGGGGTGTGTTTCGCCGTCCTGTGCACGAACGATATAAAATACGCGATCGATTATAGCCTTGGATGAAAGAGTCTTCTTTATTATTATTTTATGCATTTTTATTATCTCGAGAATAAGTAGAAGCAAATTAATTAAATAAAAATGAAAAATAAAAATGATTTCATTGAAGTGGCTGCAAAATTTATATGGAAAATAAAGCGAATATAACGAGATTACGAAAGTATGCTCATATGTTCTGAATGTAAAAGTAGGTGCAAATGGTATTATGTGGTTCTAAAGGTCGTATCCCACCTAAGATCAGATGGTCTTAAAAATTAGATTAAAATGGGAAATCGTATTTCTCGTTGGTAAGAGAAATATAAATATTACTTATTAGAACAGAGCGACACAATAAACTTTAGATCAACATTGGACTTAAAATTCAATTTGTTTAATGTTCTGTAATTTTCGTGTCAATAGTCCGATATCTTTTCTACAAATAAGTCTATCTATTGCTCACATTTACACAATTTTAAGACCGTTTGATCTTAAGTCAAAGAAACGATAGTGAAACTAACTATAAAATAGGGCATTTGTGACTATTACTGAAATCGGACATTTCATCTACAAAAATTGTCAAATCGACAATTTTTAAAAGAAATTTAACTACCTAGTAGTAAAATTTGCTATTTTGTAGCTAAACTGACGATTTTTTCAATTTTAGGAAAAACTACATAGTATATGTGAATATGTGCAAAATATATATTGTAAATGTAATTGTATATAAAAAAAACATAATTAATTTGAAATTGTTCCGATTGCACCCTAAAAATAAGTCAATCTCAAAGACGTTACTTGAAAAATTAATTCAGTGCCACACAATTCTCTTTAGGCGGTTACTCTTTAAATTCAAAAAGTTGTTTTTCCAAAACTTGTCAAACTTTTAATAAGAAAAGACTTTTAGAGCAATTAAAGATTCGTTTTTAGTTTTTTTTCACAGGAAAAAAAATTTGCCAGTCAGTAAAGATTGGTCTCGGTGGTAATTTCGGATACAAATGAATGAAAAATGGAAAAATGGTAAAACTATTTTCCTGTTAAAAACTCATTAAAAGTGTCCATGGAAAATCGAGAGAGAAATGCTGTTCAAAAATAAAACAACGAGTCACGCCATGCGATGAACAATGGTTGGATAAGCGCAATAAGTGATAGTTTCCAATTATAGTGCCAAGAGTTGTTGAGGGAACGATTTGGGCACAAAAAAAAAAGACATGGGTTTGAGGCTAAACGAAACCTCCGCGTGACATTGGAATTTTCGCCTTCACTTTCCAATGCCGGCCGGAGGTGGTGATAGTGTCACCTATCCTGATTTCAGGATAGAATGCAGTTGAAGTGGTATTTGGTTCGTTGCCTGCCTGCTGCTGTTACCGGATACGAATTTTGAAAAGGACTTTTCTGGCAGCATCAGCACGAATAGCAGGGATAACGAAAAAAAACAACATTTTGAGGGTTAAAAGTTTTTGTGATTTATGGGACGGCATTTCCCTCTATCCAGTTTTTCCCGAAAAAAGCAAAAAAAAAAGAAAACGAAGTTCCACTTGTTAGTATTCGGCACAGTTGATAATTCAGTGACATGAGCAAACGATCGCAGGCCTCCCAAATCGATAGGTTATCAGTGCTGCAATGTCAGGAAGATAGGAAATAACTCGAATCTCACTTTTAAAAACTGGGGTTACTATTCTACTTTGGCGATTTCAACATGACACTATCGGGATTTTCGGGACAGCGATTTAGAATTCATCCCGGAACAAGATAAAAGGGCACGTCACACTATGGTCGAAGTCGTCGGTTTCCTCCGATAACATTTTTTGCTACAGCAAAGACTTTTCACTTCAATGAAAACCACGGTAGTCAGAAAAAAAGATTTCATTCGAAATTCGGTTCCGGGTTGAGAAGGAGTCAAGAAAAGATGCCATTTGAAAAGTCTTTTATTTGGGTCTTTGGTCATGTTTAAGCGGAAGAAAGACGATTCGTGCTGAATTTCATAGTAAAATATATGTTTTGATTATGATTTATGCTTTAGCCGTTGGTCCTTTTGATGCAGCTATCTATATAACAGTTGTAACAATCGGGGCATATATCATAATTTCTGCTAAGCAAGTAAATGTGACAACGGATTTAATAGATTTTTTGGTCTTCTCATATTGAATTGTAGTAAGTTTTGTTTCCTTTCGTGTTTCTAAAACTATCGGTTCGTGAGTAATTGCGGTTTAAGTATTGAAAGAAAAATATAGCCTGGTGATTCTTGATTTTCAAAATTTGGGGAGTTTGTTTTACCGTCTTCACTTATCTTTTCATATAAAACATATCCACACAAAAAAACTTTTCCTCAAAACCCAATAAAGAGATTAGAAAAAAGGAGCATCTTTTCCACTTTTGCCCAACTTTACAAAGTGTACGCAGAACACCGTGACCATCATTATTGCGTAGCCACCACGTCGACATTTTAGGGCACAAAATCAACCGAAAATCTTTGTAAATAATTCGTACCTACATAAAAGTTCCAAGAAATTTAAAATAACAAAGAGCACTCAACTCAGCGACATGGATCTGACTATTTGGACAACATTTCATCGACAGATAGAATGTGACCTAAATATCCAATCTCCTGACAATTTTCATCCCCTTCGAATTTTGTTCATCGTATTTTGTCACCTCTTCAAACAATGGGGACGAATTTTTTTTTTGGGGACTGAAAGAAGTTGGCAATAACCAGATCGAGAAACGAAAACACGTTTTAAACAAATCAAATAATAACAACCTTCGCCCTATCTGAAATGTGAGTTCCCTCCTAACTCTAGCCCTAAAAATATTTTCGCAGAAAACGAAGGTCTAACGTTATTCGGTTTTCGATTAGGGATGCATATTATAGAATGCTGAGTGTATTGGAAATACCATTTTGAGGGTTTTACAAATGAAATTACGATTGAAGAGACTTTTACTGGATATTTCTTCGTTTTTTTTTTAAAAAAAAGAGCAAATGTTTTTCTTCATTTTATTTATTTTTATAGTACCGAAGTTTTTTATGGTTTCAAAGTGGAGGGAGCCTAATTGGAATATCAGAATATAATTGCGCAACATAGATGAGCGGACTAAAATTTTCTGATTTTTAAACGGAATCTAAAAGATATTTTTTTCGATTTTTTAAGAAACAAAACAATTTTAAATTACTTTCGATTTTTTTCCAGGTTAGCCGGAAATCAAAAAATGAAAAAACAAAGAAAAATTCCTACAAAGAAAAACAAAGAAAAAGTCTTACCTCGTGACATAGAAATGAGAAACTTCATATTTTTGCAAAACGTGCAAAAAATGCAAAAGAGCTGCGAAATGTGCTAAAATGCCTCTTTCTTTGTGAAAATATAACACAAAAACGAATATCTCGTCTGCAATTCACCACAATTACATGAAAATGGAAGCTCATGTCGACTTTTGTGGGTCGCTGTGATGTTTTTTTCATTATAATATATTTTCCGAGTTGGGTTTTTGAAGGACTCCCATAACTCGACATTAAAATGGCAACCTCCACATTAAAATGGCCACCACGGCTCTCATATCAATGGCAAGTGATGTGAGAGCCGTGGTGGCTAGAAACATATTTTAAAAAGGCAAAGTAGAATTTACAATAGAAGTGACTGAAAAGAATAGTCCCAGGACTCTTACCCTCAAGCATTTTATAATGTGCTATTAAAGCTGGAGGAGCGTTTTTTTGTAACGTGAAAGAGTCCTAGCTGTATGCTTCGATGAATCTTTCTAAGGAACCCATCGACTTGTCCAACACTTTCTGTGAGATTCTTGATGTTGGTGGCTCGACATCTTCACTAATTCCCTTTTGGTTTAAAGATTCCTGTGCACAAAAAATCCTTAAGTACAAAAAATGACTACGAAGTCGAACCGTTTTACAAGTTTGCCTAAGGAGATTCAACTCATTTTTGTAAAAATTTTTTTCATGCTGGGTTTTTTTTTATTGGGTTTCACTTTTTCAACATGATAACACGAAGCTCATGTTCATTTTTTAGCATAATTTCTTGAATAACGTTTATGCAACTAAGTGGTAATTTACACGATGATAGTCATTTTAAATTTTCATATACTTATCCTTTTCTGTGTTGAGTTTTTAATATTAAGGAGGGGATTCGTGTGTTTTCCTTTATAGAAATTTTACTTCGTTAGTGGAAGAGTAATGGGAAGGGTTTTTTTTCTTTACAACCCATAACTAAATCGAGTGAGACATAATTAAGTAAAAAGGATAGGGCATAAGATTTTAAACAATTAAAGACTTTAAACAATGAAAGAATCCTTAAAAAGATATTTTTCACAAATTGTTTCGAAATAATTATTTAGTTAATTCTATTATAATATAGTCGAACCTCGATAAGTCGAAGCTAACGGTGGAAATATCGATGTTCATTTTATATAGAAATACATTTCAAGAGGATTGAAAAAAATTCGGTAATAAAATTATTTAAGAAATTGGGGTTCGACTTATCGAAGTTCTTCAGTTTGAATCTTGGGTGAACTTATGGTCTAAAGCACTCTCCTTGATACCAATAAGCTTCCATTAAAGTTCCTTCCTAATCGGCTCAGTAATTTTCAAGTTATAGGCGAACACACAGACAAACAGAAATTAATCCTATAATATAATACGAGGAATGTCTGTCTGTCTGTCTGCACAAACGATCTCGAAAACCCGCTTGGGGGTTAGGGATTTCCGGGGACAAGGAATCGATCTATATAGATAGGTCTCACCTCTGAGAAAATTCCCCTCGATACCCCTTGCCTGGTATCTTCGAATTGGGTGGTCCGATCTTAATGAAACTTTACAGTATTACTGAAGGGGCTAAGGGCTTTCGATTTTTCCACTACAAACCTGACTTTTCCCTCCCCTCGATACCCCTCGCCTGGTGTCTTCGAATTACGTGAAGGTATCTTAATGAAAATTCGCAATATTGCTAGGGAGCAAGGTTTTTCGATATGCATTCTAAAAATATCACTTTTTAGATATCTATCGGCAGCGATAAATAGTAATTACAATACAATTAAGTTCCCTGAACCTCATTATACGAATCATGTTGCAATTACAATCGGATTCAATTATTCAGAGACAGAGACAGAGGCAGAAGGAGGATTTTGAGATCGCCAAGCATGGCTCGGTCTTCCTGGTACTATACATAAATCGAGGAAACTGGTAAGAAAGAAGGGGGAAAAAATAACCAACATCAGGCTCAGTTGGGCTATATTTCACACATTTTGTCATAAATGTGTTCAAATTATTCAATAAAAAACATAATTACATCTAGACTTAAGAAAACATATTGTTTTTTTTTTAAATATTAGAAAAATCACATAAAATAATAAACACGTCATCTGTATAGTCAAGCAAAAAGAAATCTCGTAAAAATGAGCGAAATCATGATCTGTATAATCGGATACAATTTTAGATATTCAACTCAGCGGCTCATTTTTCTGTCATTTGTATAAGTTTTTCTTCATTTTTTGCCAAAAACATCCCTATATGTGCGTAATATTCATAATTTATGTGTATATTACTAAAACGATAATCATAAGGTGCCTTCCATGCAAACAAAAATTTTCCTATAGCAGAAAAACGAAGCGCTAAACTAGTAAACAAAAAGCAAACATCCAGAACGCTGTTAGGAGCGACGTTATCATCACACAGATCCATGTTCACATAAATTTCGAAAATATCAGCACAGCGTAAACTTTGCTGCCAAAAAAAAGTAGGGGCGGGTACCACATTTCAGGATGATGAAGATGATGGAGATGATGAATAAAATGTTAAATGAGATAACACTAAGGATGAGAACTTCTCAAATGCGAGATGATGTGCATAATTTTTTTTTTGGCTTTTGCTTCATTTCGTTTTCTTATTATTATTTTTAAAGAATTTTTTCTATTCAGCGACCAAGCACCCTCTCAAACCTCCCGTTATATTTCTAACCGTTGTGTTTGTGTGGATGTTCAGGATCATCTGGGAAACTTTACCATGGTTAAGGACTCCGTCGGTAAAAGTTTTATCCGACGCCGACAGCAGACCGCCGTTTTTTTAAACATTTTGTCTGATGTCTGCATAATTTGGGGTAAATCGAATAAAGTGAAATTTCAGTTCGTTCAACGGTGGGTTGGCTTGTGGCATCTTTGAGGAAAAACGTAGAATCTAATTTTGTTCTGTGTGGTATCAGTTAAAATAAATGGATCGAGGTTTAAAAAGGGGTTTTTTCTCTCAATGCATAAAACAGCACTAAGCCAAGATATTATCTTCACGAGGGGGAGGCATTCCATAACTTATAATTTATTATTGCAGCTAATAGTTTTCCGCAGTTAAAGGATTGGTTAAAGTATACGCCTTTAAAGTACATATTATCCAACATAAGATTCAAATGGTCTGAAAATTGAGCTTAAAATGGTAAATAAAAATTTTTCATTGGTAAGACAAAGCTAAATAAATGTGCCAGAAGAGACCGACACGATAAATTTCAGAACGACATTGTACTTAAAATTGAAGCAAGTTCTTGAATTTAAGACCAAGTAAGCGAAAAATTCACGTCTGTTTGTCAAAATTCGTGCTCTTAAGGTAGAAATAGACGCTGCGATGGTCGGTACAATCGTCGGGCCGATTTGCGGTTGCATGCGATAATTGTATAGCGTATGCGCACGAAATGACGGTTGGGCCCGATATCGCACGGTCGTACGTCGCTGAGCCAAAACCTGCGGTCGCATGCGGCAGATTGTATCGTTTGTCGTCTGCCATGCGACCGTCGATACGATATTATTTCACAATTGTGCTGTGTTGTTCGAGTGATATTTGCTAGTAAAAACTGATTATTCGATCAAATCGCAAGTAAATCGTATCGTGTGTGTGCTGTATACAACCGTCGGCCCGATATCGGTCCAACATAAGTCGGTACGACCATCGCAGCGTCTATTTCTACCTTTAGATCTGCCCTAGACGGTCAATATTTTTTCTTAAATACAGTGCTTACGCGATCAATATATTGAACATAATGAAAATATTGTGCAATATATGGAACCAAACTTTGATTTTAAATTTTCATGAAACAAATTTTAATTTTGGTACAAAAATAATGTGGTATTATACTTTTATATAATGTGGTATTATGCTCGATTTTCGAAATTTTTAGCGACTTACTAGAAGCTTCAGTAATATCTTGTGCATTAAAAAAAATTCTTTTTTGTTTCTTAGTAGGTAGGTAGGTAGGTTAGAGTGGCGGTCATCCGACCCACTTAGACCAATGAGGTCCATTGTGATTGTTTCTTAGTATATCGATGTAAAAATTTTCATTACATTATAACTACAAGATTTTTTTCTTAATTTGCAGATTTTTTTGCTGGTAATGGGAAATTCAATGTAAGTACATCTTTAATAATATTTTTTTATATTCAAAGAAATCCGAATTGGATTTGAACTATGTAATTGAAATTTTAAAGTTATTCTGATTGGAATCTGGAGTGGTATTCCGTAACTTGTTTCAAGCGTTTGTTTCGAGTTAGAAGTAAAAGTAATATTCGCTGGCTTTGTTCCGATCAAGATTAATGACAGGGTGAAACAGAGATCGCGAATACTACTTTTCCTTATAACTCGAAACAAACGCTTGAAACAAGTTACGGAATACCACTCTTGATGAATCTGATGTATTTTCGGCCTTTCGAACATTCTCCTCGCCCAGAAAATCGTATTGACTATAGCAATTTTAAAATTCAAAAAAAAAATATAAAATTTGATATTACAGTAAAACATGTGCGGGGAAAAGTAATAAAAAAATGTGCCACAGGCAAAATTTTTTTCAAAGAGAAACACCGTAGTAAACAAAACAAAAACATAGTCACCTCTTTTTTTCCTTTTTCCTATGCCGACATTTGACAATTTATTTCACGAATTTTATTCTGCGACACCAAATTACAGACGTTTACATTACGATACAAAATTCTGAAATTTTTTCCAGAAATACGCAGGAACCGGCATTTTTTCATACAAAATAGCCTAAATAAATTAAAAATTTTGACAACTTTTGCTAAGTGAATTTATTCTGCAATAGAAAGTCGCGGAATTAATTCTGAATAAAATTCAAAATCGCAGGTATAAACTGGGGCTAGTGACTTGATCTACAATCGTGTAATTTTTATTTTTCATTTTTTCCTTAATAACATTCGAAGTTATTTTCAATAACCACTTATAACCAGGTATTTTCGTCTTTCGATAACCAGGTATTTTCGTCTTGTCATACGCGAAATATTTATTTAAGGATTTCGCTGTCCAATTCCGTTCGATAATGTCTCGTGAGCCCTTTAACGCCTCGTAAAAATTTATCTCTGCCAAAATCGTTTTTTTTTGCTATGTAATAAAACAGCAGCGAAACGAAATAACAAAAAATTAAAAGCTTTGCCTCAAACGTTTCCACTAACTTTGCTCGTAAATATCCTTCGCCACCCACGGATTTTTCCGTATCTTCTTAGTTGTTTTTCCCTGCAAGGATTGCGTATAAGAAATGATACTACGTACACATGTAACTTAAAAATACAGCCGTAATAAAAAATTTAAAATAGAACCTGGTTTACTTCCGCTGAGATTGTTCAATTCAGCCACAAACTTCTTCATGGTCCAGTGATCCTTTGCAATTCATGAAATGATGCCCATCATCAAGAAAGTGGAAACCAGGCGGACTATTACAGATGAAATGAGGTATTTCGACTTTTATTTGAAACTAAACGTCAATCTGCCATCATGAACCCTCCTAATATATATATAATATATATATATCCAAGAACTCCAGTGGAAGTCTCTTTAGACAATAAATCTAACCGGATAATGGGTTAATTTCAAATTGAATTGCGATTTTTATGACGTTGTTTGATTATGTGGGTATAGGTGTGGTCCTCCATTCAAGCAAATACTAAGAATTGGAAAGGAAAAAAAAATTGGACGTTTAAGGATATAAAAAAGAAAAGCCATGGAATACAGTTTTATATCCTGTGAACACACCGCGATAATAAAACGTGTTACGGCAAAAAGTCTCGTGAGGACTGAAAGCTTCAGTTGATCATCTTTCGGTTCAACCGCCAGGTAAATTTTGAACTCATCCCTGACGCTACTTGACCACTTTAAACTGGTACCTGCCCTCGAGGAATCAATTTTTTCTCAATGGAATTTTTTTTGCCGAGGTTTTAGTGTTATTGCAAGGTGATTTAATGTGTTCCCCACGCTTTCCAGTTTGATGGGAAGTCACGATACTGCCGCTGGGTTTTTTCCTTTTTAGTAGATATACTTTGTCTAAAGTAAGAAGGGTTTTCTATTATGTTTCGCTACATACATATATATTCATCCTGTTTAAAGCACCTAAGGTTGTTTTTCCTTAATTTGTTAATTGTTTACATTACGTTTACACAAACTCACCCCGTCCATGTATTTCGCATCAATCCTTGAGAATCCTTTATCGTTACCATGACTTTAATATTTTTTTGATTTATTGCAGCGTTCAAGAACCCTTTCGGACATCATTAATTTAAGCCTTTTAGCATTATTCGTCCCGTTTTTTACGCAGAAACCATTCTTTACTGATGTTCTATCGTGTATTAGTGAATATCTCAAAATTTTTACTCTTCTATTTTCAAGTCCACTCATCCATCGTGTCATATCAATCGATGGAGGTACAAAAAAAAACGGGTGAATAAAAAGCATGTCGGGGATTAATTTTTATTTGAATGGGAAAATTCACGCTGGAGTTTATTCGCTCAATTTGATGGGTTTATTATGAAATGTGAACGACAATTGAACTTAATTGGATTAATTTCTAATGTTTGAATAACCAAGCACCTGAATTCGTTTATATTTATACGCTTCATTAATTTTATGTTAATCGTTTTATGGTTTTTGTGCGATTCTTGTCACGCGAACAATTTTAAATTGATTAGAAACTAATTGAATACCAATTGATAAAAGCTTCAATCTTCATTAAGAAAAGATTGGGTTTTTCATCTAAATAAAAAAAAAAGGGTGGAATAAGTGCAAAACAAAGAGTTTTTTCTGTAAAATTTTAATGTTGGCATGACTTTTTTTGGTTTGAAATTTTTTGGTGGTCATTTGGTTAGGACTGGTGACAGTTTGCGGTTAAATGTCAAAAATTGCTGGTGGAAATCAAAGCAAAATCCATCTAAAGGATCAGAAGATAGCAGGAGGGAATGGAGTAGTAGGCCGGAACTGCGGTAGGTAGATTTGGTAAAGATCTGATCAAAATCTCTTCAATGGTCCAAAAAAGGATTTGATGATTTTTTTTCTTTTGTTTACAATAAGGATTTGAAGAATTTTCAAATTCGCGAAGCTTGATAGAGAGATTCTTCCTCAAATTCCTCGAAAACCGCTTCCCAATGTGATTGAAAATTTAACTGTTAAGAGGTACCGAAAGACGGGTGGCTCGAAGTATCTTACACAATATTTAGTTATTTACTATTTTTAATGCAAACAACATTTCAAATTATTAAACCACTCATACACGAGCTATTAATATTAGCAAACCCGACAACTATCGATTGACAGAAGACTTTTCTCCTGTATTTTATGTGATTTTCTTCATCTCAAATATTAGCCTCATCGCCATTATTGCCATAACAAAAGTAATTTTCCTCTCCAATCAGAAATTCAAGCTTCATATTTTTATTCTCATTGACATTTTCATCATTTTCCATTTCACGTTCATTTTGACTCTTCTTCTAGGTTGGATTTCTATGAAAAAAAAACTATACCTTCATACATATTAAACTGTGTGTCTATCTACCTACTCAATTCATCAACCGATAGCTACGTGATGCATATACATCAATCGTTGACATTTTTGTGGACCTATAGAAAGCGATAATCTATCAGGTCCCAGAAATCGAATAGATTTGTAATATATAATGCCTTACGAATATACACACACATATATATATATATATATATTTGTTTTTTTTTAGCAACTTGATCCATTTTTTGTATATTATCCCAGTGCGGAATGACTTCTTCAGTACAAGCGCTCTCTAAGGATCCTTCCCTTGTATCCGTCGTAAGCCGCCAAATAAGGAAGGCATTTGCTTATTATCATTCTATCCCATCGTTTCTTCCAATTTCGTATCAATTTGTTGAGGTATTAGTGTTTTGTGAAGAGTTGGTTCGTCAGTTTGCTATTCCTACGTTAACATCGTCGTGCTTTTCCTGTCACTCTGAAATACATCTGACAATTCCGATACATTCGATTTGAAATTCCTTAGGCGAATATTTGATAATACTTGAAGTCGAAACAAAAAAAAACACACACGGATTAAGGGGGTATAGGCAAAGAACACGACAGCGACAACGACATCTATGTCACTCCCGATGATGAGAACGACGATCTGTTTACCATTCCGCCCATATTTTCGTATAGGGTGTAAAATTCATTCCTTTTTTAAATATAATCTTCCCATTCTCAATCTTATCATCTTTTAGGCTGAAATAATCGTTTTTTCCAAAAGTCAATACAGGCACATGACAAAGAATTTATAGGGCGATTTCTAGTTCAGGCTTCTTTCAGGAATAAATCTCTGAATTTTGTGTCGTGGTGTAAATGGTAGTGCAACATGAATTTTGTGTCGAATAATAAATTTCGCGGAATAAAGTGTCAGGTGTAAATGGCGCCTAAGAAAATTAAAACCAAACAGAAATATTTTTTCCTTTTGAGTTCGTTTAGTAAGTGTATATGTTTAAAAAACCTGTTTTTACGCCTATTTCTTATTAAGTTTTTGTAATTTTTTCAATTAAAAAACATAACAAAAGCTATAATTGCCAAATCTGGCAATCATTGGAGACCCGTATGGTGATATTCGTATCAAAATTCGAACAGTTGTACCAAAATTCCACTTATGCGATGTAATAAATTTTTTTCTGGACATTTTTAAGAAAAAGGATCACGTCGTTATTCTTACAGCATCTTCCGATCCGAATTTAAAAATTTTGATATCAGATTTAGGATCATAAACTTCAAAACCGTTCAGAAAGCATTTTTTTCTGAAAAGTTTTCAGTATTTTACAGCATTTTTCGGCCCGAATTTTAAAATTTTAACGTCAGAATATGAAAATTCCTCCTAGACTGTATATTTGAGCAAAATTTCATGTCAATTGGATACGTGCAAGTGGATCAAAATTAGGCACCCCAAAGTGAAGTTAATAGAAAGTGTATAAAAATGAAGTATTATTTTTATCAGATAAATATCTGGTACTTTACATCGTTCTTTCTATTATACAACAACAAAATGATGTAATTCGTCATTATGTTTTCCAATTAGGTGAAAATCCCTTGTTCTTTTACTCCAAAAATTTTCCTCAATCGATTTTTTTTTCAATATGAAAATGCATCTGAATGGAAATAAAGGTCGCAGTCTTTTTTTTATCGCATCCGATTGTCCCCTAAAACGCCAATGATAAATTGATCCTCACGCTCAATTTCATGCAAATCCATCGAACCGGTATCAGCACACCTCCCGTTTCTTCCCAATTTTTCCTATTCAAGGCAAATCGAATCGATACTGAGAAAATTTATAGATAGAGAAATCTCTAAATATCACACATAAACAAGCAAAAATGTAAAGGGTGGTTAAATTTTAAGGGCCGATGTTGAATGTGAACCACACCTAAACGTCAAGTTTTTTTCTGCATTTCATTTGACATTTCTCAATTTCAGACTAACTCAATTTGAACCATGGAAAGATACACAATCGAGCAACGCGTTAAAGTTATTCAGGCTTATTATGAAAATGGGAGTTCAAATCAAAATGCATATCGTGCACTTCGTGATTTTTTCGGTCAATTTAATCGTCCAAATGTGCGTACAATCGGAAAAATCGTGCAAAAATTTGAGCAAACCGGGTCTGTAGGAGATGTGAAAACACCAGTGCATGCTCGTACAGCTCGTACTGCAGAAAATATTGCTGCTGTTTGCGATAGTGTGGCTGAAGAGCCGTCCACCTCAACTCGTCGTCGTGCCCAACAATTGCACCTCCCACGCTCGTCGTTGATGAACATTATGCATAAAGACTTGCATTTACACGCTTACAAGGTGCAATTGACTCAAGAACTAAAGCCTCTTGACCATTTCAAGCGTCGTCAATGGTCAGAATGGTGGCAAGAAATGGCAACAGTGGATGATCAATTTTCGAAGAAAATCATCTTCAGTGATGAGGCACATTTTCACCTCAGTGGATTCGTCAATAAGCAGAACAGCCGCATTTGGGCGAATGATAATCCAAGAGTGATTGTCGAAAAACCAATGCACCCACAAAGAGTGACTGTTTGGTGCGGTTTATGGGCTGGCGGCATCATCGGGCCGTATTTTTTCCAAAGTGCACGATATGCATTTTGATTTGAACGCCCATTTTCATAATAAGCCTAAATAACTTTAACGCCTTGCTCGATTGTGTATCTTTCCATGGTTCAAATTGAGTTAGTCTGAAATTGAGAAATGTCAAATGAAATGCAGAAAAAAACTTGACGTTTAGGTGTGGTTCACATTCAACATCGGCCCTTAAAATTTAACCACCCTTTATATACAGAAATGATGACAAAAATCTTCACAGCGTCGAAATGTGTATGTGTGTGTGTAAGAGAATTCCTCTTGAGATCATTTTTCTCGTTGCTTTTGGTCCAAAGGCATCAGAACAATGAAGAAAAAGGGATTCTTATAAATTTTCTTTTTTTAAAAATTCTTTTCCGGCAATGTTTCATGTAAATAAAGTTAATGAAGCGAATAATTCATTCGTACGCCTTCTATGATTCCTCCACAAACATTGACAGCGAATTCACAGAAAGGATATGTACGTGAACGAGAACATGAACAGTGAAACGTGCTCCTGTTTTTTTAGGGGGGTTGCTCGGTTTCCTAATATCATCTGTGATCCTATTGCCTCTTCCAATCTACACGCATTGCCATTGTAATGGGAACGATCCTCAGTGGAGATTCAATTTTGAGACATTCGGTTTTGGCATATTATACAACCCCCAGTACAAAAGTACAAAGCACTTGTAATACAATGAGAAACAGCAACTACCCGTTGTAAAGGCATTTGATGTCACTTAAATGTTGTTTTCTTAGAAAAAAAACATAGAAGAATAATGTAATACATAAAATAACGTGAATTGAATTAAAAATAGCACAAGAATATAATAGATATTTAATTGAGTTTATTCGGGAAAATTCTAATGTTATTTTTAAATGTTACTTATGATATGAATCTATTTCCAATACATATACGGCGAAAACTTAAATGATGGGAGCAGAAAAAAAAATTTTTTTTGTTCTTGAAATCAAAATTATGGGTTAAAATATCAAAATTATGGTTCAAATATAAAGAAGTAAGTTTTTGTTAATAATACGACCTTCTATGAGTAATCCTGTATCCATTACAGAAAATAGCATCAAAATCATCTTCAATACCTATCTGGCAAGCAGTTCCAAAGGCGGAGTGTTATTAAGTATTAAAGATTTGAATATTGTATTTAGAATATACCCGGTAATTGCTTATAGTCTATGATCTCAAAAATTTACGGCTTGTATATTTTCTGCCAGTAAATTATTTTGAAATTCAAATATAGACAAACACCTCATTTAACATTTTGTAAGAAATTTTCCATTACTTTAAATTTCCGGGTACTGTGAAATATTTACTTTGTTCATTGTGATATAAAAACAGGATGCACTTTAAAATCCGGACGTACTTTCTTTCTTTATAATGGCTGCCACTTAAAAGGAACAATTTGAGCACATCTTCTTATCTATCATTATTGCAATACATTTTCTATTTCTTATTATTTTTTTTAAAGAAATTCGTACAGCTGTTTGAAATCAATTTACGTTTAATGCGCGTACAAAAGCACTCAAGAAAAATTAAAGCACATGTAAGCGGAAAAAACTTTTTCCGCCACTTTTTAACACTTCATACGAGATTGGAAGGTGTTTTCTCTAGAATGTGAAGGACGTGTACTTTATGAGAGATTTTTAAATCTTCTTTGCTTTTATGGAAAAGCACATATTTAGACACGTGCGTTTAAGAGTGTGAAATTTTCATATGAGAATTCTCTCGGAACGCTGTGATGATTTTTTTTTATTATTGCACATGAAATACCAATATCTAGAAGACTTAAACGTATCCGCGAACCGGGAAAATGATGCGAAGTTCATCATGAAGATTTTTCACATCTTTTAATGATAAAACGGTAAAGGAGCAAAATCCGAGTTGAGCATGTAGCATAAGAAAGAAACATGAAATTGGGACGAACACTCAAGGGGCTCTTATGTCTTTTCGAAATTTCCTTTCTATCCATGTCACTTACAGATTCACTGAGCACCTCTCTAGACCAATTCACAGCCCGAAGCGTTTTAACTAATTGCTAACGACTATGAAGATGAATTCATTAAAAAAATTTTATGCCATTATAATTTTTATATAAAATTTTCATATAATAAATTAGCATCAAAAAGATATCCTAAATATGTTGATCGTTTTGTGGAATCACACAAGAACATGATGGGACGAAATATACATGTTGATATGAAAGGTTTCAAACTAAACATAACAAAAGCTATAATTGCCACTCTGGAAATTATTGAAAACCCGTATGGTGATTTAAGTGAACAGCAAACAGTTGTATCAAAATTCCACTTTGAAGTCAAATTTTCCAATAAGATTTTTTAAAATTTATTCCAATCGGATTTTGATGTATATGAGTTTTATGTAGAATCATATCCTAAATAACTTTTGTTCTTGCACTTTTTTGATAAGATGCACCCTTTTTGAGATATTCACAAAAAATGTTTTCGTTCGTATGGGGGGTTTTTTTCCCATTAACGAACTTAGCCTCGCATTTTACGAAAAACGGATCTGTGCAAAATTTCAAGTCTCTAGTTCAATCCGTGCGCCCCCAATCCGCGCCACAGACGGACGGACGGACGGACATGCTAAATTCAACTTTTTTTATCATTCTAAACACAATGGTGTAATTCATTTTTGTGTGTGATGACGGGATCTTGGCGTTACAAACGGTAAGGCAAATCTAATATACCCTTTGGTTTCACCATACGGGTATAAAAATGGTTATTTATGGATTTTTTGCTATTTATGAGTAAATAACGTCAACTATGTAGAAAATGTCCATAATGTAAGTCACATAAAGAATTATAAATATCGCAAGGTGATTTGAAAAATATCGCCGGGTAACGCAAACTTTTTCAACATAAACCCATTTTATTGAAAATTTCGAATTACAGTGAAATCTGTATAAGTCGGACTTGAACGGGATCAGGAAATTAGTCGGGCTTATGCTAGGATCAGACATGGCTACTTTTATTGCTCAGCATGAAGAAAGACTATGCAGCGGCTACCTTTACTTAAAAATGTTGCACATTGCAGCATGTAGTTAGCGCAATTTTTCTTCATGCTGCGCAGTAAAAGTATAAGATTTCAGTGTTAGACGAGTTTCCACCGTACACAAATTTCACTGTAGTAATATAAAAAATCATATATGAAATCATTCAAAAAAAAAAATACTATCTAAAATCGGCATGTTTTTTAATGTAAGTAATTTTTTGATGGAAAAAAATTTGAATTTCCTTCCGTTATTAAATATCTTTATTAGATTCAGTAATTTTTGAGAAAACCCTTTGAAAAAGCCCGTACATTATTAATTTCTATTCTTCCATAAATTAAGCTAAGAATAACGAGACAGAAACCCGGCCGGAAATAAACAACATTAATTTTAAAAAATTACGTGTAGCACCACTTCAATGTGAAAGCTTTTTATTAGAGTCCATTTGCCACGCGGGGGGAGTCTGTGCCTGCAGCATTTCGATGAGCCGACTGTATGTATGTGTTAAGTGGTAAAAAGTTGAAGAGCATCCCGGAGGCAATGAAGAAAGATCTAAGAGAATTCAGAAGAACAATAAGTAGAAAAAAAATCCTTTTTGCTAAACGGAAGAAAGATAACCTCCTTTAGAAGTTCTTCACCAACGGGGATAGCCGCCGACAACTACAATTTTCACCTTTCGTCTCGATTTACCTGGATTTCGGTGGATACTGACAGCAAGTCTAAATGCATTGTGTAATGGCGACGACATAAAAAAGGTTAAGTGAACTTAATTAAGGAATTACAGGAAGAGCGAGAAATGAAGAGGACAAGTGCTTTTTACACGGTGATTTGTTACACGAGCACTCTCATACCAATTCCTGTACAAACTATGGAAGGTAAACCAGGATTCAAGTCTAGATGTAGGCACCTACGAGTACGTACTCTATTTAACGTAAGCTTTTTGCTAAATTAAGAAGTTAGTTGGCACGAACAAACATTTATTTTTTTTATCCTCTTTATTGCTATTACCTGGTAGTAAAGTGTGTTGGTATCTGACTACATAATGAATTGTAACATTAAAGATTAAATCTATTTTGCTACGAACCTTAATGGAGAGATGCATACAAATGGTTTAAGAGGGTTTTTTTTGTTTCATAAATTGTAAATTAACCCAATTTAGATACAAAGGATTTCTCGTTTAATAGATTCTTGTGCAATTTTTGGTTTTCGTAAACAAACTATTTTTATAATCGTATTTTTGAAAAGTGTTAAAGTTATCAGTATTATAACAAGAATTCAACTTCGCGAGAAATGCAATCAAGTGGTGTAAGAAAAAGTAGCATTTTTATAAAATTAGAGGATGGATGAGGATTAATGGGAATCAATATTTCTACTAACAAGAAATCATTTATACCTACAATCATCGAATGGGCAACAATTGAACTTTTGAGTTACAAAAATGTGTTGGTCCGTAAATAATGTTTCAGTTTGGGAACAATATTTTTTTAAAACTGAAAAACTGTTCTGGTTTGTGAACGCCTCGGTTTATAAACGTCTTTCAAGGGCAGATGCATTTCTACTTGTAAAGCCAGTAGCTTCAAAATATTACAATTTCCCATTCACAATAATTTATTTGACATACTCGTCGGTACCTCAGATGATATAAAATTAATGTAGATTTTAAAAAGTCCGTTAACATAAAATATGTTCATAAATTGTTCGACATGAAGGCAATTCAAGTGGAAAGCAATCCGACATTCCCCTGTCTGACCGCATGCTAGATACTCGAGTGACATATCATCAAATCATGATTTATCTAAATTCATACATTTCCCCATATTTCCAACGACAACAAGAAAGGAAATCCTGAAAACGTTACAACGTTCTGGATCGAATGCAGCAAAACAACTGCTGGTGAATTTAGCTCATCCAAATAATGGTTTTCTGTTTAAGGAGAAAGGATATCCACAACGATATAGGAATATGAGGAGAACCATAAATATAACTGCCTAACAAACCGACTGTAAATCCACAATTCAATGATGTTGTTTGATATATGTACGAATATAAAGCTATGTTAGTATGTTTTCGTATCAAAATATTCTTTTTCTTCAATTTTGTAGTATAGAAACGCACACACTGTTAGAAGGATGGAGCACTTGTCTCCAGTAACACATTATCAACCACGTATATATTATGGATGTCATTACGCAACCAGAATAATATGAAAGGTGGATATGATTTTACATTTTAAAAAACATGTCAGATACGGAATGAAAATGAATAAAATAATGGAAGAAGATTCGAAAATTAGGGAGAGTTTTCATACGCATGTAGTCTTAGGAGAAAAGGTACAAACATTTCAAGCGAACACTTCTTCTCTCTGTATCAGGAAAATTTGAGTTTATCCTCGAGTGATTTTCTATTTATTTTTTCTCAGATTCTACTTTTGATTTTGACTCGGATATATTTCGAATTTACTGATAGCGATACTGCTATATATGATTGATATAATCTCTTAAAAATCTAGGCTTTATGTCGACTTTTGATTCTATCCACTAAAGAAGACCTCCATCAGTATTTTTTGAGTACATATGTATGCATGTTTCATGTGCCAGTTATGAATGTCACAAAATGTCACAATTCAATCTGTAACTTGAGGATTTATTCTATGAACGTGAATTGCAAAAAGATTAAATTTACTTTGTGAATGAGAAATTACCGCATAATAATCTAAATAATAAAATTCCACATGATTTTCTGTGAATAAATTAAACAATTTATTTCTATCATACAATTTATTGTGTAAACAATTTATTTCTATCATACAGTTCTATTTTGTTGAAATGTAATTGGAATTTGGTTTTCTTTACTCATCTATTTTTTGAACTCAGTAATATATTCAATATTTAGATATATGTTTCTGAAATTATAAGTTGAGCATCTTTCAAAAGCATACTCGAAGTTTTAGTGAAGATCAGTTTTATGTGAAACCAGAAATTCGAAAACCACATCGGAAAACCCCAAATATCGATCCATTTGACAAATGTGTTTATGAATATCTATGGAACAGATTTATAAAACCATTTCATACCTAAACACTTTTTCGCTGCGTTTTTATCGTTATTTTAAAGACAATATCGCAGTAGAGAGCGCTAAGAAAATCGGTTTGGAAAAATTTGCAATTAAAGTAAATTAAAAAAAAAACAAAAAAAAAACTTTAATTAAAAATATGTATTAAAAAGGAAAAAAATAAATTTTTGGGCGTTGTGTATCAAAAATAAAAGCAAGGTACAGTAATCCCTCCAACTGCGCGGTTTCTAACTGCGCGGTTTCGCAACTGCGCGGTTAAGTTTTTAATGCCAAAACTACGAACTGCGCGGTAAAAATTTCGCATCTGCGCGGTTTTTTTTATAATTTTTGTTTAAAAAAACATGTTCCTAACCCCAAAATTTCATACAAAGTAGGGTTCACAGTGCGCGGTTTCGGTTTGCGCGCTCTTTTTGTGGAACGTATCTACCGCGCAGTTGGAGGGATTACTGTATTTTTGTTGAGTTTTTTATGCTTTTATCTCGCTTTTATTTCTGATTCATCATAAATAATGACAAAATTCAAAAAAAAAAAATTCGAAGTTCGAAAAACGAATTTCTGAATATTTTTCTAAGCCCTTTCATTTAAGATCCCACACGATGGGTAACTTGGCATAATTAATTTATACAGCATGGCGCCTGACAACCGCTTTTTTTGTTATTTGATGTATGCGTAAATATTTGTATATTTTATTATCCTCGTAGTTTTGTATGTGTGTCAGATTTCAAATCAATTTGTTCTGTGAAATTGTTTAAAAATTCGGTTACAAGAATTGATCTTGACAAACAAACAGACGAAAAAGCAAGCTATATAAAAGCTTCTAAAATTTTCTCCAATTGGATTTTTTTTAATGTAAGGAAAAATAATGTAAAATTAAAATTGGACAGATTTTTTTGTCTTAATATTTTGAACCGTTTTAGAAAAATTCACAAAAAATATAGTGTTAGATGCACTAATTTCTTTATTTAAGCCACATTCAAATTTTTAAAAGCTTTTATTTAGCGTAC
The DNA here is from genome assembly GCA_964034945.1 of Chrysopilus asiliformis. NCBI lineage: Eukaryota > Metazoa > Arthropoda > Insecta > Diptera > Rhagionidae > Chrysopilus > Chrysopilus asiliformis. The sequence goes on from OZ035962.1 coordinate 8,118,218, forward strand.
TTTTTTGTCCATTTGTCTGTCAGGATCAAATCTTATAATCTAATTTTGACCCACTTCCACTCATTCGATTGATTTGAAATTTTGTACACATAAGTAACTCTGGTGACAATATTTTCACTACTTCGTCCTTGTGAGTCCTTCGTTCCTTCGTGTCCTTCGTTCGTCACTACTTCGTCTCCCAAATTTCGCGGTAAAAATTTCATCTGGGGGTTTTTGGGGTTGTTGAATCCTATTCTGATGTTAAGAAGTCTGTAAGGATAACGGAAGGTCTTGTTAGGATAACGTGATTATCCCTTTCTCCAAATCTCATTTGAGGATTTTTGGGGTCACTGAATCCGGTTCTGGAATCAAAAAGTCTGTAAGGATATCTTAAATGCCAGAAAATATGTATTCGAAGATTGAATAGTATATGCGTGACGAAAGACAGGCGTAATTTAGGATTTTTATTCACACTAATCAAATACCAAATACCTAAAAAGGATAAAACAAAAAAGAATGAAAAAGAGATTTACTTAAAAAAATGTACTAAAAAGGAAAAAAATAATTTTTTGGGCGCTGAATATCAGAAATAAAAGCGAGATAAAATCATAAAAAAATAAATAAAATCTTTATTTCGCATTTATTGCTGATATTCGGCGCCCAAAAGATATTTTTTCCTTTTTGGTACATTTTATTAAGCAAAAGCTTTTTTTTTTTAAAACATAATTTTATTTTTTATTTATGTATTATAGGATTATATCGCCGAGTGTATTAATTTTTTATTTTTTCTGTTAATTTTAATTTTAATAAAATACGAATGTGACTTTTTGCTACATGCAAGTACGAAACAAACAAAAAAATGGTTTAAAAAAATAATCTGTAGCCACATTGCTATTTGAACAGATAAAAACTTGAAATTTTTCCAACTAAAAAATTTGGCTACAAACTTTAGGCGATTATTTATAAATTTTTATAGTGACATGTTGTAAGGACAACTTGTTTAGGTTGTTTTTCGTCGCACACTGGTGGACATACAAGTATAATGAAAAGTAACTAAATCCTCAACGTGAGCGCACAATGACACCTATAAAGTCCAATTTTTGTGATAAGACCAAGTTTAAGTTGAAAACAATAAAATGAACAACGAATAACGACGCAAAAGTGGGATTCAGTTACGGCAATTGTTGCAAAAATAGCAAAAGTTTTTCGCATTTCTTTGGATTTTTTCCGATTTTAATGTTACGACTTATGGCTCCCGTTGTTTCATCTCTCTGATCTTTTTTTCCTTGTCCCGTTTATCTGCCTGCCGTCGCTTTGGTAACTCTTCATGCTTTTCGTTCAAGTGAGCTTTAGCTGACTGCTATTTTTCTCGTATTGTCCTGTAGAGTTCTTATCTTTTAATGAAAAACATTTCCTTAGAGACTTATAAGAAAATTACTGCCACATGCGAGCCACTTGATTCCGTTGTTAAGACCGAAATAATCTCACACAGAGCTAAGATTACTTTCTTCCTTTTGTACTCGAATTATGTTTGCATAACCAGAGACTTGTGAAACGCACAGGAGTTTTTTTTAGCAGTTCAAACTATATTTCTGTATTGCGATTAAAGCCAGGAAAATTAAAGTGGATGTATCTGAAAGAAATTTTAAGAAATACATTGTTTTCTGAGTGGAAATTTATCACTAAAAATCCATTTAAATAGTTACGCAAAATAATTCAATTTAACACTTTGCAAATTATACTGCACATCAGCCATTTTGCTTCCAAAAATTTTACAATCTATTTTTGATATCGCTGAATCCGAATCTGGAAATAGTCCTAAAAAAATGTAAAACCTTTGGCAACATATAAAAGTGGTTTTTTGTCGGCTAGTGTTATTGAATCATAAAATTTCAAGCTGTAGAAAGTTGTATACATATATCCCCAAAATTTAATGTTTTTCTTAACAAAAAGGACGTCTGACAGCTTATAAGATTTCATATGGTAACTTCGAAAGAATTTGAAAAATGAGCCAGTTTTTGGAAAACATCAACAAAATAATTATTTCGTTTTGGTTTTACAAGGTGGCGCAAAAGTTATCACCATATCGGCCTTCTGTCATTGTCACTTTGACATTTGTGAAGTAAACAGAAGTAGAATCCACGTATACAAACTATGGATCGCTGTATTCCTCAGGAACGCGGAATAATTGTGGAGCATTTTTTAGTTTTTGCACTGACCAGCAAGATCGCTTGTTTTGACCGTTCCAGACGTTTTTCTTTGGAGTTTTTTGATACAGACAGACCACAGACCTTGGCACTAAAAGGGAACATTTTATCTATTTTTTTAAAAGTATTTTTTTAGTTTATTCAACAATTTATTGCACATATTCAACAGTCGCAGAGTTTAAATGGGTAGTCGACAATTTAGAACGTTTTTTTAGTTAAATCTGCATTGTAGTTTTGAAAATATATTCAAAACATGTAAAATTCTGCCAATAAGGACAAACATTTCTTATATTTCTTCTATTTCAATAAATTTGTAAAACTAATACAATCCAAGAATAAAAGAAAATCTGCATTAACGAATTTAAACACAGAATTTTCAGACTATTTTGCGAATAGTTTTTCGCAATTTAAGTCTATTCTTGCTTTTTTAGTATTTCCATATTGTTCTACAATGTCATTGCCTGATACTCTTTCCCCCCTGATGTTTCATCCTTGTTTGTTCAGAATATTTAATATCACCAAAATGTGTTTAAATGATTAAAATTCAAGTCAAGTATTCAACAAAATAGAATTATGCGAAGTGCATCGCATCTTTCTGGGATTCAACCGATGGAAGATTTTGTGGTACAGCTCAGTAGACGCACCACCGTGTCTGTTCGTTCACTTGCGTTGTGATCCTAGTCAGGATCTTGGACCTTGAGCAAATAGAATAATACAAGAAATTCAAATAATAAAAAAAAATAATAGTTACGGATGGTATCCAACATCAATAGATGGCTCCTTTCGTTTCTGTTGTCTGTTCAAAGAAGTATTCTATGGTGCACCCACTAGAATTAAAATGAAGATAGTTTTTATGTTCATTTTAATGTCGTCGAATCCGTCGAGAAGTATTCTCCATTCCAATGTATGTGTTGAAAGCAACCCATCCTATGTCTGCAGTTGTTGATTCTCATCTAGGATTTTGCTCCTTCAGCATTTTTCTATGCCACTTGAAATACATCGTATTTTCTTTTTGTTGAATAGTAAGGATATTTTACAGAATCATTTCTTTCTACGTTAAGAATCGTATCAATTCCTTTGCGACACACTTTAAATTCCTGTTCATCATTTCCGGCGCCACTGTCCATCTGAATACATTTATGTTCTTGTAAAAAAGATTTGTTTCATATTGTAATCAATTCTAACGTTTGCGTTTATGTTAAACATGTTTGTATTTTGAAATCTTTTTCCCGTTATGATTTTTATACCCGTATGGTGAAACCAAAGGGTATATTAACTTTGCCTTACCGTTTGTAACGCCAAGATCCCGTCATCACACCAAAAAATGAATTACACCAGTGTGTTTAGAATGATAAAAAAAATTGAATTTTGCATGTCCGTCCGTCTGTCTGTCTGTCTGTCCGTCCGTCTGTCCGTCCGTCTGTCTGTCTGTGGCGCGGATTGCGGGCGCACGGATTGAGCTAGAGACTTGAAAGTTTGCACAGATCCGTTTTTCCTAAAATGCGAGGCTAAGTTCGTTAATGGGCAAAAACGGACCATTAGGGGGAGTACCCCCCATACGAACGAAAATGTTTTTTGCGAATATTTCAAAAACGGTGCATCTTATCAAAAAAGTCCAAGAACAAAAGTTATTTAGGATATAATTCTACATAAAACTCCCATACATCAAAATCCGATTAGAATAAATTTTAAAAAATCTTATTGGAAAGTTTGACTTCAAAGTGGAATTTTGGTATAACTGTTCGAATTTTGATACGAATATCACCATACGGGTCTCCAATGATTGCCAGATTGGCAATTATAGCTTTTGTTATGTTTTAAATGAAGAAAGAAAATTCTTTATTATTTTTTTTAAAATAGTCGATTTGTCTACCTTCTTACAATGAAAGTTTTTTTTTTTAATTTTTATTAAATCTTGTTCCATTACTTTTTAAGAACATTCTTGCAAAATTTTAGGTCAGAATTTGTCCGAGTTATAGGCTTTGACCTGTAGGTTTTTATGAAAGTTTGTGATAACTTGATAACTTGAAACTTCAAACGCATGTTTTCGAAGTGACTACCTTTCGTTTTTCTACGCCAAATTTAATGCTATAAAATTATTTCTTTTTTATACGTATTTTATACGAAATTGTCTTCCGTAATGACATTAAAACCAATTTTTTATCAAGCACAAAGTTTGAATCTTTGCTAAAAAATATCTTAGATACAAATAAAAATCTTTTTGCTGTTTCATATTTGTAATGGTAAGGTTCTTCTCTGCTAACACAGATGTTATCGGTTTCTTTTAAAGGTTTGCTGCTGCTTGCTTCCAAGATTATTAACCCTTTCGGTATTTTGATGCCATATGGCAACGCAGTTAAAAATTTTAAATGACTTATTATTTATTTATTTTCAACACTCTATTCTCATTCAGTGCACCATTAAGTGCATTTTTGACCCAATTTTGATTTTTTGAGTAAAAAGCTGGACCACAGTGGACGTATTTGAAAAACATTAAAATTTTTATTTTTTTTTTGTTTTAAATGAATACTAATAGCTTAAACATCATTAGTTTGTATATAGAGAGTATTTTTAAAACCCATAGAAAAAAACATGTACCGAAAGGGTTAAGACAACGTAAGATGTATTCAGTACTACTAAAACTATCTGTAATCCTTAAGTGGGATTTACAATGGCCCGAAAAAAATAATTTCATTGGCTGACAGCCCTTAGACGTAGCGTCGCTGTCGTGTTCATCTCTTATCCTAATTTTGCTGTCCCCACTGTACAGCATTTTTGACAGCTAGTTTTGTATGTCTTTAGTTTCACGGAAAAGGCATTATTTAGGAAACAGTTCAACGAATAATTATTCATAATGACAAATTTTAACGAAATTATCCCTTAAAAATCAACAAAATGCAAAATTCTCAGCATTCTTGTCTCTGCTGTCGCTGTTGATGTCGGTCATTGTAATTCAGCATTTATATCTATTATTGTGTGATTAAAACACAATATTTTGTTGTTAGCTCAATTTTGGTCATATGTATAGCGAACTAAAAATTGTGTTAATTGTACAAATATTGTTATTTCTATGCTTTTAACGATTCCACTGTCATACAGACAAGAAAAAGTTTTGTTAGTACCACAAAAACTATTGGTAATCTAAAACACAACATTTTGTTACTCACAAGATATCAGGTTGTACGTAAAAGTTTGTTAGCTCGACTGTAATCCTTGTGTATAGTCAAAACACAACATTTTGTTAGTCAGAAGATATCAGGTTACACGTAAAAGTTTATTAGCTCGATTGTAATCCTATGTATGATGTACGAAAAATGATATTAATAATTACAAATAAGAATTTTAAAAATTTGACACAATTTTTTTGTTGTCGCTACGTAATGCACAAAAATTCTACCTTTTCAGAGCCGTAGAACAACACAACGTTTTGTTAGTACAGTACACGCGCGATTATATAAAAGTGAAATTTTAAACTGTTCATATAACAGAGTATTTAATCTCAAATATTATCTTAGCCTTAGCCGTATTAGCCGTTCATATAATCAGAAGTCTACTGTATTACAAATGTTGTGTTCGAAAAAAAATTCAACACAATAGATTGTGTGAAATTTACTAAGTTTTTCGCTCATTGTCCTTTCCAGTTAAATTAACTTTTGATGCATTAGAGGTACTTGACACCCTGAAATCAAACCAAATTTACGTTTGTCGGTTTTATTTGCTGCGGACCAACAAATAGCTGGTCGACAAATGTTTCAAACGACCCTATATAAAATGTTCTGGCCTGGATCAACTTTAAGTAAAACTGCCGACCGTTCTTTACGATAACGACATGGAAAATCCAAAAGGAAAAGTGAAAAACGCTTGAAAACTCAAGTGAAAAAAATTGAATAAAGAAAAAAAAACCAACCAGCAACAGGAAAAGCGCTGACGTAAATCAAATTAAACTGTCAGCGCGATTTTTTTTCCTGTTTTTCGTCTTACGGCCAATTTATTCACTAGGAGTTAAATCGCCTTAACTCCCTTAACTCACCTTTTACATGGAAAATAACACTAGCTAACTCCCTTAACTCACTAACTCGGCTTAACTCCTAGTGAATAAATTAGGGGTTATTGTGCAAATTTTCTTTTACAATTTTCCTTTTCCCGTTGAGTTTTTAGTTCAATACTTCGATCAAGAAGCACAGCTTTAAAAAGTATGTCGTACAGCTGACAACTAACGAGTACATGCCACACATAGCAGAAGTTTGATGTGTAGGCGGCGTTTGGAGTACAAGGAAAAGGAAATATTCGTATGTATGTTGGTAAGTACCTACTTCAAAAGTGGGATTGATGGAACGCTAACACCTTCTATACACTTCCACCCCTGTCATTCTTTTGTTATGTTGTATGAAGCTCGTTAAACAAGAAATGAGAAAAGGCAAATAAAACATCATCGTCACCATTTTCACAATATCAATGTGTTTGTGGAGTACTGTAAAGAAAAAAAATGTTTAGAGGTTTTTTCTATGAATGAAGAAAGTTTTACACAATCACGTTTGCTAGTGTGTTAAAAATGTTTTTTTTAGTAAATTGTTGCCTATTCAAACATCAAAAATATTTTTTTTCGGTTTTATTAAAAATATTAACCCTTTCGTGCTACTTTTTGAATTATTGCAGGCAAAATTTTTTTTAAAGTATTTTTAAAAAAATTCTCTAAAGAACATAGCACTTGGTCTATTTCAACAATACATAACAATTGTAAAAGTGCAAAAAACTGTAATAATGGGTGGTTAATTGAAAAATTCGCCCTAATCGGTTTTTAAAGTTACTTTACATTATCTAGTTTAGATAAAGCATCGATAAACATTAGCATTTAAGTAAATTTTGTAAGTTTTGCACACGAATGTGAATTATTTTTTCTTAAAAAGCGTTTTTAGTTTTTTTTATAAAGAATTCCTTCAATTTAATTTTTTTAAGCCCTTGATCCATGTTAATTGTAGGGTAGGAGCGGACATGTTAAATTATCGGGCATGTTGAATTATTGCCAAATTTAAAAAAACTATCCAGTCAATTTTTTTGAAATTTTAGTATATTGGTAGTATTAATGTCCTCTACTTGCCATAAAATTTTGACAGCGATACCCTATTTATATCGTGAGTGACAGGAATATGTGTGTTTTTGGCTCTAAAAGTAAATATTAGACTATACAGTGATTTACCCATTTCTCATACAAATTTTTGTCAATCTGGAAATTTTTTGTATTAAAAGTGTTGTGCAACACCTCTAGAATAAAAAAAAACCTCGTGAGACATTCAAATTTATTGTTTTTGTGATTTTTCTAAGAGAAAATATCAAAAAAGTGGGTTGCGGGTAAGTATTTTTTGTTTTTTTGACGTTTGTTTCACATTTCCCTTGTTCTTTTATCAATTTTTGTTTGTTTCTTGATGATTTTTTACATTTTTTATAAAAAACGCAGTAGGAAAACAATCAAAAATTGGACAATAAAAAAAAATGAAAAAAGCGATTAACTACATCGTAAATTTCATTGTTTTTTCATATTTACATTATGTAGTGTATATTTAAAATAACGTTTTTTCATTCTTAAGTATGGAAAATGTATGGAAAATTACAGTTATTCATCTTACCCGCACCACTTGTAAATCGGCGGGCATGTTGAATAACCCTTTAAATTGACCTGAAGGCCAGTTAATAAAACATTTTAAAAAAAGTTCTTCTATGAAATGTAGTCAAGGTATCACTCTATCGAATGGCTTAACCATTGGAGCGATATGTGACTTTATGTGCGCGCTACAACCTAAATTCTAAAAAGTAATTCAACATGCCCGCTCCTACCCTACTTATATTAATAAAGTTTTTGTTCAAATCCGTGATAATGAAAAAAAAAAAAAAATCAACGAACAATTTGAAAATTCCAACGACATCATTTTCATAATGGCCATACTCTAGTATTATATAGTAACTCTAATTCATTTTAAAAATATTTTTTTTTAAATTTTCTGTCACAGTTTTATTAAATTGATAGTTTCCAAGCATTTTATTTTAACTGAAAACTAAAAAAAAAAATCCTTTATTCTCTTAGTAGTAATTTTCTTCGTACCTCATTAAATATGTATTTACCAACATCTATCTGAACCAATAAACGACAATTGAAAATAATATTGTCATCTGAGTTTCATGTTGATCCCAATAGACATTGAATAAATTGTGTTTGCCTGCGAAAAACAAGACAAACGTTTTCCCTTTGGAAAACTACGGGGTTATACTTTGCTTGAAATAATTTCTATCTTGGAGCAATTTAATAATTTATCACTTGATATTCGCCATTAAGGAATGTATTTGACCCAGAATCAACACGGTAAACTTACTCAGACATAATTGAATAATTCATCAAAAAGAGTTAAAAGTTGAACTTACTGATGGCTTCCAAAATACACTTGGGTAACATTTTGGATTCTGGCCTCATAATAGACCTACTGATCACAGTTTTACGTCAGCAACGACATTTTCAACTTTTTGAGAAATCTGATCATTCGGTGACTTTCTTATTCTAAACGAAGCAGATTTTTTTTATTTTTTTTACTCTATAAAATCATATAGAAGTATTGTAACGCATCGAATCAATCGTCGGACACAGAAATGAAATACACTAGTGGGTTTGGTATGACAAAATATTTTGATGCTTTTTCGTCCGTTCGTGAATAGCATAATCCTCGAAGGCATTAAGCTGGAGACTTGAAACTATACATAGATAAGTTTTTTTTGTAAAATGTGAGGCTAAGTTCATGAACGGGCAAAATCGGACCATTGTCTTATCCTCCTCCATACAAATGAAAAAGTTTTTTGCGATTTTCTCGAAAACGGTGAGCCCTATTAGAAAATTTATAAAGGAAAAATGTGTTTGGAATATTATATTACATAACTCTTCCATACATCAACAGTCAATCGGGCAATTTTCTCCTTCTGCTTCATACAATTGGGAGTGTTTTTCATAAAAACTTTGCGTGCCTTCATATACCTAGCGCATTTAACGTTTGGTCGCTAGAAATTGGAGCTTTTCTTATGTTTTTGAAAGAGCTTTTGATTTTTTTTTAATATCTCAGGAAACAGTCCGATTGTATTTGTAGAATGTACGGTTTACGGCGAACTGCAAATGGCTTTACTTGTCGCCAGAATTCTCTCAACCTTGCAGTTTTATCTTGGCCGTATATTCGGCTTCCTTAAACGAGGTTTCTTAATAATCGTAGCGCGAAATCGCTACCTGGACCTACAGTTTTATATAAATTGCTAGACTCCTTAGAACCAACCTTTTTTTTTATCGAAAACTTAAAGAATTATGATTCACGAACCACTAAAAGCCACCCGTTTCATTGGTACCACAAAGACGCACAGTGGAGTGGAGTGTTCGATAGACAAATTAGGTTTTGGTTGACGGGCGGAGACGAGTTATTACGATTTTTTTTACCAATTTTTTTTAGTGTGATAATCTTTCAGTATACTATCAAACAATAATTTTTAAAATACAATACTACCCTTTTACACTTTGTATAGTAATGTAAAATTTTATTCTTCGCTATAGAAACTTCAGAATTCCTAAAGGGTTGTTTACAAAACCACTCGTCTTGTTCCAGGACGATTTCTCTCCATCGATAAATTGACTAACAGACGAAATTGTGTGGAGTCGGGAGGTGGAGGGTTGAGCCAGGTGAATGCACAGTAAATGAAAACTGTTTGGTTTGTTCGAGGACGATCGATGGTGTTGCCAGTTTCTATAGTACAACACAATGGACGGCTTTGGCAAACCAACAAACAATTAAAAACTGCTCCTAGGCTTCCTTTGTGGATAAAACATTGGGAGTTTGAGTTGACAGACGATTCGATTTCGCTGCTGTTATTATTTAAAAAGGGATAGCGAATAACGACTTTTTGTGTAGAGATGGCAAAATGTTGTAGCTTGTGAAAATGTCTCAGGAGTGGAATCATGGAAAGAAAACCGAATCCCGAAGGCAATATACTTAAGACAATGGCCAAGTATTTAATTTATTGTCGATTGAGCGTTAGATTGCACTAAGGAATGAAGAAAATACAAGAATGAAAATCGTCGGGTTGAAATGTAAGAAAAGCAAACAACATTTTTCTAAGTATTGAGAAGAGAGACCGAAAAAAAAACAAATCCCATCGCTGAAATCGAACGGAAAAGAAAGCTATTTAATTGACAAATTACCGTTGAGAAAGAAGTAATTGACAATTCTCATCGTTCCATCGGAATCTTATCGACGCAAACGGATTCGAAAATAGCAAATCGAAATGGGAAAAACTTGATGCGGAAAAACAGACGGATAAACGAGAATAAATTGATACCAAAGGGCAAATAATAGGATTCCATTTCGAGCCGAAGGATCATTTTGGTCTATAAGATTGACACACGTCTAATTAAAATTCGCTTTTATCTATAGTTTAAAGGTAATGCCATTTTCAATTATATAGGGAGCTAAAGTCTGAAAAAATTCCCCTATACTACTTTCAGATGCAAATGCGAGTATTTTTATCCGACTTTTTTTTAGATTTTATCTATACCTACATTCTATTTTTTTTTTGTCATGATAAAGTTATAAGAGCCAGTTAACTTTCTTTTTGAAGTAGGTATAATAGAGCCTTGTACAGGACTGAGACCGATTTGAAATTTGAAAAATATTACCCAATTATTTTTCAGTTTTAAGTACAATAAAAAGATTGTAAAATCGAAATTAACTCGAATTTTTCATATAATTTTTTGCACACATTTTAAACTTATGCTTAAGCCCCGTTTAGACTTGCGATATATTCTTGAATTCCTTTGTGAATTTTATTCAGAATTTGTTTCGCGAATTTTATTTATCTATCACAAAATAAATTTACTTAGCAAAAGTTGTCGAAATTCGAATTTTTTCGGACGGTTTTATATGAAAAAATTCGAGTTCGGGCGCCCTTTTGGGAATTTAGTGTTTTGTATCTGAATTTTGTGTCGTAGTGTAAACGGTTGTACAACAACGTGAATTTAATGTTTAAATTCGCGGAATAAAGTGTCAGGTGTAAACGGCACTTTATGGAATCCAGCACCACAATCTAAGGCCTTAATTCAGAGTTTTTAATATCTTAATTATCACAAAAAAATGTCTAAAAAACTCATATGATGAACCAAAGAACTTTCTTTTTACATTTCAAATGCCATGTGAAAATAAATGGTTTGGTTCTCATTCACCTTTTGTTTGTCGAAGGTTTAATTTTTTATTCCGTGTAAAGAATGCAATTTCACTTGTCGACCAAACGGAAATTAATCGTTTCTTCCCAACGACCAATGACTATAAACATAGATACATTTTTCTATAGAAGGGCGGCTATAAGGGCACAAATCGTTAGCCCCAAGTTCAGTTTTATCGATAGAAATTCCGACGTCTACTATGTATTTTTCTTCAACGGAAAAGAAAAGGTTTGCATGCATGCAGAGATTTTCTAATTTTTCCTTGTCTTTTATGTTAGACCTGCATACAAATGACTGCAAAATTATTTAGATGATTCCACGCAGACCATGCGATAGCAGTTGGTAGCTCAAATAAGACTATAAATAGAAGATTGCAGACAATTGATACGCACTTTTATAACAGGAAAATGAGAATAGAGTAACAAATGGATTTTGCATAGGGTTTCAGGTTTAATTCTGCTTAATTAAAGGGAATTCAAGAAGCTTTTTCCTCTAAAAATTTACTCTATGTACGTTGCACATACCGATTTTCTTTTAACATTTAACATACATTTTTTATATGAAGATATTTTTGTAGATTGGGTAGATTTTAGCTAGCTTTTAGACCTACAAAACATATATTCTGGAACAAATTTACAGTTAAAAGTACACACTCCAAATCAGACTCACATCAAAAACTTTTGTTTTTGCTCAAGTTTTGCTCAAGTCTTACGCCATGAAATTAAAATGTTTAAGGATTAATCACTAATTCTTCCGCCCGCACACAGATAAAACAGTTCTTTGGAATTTTCGTGAAAACTGGGGTGGCTTCATGTAACTTATTTTTGATCGACTAACCATTCGAAGGAAATCTTTAGTCGAGCAAAAACTATTAAACTGGTCCTCTGGTGCCCAAGATATAAGTCTTTTCTGGGTAATTTGGGGCCGCTGAATCTGAATCTGGCAGTAGTTTGGCTGTACCAGCTCTAATTTTTCCGATATGGCGGGTAATTCATAAATTGCTTTAAATATTTTTAATCTGGTAATCAACAATTCTTTTTTCCTTCATATCTGAAAAAGTAAATCTGGTACAACAAAACTACTGCCAGATTCGGATTCAGCGATCCCAAATTACCCAGAAAAGACTCTTATATCGGGTGCACCAGTTGGGTGTCGGCCTGTTAAATCATTTTTGGTCGACTAAAGATTTTCTTCGACTGGTTAGTCGATCGAAAATAAGTTACATGAAGCCACCCCTGTACATCGATCATATCGAAAAGTTCTGGAATCAAAAGTATTTAGAATTTAATTTTTGGAATAAGTTTCAAGACTTCCATAAAGTAGACTTTTTATCGAAATTCTGTTCTATATCCCAAAGTGGGATTGGGCCTTCTCCATTGAGGTTTCATAACAATTGCTTCGCACCTAAATTTTTACATAGATTGCGAACCATGGATGAATTTTAACATTTGTAAGGTTTTTCACAAACCCATCATCAGCATATGTGCATGATGATGCAGACCAATGATCTCATACGAAGTATTTAATTTTGTATACAGGTCTAACCGGTAATTGTAGCTTTTCAAACTTTTAGGTGAAAATTTTCTGTCAAAAAATTTCTAGAAAGTTCATCTATTTTACTATTACTATTTAAAATATTTTTTACTATTTTACTAATATTTCCTTTCTTTTTATTACAGAAATCAAACTAAATTTTCATTTCATGCAATTTAACTACGGGTAAGTACGTTTTCAACATTCTGATATACAAAATAGAGAAAATAACCAGAATTTAAATCTGTGGCCACAAGCAATAACCACTTCGATTTTCATGTGAATTTAAAATCTACCTTTTGCTTCAAATACAAATCCAGCTCATTATTGAAATCCGACTTAAGCGGTTATTGCTTGTGGTCACCGAAATGTTAGCGCGAGAGATCAATGTTATGTAGTTTCGCCATGTGATGTTGAAAATATCCTTTTCTCGGATAGTATTGCAACAGTGTCGTATAAAGGATCACTGGATTGCATAAGCTGCTATAACTCACGAACCAAATGACTAAAAGCAGTACAGTTTTTTTGTGTTTTCAAAGTGATGGGGTTTAGAGTGATTTAACATTTTTTTCTAGTATTTAAACTATGAATTTTTTATCCAACAAGTTGAAAAAAAGATGATAATAACATCCTTTGGTATAAAACTAATATAATGATTTATTGATTTAAAGAAAATTACTCCTCATGAATTTCAAATTATCTTTCTTCTATTGTAACAGCATATTGGTAGGGTCAACACTGTAAAAAAGGCACAATTGCTAGAGACTAGTGGAGTGATTTACTGTATAAGTGTAGGGATAAAAAAATATCGAAAGATGTATGGTGGGACACATTATTTTGCCTCTCAACCCATTCAATTCACATTAAGGACGAAGATCTTTAAATATTATAACTTTAAATGTGTAAGACAGCCATTAAGATCCGATTTATAAAAGTTACTCCATATAGTCAAGGCGCATTTATCCTTAGGCAAGCTATTGCATATTTCTCTGTTATCTTAAGCAACTGTAAATATACTTGCTGGAGTGCATTTTACTATCGACCCTCAAGAAATTTCGACTTTTCAAAACTTATAGTCTTGAAACTCAACATCATTTTACCGTTTTTTCTCTTTGTGCAAGCATAGAACGCTGATGATGATGATGATTATAACTAACAGCAATCTACATTCTTGTCTCAATATACTTAAAGATGGAGTCATGTTTATAACATAGTTTTATGGTCATATATATACTGTTTGATGGGAATGAAACTTAAATTAAACATTAAAAGGACCGAAATGTAGAGGGATCATAAAGTAGAACGCTTTCTATCCAGGATATCCCCAAGTAAAACATTAACTTTGTGTATCTTTAGAATTATGTCATCTAACAAACATTTGGGTCTTTTACCACCCATTAACGGAATGAGAATCTGAACAAAGTGAACAGCAACTGATACATTCGAAATTACAGTGAGAAGGTGGGACAGGGCAAGAAAAACACACAACATGATTTCCAGACACTGGACTGGAGCTTGTATACTATCGTGTATGCATTAAAAATTAATGTGAGAAAATTTTTCATGACTATACTAGGAATAGTCACAGTGAAATGTGTCTGATATTATCCGATCCTGGAGATTTTAGTCTTATATTTATATTACAGTATTTATTTAGAATTTTGCTAAAAGCATAAAACATTTACAATTGATTTAATTTTATAACAAATGAATCAGTTGGCATCGCTTACATTGATTAATTGATAGGGCGGCAGTTCACAGAATTTAATATTTTTTATCTGGAACAATTATTTTTGAGTGTTGTATGGTTGCAAAAGCTCTGACTCGAAAACCACTTGTCTGATAAAACTGAAATTTTTGAGTGGAAAGACAAATTTTGTATTAATCATATAATTTAGTATAAATCACAAAAATTCGCCTATTATAAATAGTGGCTTAGTGATAATACACAGACCCCAAAATTTTGTTGTTCAAAAAAATTTGCATGACACGAAAATTTTTTTTTTGTGAATTGCGTTTTTATATTTAGTTTTTTGATTATCGACAATTCTTGCCGTATCGTATTACATAGTTTTAGTAATCATATCATACTAATATACATATAAAAATGAGTTGGTGTCTGTCTGTCTGTTCCTCTTTCACGCAAAAAGGGCTGAACCGATTGACTTGAAATTTGGCATTAGTGTCTGTGGTAGTTCTGGTTCCAACATAGGCATAGGGGTTCCAGCCCCAACATAGACTCATTAAAAAGTAGCCCGAGGGGTGGGGGGAGTAAGGGGAGGGGGTAAAGTCATCTCGAAACTTAGTTTTCCCTCTATGTTTTTTCTACGAAATTTGGTATAGATGTTCGTCGGGGGTCCAGCCCCAACATAGACCCATTAAAATGTAGCCCAAGTGGTGGGGGAGTAAGTAGGGGAGTAAATAATAAATAAAAACAAAACTACCGAGCCGAAGAGTAACCTTTCATACAGATCTGCTAAACTTTCTGGGGAAAAACTTTAAGGAAACCCCCTCCGCCCCTCTCTAAGCTATTTAATTTGTAACCAACTAGATTTAGTTTTCCTTGGAATTGTTCCATTCACGCTTTTAGCGTATCATGCGGTGTGTGAACCGCGAAGCGGTTCGGGCGCAGCCCCTAGTTTTATATATTTTTAGAAAATAAAAGTTTGGTCCAACGAAAAAAAACTTAATATGCGAATCGAAAGAACGTCAATTGACAACACTAAAAGAGTTTTTGATAAGGAAATCGCAATTACACTAAAACAAATCATTCAACATGTGTTATGCTTTTCTATCTATTATTACACACACTTGTAGATACGTAATCAATGTCGAAAAAGTTTTCGGTCTGCCACTATTTCATCCCTCATCATTTCGGATCCAGCCAATCACGTAGCACGCTATAAAAAGATCTGAGATAAACTCCATAAAAGTTTCATCGATTTTTTTTTCTTTTTGTTCTACATATTTTTTTCCAATCGAGTTTTGCCACATTCTTTTGCCACAGCAATGGAGTTCTATAGTTTTTTTTTTCAGCTGCCCTGGGTTTTTTTAACAAGTAATACAATTGCACCATATATTTTTTTAAAATTAAAGTAAAGCAATTCACAATATCCGTTAGTTTGTTAAAGAAGTTTTCTTACAATCCATCCACTAAAAAAACTAGATACTATGATTTAAAATGAATGGGAGAGCAAAAAAAATATGTGAGAAAAACCAAGTGAAAGAAAGTTTATTTAAAATGTTCTCCACAATTTTACTTCATCTTTGCTCTTAGATTGTAAAATAGTTTTATATCGTATAAGCGTTTTAAAAGCTTTTTTTATATTCCTTTTTATACGATTAGTACGTAGAAATTCTGTGCACTCATATAGTTTTTAGTTGTGTAGAGTTTTTGGTTATTTTTCGCTTTTCAACTTCTTAAACTTTCTCGTCAGTAAAATTGATTGATGATTATAATTTTTGCTGCAAGGAAGTTTACTGTTGAAACATCATTTTGTTTTCAAATTAAACATAGTTTTCTTGTAACTTTATTCTGTACATACCTTTATGTCCTTCCGGCAGATATGAAGAAAAGTTTGTTTATTTATGCTCGATATAATTTTCAACAAGAATATAGACTTCATTAAGAAATGAAATTAATATATTTTTAAGTTTGGAGATTAGAAATGAAAAAAGATAATTAAATTAAAGAACTGTTACCCTAATATTTTTTTGTATTGCGGCCCGCGGTTTGGTGTGGAAAACTAAATGTGGCAACTGAGTTTGACAGCTCTGTTCTACACTTAATAGATTTGGCTCTTACTCAAAATCTGTATATAATATAAATATATAATGCGATAATGGGATTCTAAATACTTAAACCTGAAAATTATTATTAAACCTTAAAAAAAAAACACATCAACATTCAAAGTGAAACAACAGAATTTTATGACATAAATTTTGAAAAACAGAAGTTAACAATTTGCAGCTTATACAGGAAAATGCCAATATTTAAATCTCCATGAGAACACAAACTGTATAATTTCGAAACTACATTTCTGAAAGTTGATAACCATAAATATATAACGACTTATGAAGCGCTCCTAAAATAATACTTTCGCTTTAGATTCCATTGTAATTTGAAGGTTAATTTAGTAAAACATAAAATTTCCTACTTACGCTATTCCAACTATTAGTTTGTTTCAAGTTTTATGCGATATTCTGCTTGTTCCGCACTACGTTAATAAAATTGGTAGTATTTTGTGCTTCAGATAAAACAAAATTTCAAAGCTGTTACACGGATGTTCTCCTTCTATATATAATAAACATAAATTTATGTTTACAACGCTGGAAAACTCTTTTGGTTACCATCGTTTCCACCATTTTCCACACATCAAAACTCAAAGGATCCGCATAGTCGACAGAACTTGAAGTATTTCCATCAACAAGAGACCGATTTACCTATTGTTTCTCATCAACTCGTTCAACTCCCTTGCTTACATCAGAAACTCTTTGTAGACGCTTTTATGAGATGGGAAAATTCATATATTTATAGCTAGTATCTATAGATACAGGTGTTAAAATGACGGATACCGCAGTTACTCTTATTTTCCAACTTTTACTACAATAAAGTCTATAGTTTCTATAGTAGGAAACTCTTTCCCCCTGATACTGGCGTTAACTTAGAATTTTCATTTCCAGTGATATGCCGTTTGAAGTCTGAAGGGTTCGGTTGACTGTGTGAATGGTGAAAGTTTTACATCCGGGTAAGCATGAATGTAATTAATTCAAATCGATTCATTTCCACCTGAGCTTGAGCAGCACCCTAAACAAAGAAAATGAACAGATGGAAAACTTATTAGTAATTAAATTCTAACAGTTAATTATATATACCAGTCAGAACATCATGCAAACAGTAAAAAAAATACAACGTAATTGATGGGAAAAGTATAAAAGTCACTACGCCAACGAAGTTTCTAAACGTCACAATGTGGTTTACGAGGCGACAATTCATCAAATTTGTAGCGCGAACTTTTCGTAATGTTGATCATGCCTTAGACTTGTTGTTAATAATACAAGTTGCAAAATGAAAATCGTATTTAACTTTTTCGAAAATCCATTTTATTAATATGAATAAATATTTTAAACACTACATTAAACATGTGTCGATTTTTTTCAACAAAAAAAAAAAAAATTTCAAACAAACGGTAAGTTGTAACGACAAGTGGTTTTTACAAGCGTTTCTTACTAATTCGGGATGTGATTAAGGCTATGCGTTAGCCAAATAGCCCTATTCCTTGACGTAATTTTGATATTGTTTCCACTATTGAATATGCAGCCCTCTGCAGAACTTTCTCATCCATTAAAGACATCCCACCTCTTCCCAGCGAACCCATTTTCTGGCTATCGCATGAATTTTTGAGGTGATTTTGACCTGATTGATATTGTTAGATCGTCGCACGATATTTTTTTTTTTTTTTTACTAACACCACATCAAATCTACTAACACCAAATCTAAATCTACCTGTCTCAGGTGGTAACGTGCTTGTTGAATTTTTTAAATAATAGACCAGTATTTGTATTCCACATAGGAGCAACTTTGACTCCTATGTGGTAATAATAAGGCTCAAAGTTGTCCAAAGTGACTAATCGAAAAACCGATCAGCGGGCGTTAATGGGTTAAAAGTTACAAAGATTTAAAGCTCTTATATTCGTATATTTTAACTAACTTTAAATATAAAAGAAAAATATATTATTATCAATTCGTATTTTTGTATCTCTTCGATATAATCGAATCCCCAAAAGGTTTTTTTTTGTATATTCAAACAAGGGCGCCAACATCACCACAAGATGGTTAAAGATGTGTAGAAGGAGTAGATTGTATCTCACACATTTTTATCACATTCATATATTTTTTTCATTCTCGATTCTATAAAAAAAAGTCACATCATTCAACTTCTTCAGCAAATTTCGTTTTCTAAGGCTCAAAGTGAGATAAGCAAATCAATAAAGATTGTAGAAAAAGTCCTATAAAATCTCTGACTAACCGCATCCAACTTTACTGCCCCTAGGAGACATATTCATAGCTTAGTCAGGATAAAACTTTTTGGGAGCTTGTAGCATGAATGCAATAAAGAGACTTTTCAAAACATAAAAAATATGCTACCATCTGAATCGAGCACACATTCAGTTAATCCTTTTCAACTTCGGCCAATAATCCCCAAAGGACCAATAGTAGAATCAAGACGACTTCGAGATACGCTTTAAGATACATACTCAGTATCTTCAATGGGGAAGAGATACAAACGCAGAGGAAAAAGAAATCACTTCCATATAGTCAAGTGTGTTGACTGATATCACAATTTCTCTATTACTCGATATCATTTATGATCTACTTATCTGTTCAACTAAAATCTGTCAAATAAAGTTTTGCTCAATGTCGGCATTGGTTTCCTTTTTTCAGGTTTTCGTTTCTTTAAATAAATAAATAACAAGTTAAAGTGAAGAAGTTTTATATTATTCCCTAAAAATATTTATAAAAAATGTTGGCGAATTAGTTGTTGTTGAATATTATAAATTTGTTTTTTAAACTCTTTAAAGCGTTTTTTCTTTAAATAAAAAAAACACTTTTGTAACATTTACACTGCCGGCATAGCCATGTTCGGGGTCATATCTCATCTCTCCGACTCCTCGTAATATGCAGATTCCAAGTAATTAACAAACTAGAATTTGGACCCGGCTTCGCTTGGCTAAAAGCGTTAGTAGTACAAAACCTGGAGGAAAGAAATTCAGTTAGTTATAAATTAGATAGCCTAGAGTAGAGCCATCCGTGCTTTTCTTCAAAGTTCGAAAAATGGTTTTCAAAAATCAACATAAAGACAATAAAAATTAGCATTCGGATTCTGATTCACTTTCGCCTCTCCCCTTAGTCTCCCCACCATTCGGTGTAATTTCCAATAGACTTGTGTTCGAACCAGTCCTGCAACGCGCATTCATGTGAAATTTCAGGTACATCGGTTCAGCCGTTTTCACGTGAAAGAGGAACAGACAGACACCATCTCGTTTTTATATATTAGTATGATATTCAAAACAACATCGTGTATGATTCAAGTGAAAAAATGGCGGTTGTCTAAGGAGCCGTTCACACTACGACATAAAATTCAGAAATTTATTCCTGACAAACGCCCGAACTCGAATTTTTTCATAATAAATTCAAATTTTGACAACTTTTGCTAAGTTATTTTATTATGCGATAGATGCATAAAATTCGCTGAACAAATTCGGAATAAAATTCGCGGAGAAATTCAAGAAAAAAAAATCGCCAGTGTGAACGGCACCTTTACACCGATTGCTTTCGGTTTTTAGAAAACATTTTTCTAGTGCTTTATTTAGAAAAAAGATTTTTGATATTATGTGTTAATTATTTTACTTCGAGAAATAACTTTCACTAAAATTTAAGATTTCCCTTCTTCTGCTAAAGTTTTCTGAAGAAATTTCCAAATCAAATTCAAGTGGAACCAGCTTGGGTTCTTCTGATTATCCTTCTAAGCAATTTTAGACACAATATATGTTATATGAGCATTTTACAAAGCTAAGCACTTTATGTTCTTTTTTCAACTAAAAATGGCTAATGTTCACATAAAAAAGGAATTCCATTTTGCATACCAAACAACATTCAACAGAATTCTGTCCGACTTGGGCGGAATCCATTTAACGAAAATCATGCAATGCTCCATAGTTGGATTTTCCTACAACTAAGCTATACTACATCTTCTATTTTAAGCTCTTTTACCACCGTATTTGGTTTTATTTTGGCTGTGCGGTGAAAGCATACCACAAGATATTTCAACGATCATTGGGCTAGACAAATCCAATATATTGCGGGTAAATTGGTATTGAATCGGATAAATTATGAGAAACTAGAGTTAAATTCGCACATGAAACGAATTCAATTCAACACAGAATAATTCATTTTAAGAAAGAAATTCATTGCTAAAATGTAAATAGTGGAAAATTTTTAGTGGATATTAAAGCCGTGAGCAGTTTAACACAGATTTTTATTTAAATTTTGCACGAAAATTAAGCCGAATTGCAGAAAGACTTTACAAAGAAATGGTCTTACTTGTTTTTCAATGGACTTTTGTCCCTAAACCTAAAAATTATTAAAAGTTGAAATTCAACAGCGAGAAATGTAAATTTTAACTTTATTCTGGTTGCGTAAAAAACATGTGTTCTAAGATTATTCAAAGATGTTGATCCTGTGTTTTCCATCAGACACCTTTTTGAGATATGGAGTTTTTTTTTGTGAATAATAGTGCAATAATAATAATAATAATAATATGCTTACCTACACTGCTACCTTCTGATTTGCTGAACCGATTTTGATTCAGTTTCCCTATTATAAAATTTGTTTATTTACATATTTTGTTAAATTTAACTAAAATTTAAATTTTTGGACTTTTTCAATTTAAAAACCTATTTTTCCTTTCAAATGTGAAGCCAAGGAACATCCAACATTCACAAAATTTTATGACCGTTATAAGGGATGAGAGAAACATAAGTGAATTGTTTTGTTTTTAATCTTCCGATTTTGTATGTTTTCTTGAAAAGAATCTCCTCTTTTTATATTTGTGCAGACAAAATTAAAGTAAATGGAAGAAATATTTTACAAAGAAAACAAAAAAAAATCGCTTTAACAAAAAAAAAAGAGAAAATACGGACTGTAAGAAAATAACAAACCGGAAAGCTCAATTTATTGATGATGTCGTTCTTGGCCCTGGGGCCCGATATCTTAATGAAATTTTCCGATACAATATTTTTTCTCTTTAAGTTATTTTTTTTGGATCTTTTCTGGAGGCCGCTTGTACCGAGGGTTGGCCAAATAAGGAGAGTAGGTAGCAGCAGAAAAAAAAACTGACAAAAACGAATTTCAGTGGTGGTCAGTTGTCTGTAACGTTAGCAAACATATCGAACATGTACACTCAAAAATATTCTTCTGAAAGTGGACATCCCTTCAAAAGTTGTCGTCATTTAACCATTCCGATCGTTTGATTTTCTTGCGTTTTGGTTTAGTCCTTCGGCAAGTCCACTTATCTGTTAGAGGATTGAGCACATACAATACAACCATACATATGAAACAACTTTTGAGATGAATCTATTCTACCATAATCCATTGGAAAACAAACTTACAACCCATCATATTCGAAACTGAACCGAACTGGACATGGATAAAGTTTCTTCACAGTTTAGGTTCATTTAGTTCGGAATTGGGGAGGTTGTAGTACGGGGATATGCTTGATATTAAAGGATATTCTAGTTCATTTTTTCTTGGGTCGTTGGAACTTTATTAATATTTGACCTTTTGTACAATATATCAGATATTTACAGTTGATGAAACATTGTTACCGAATATCTCAAAAATGTATAAATATCGGAAGGTATAGCTAAAGAGGTTTATCATGGATCTGTATTTTAACATTGGAAATAGCAAAAAAAGAAAAGAGGAACCTTCGATGCGTCGGACGCCTGGGGGGCAAAGAATTGTTGTTTTTGAAACGGACAGAGGCACACTTTCAATTGACGACGGGTCAGTCAGTGGGTGGCATAGCAATTGAGAAATACGCTCTCTGGTTTTGGGAATCTTTCTGACAGATTTATCTATTGGGAAAATGTTTCATGCAGAAATTCGCTCATCAAGTTGTAAACACGGAATTGGCCCTTTCCCTGGGAAATGGCATCTTTTCCATGGCTGCCGACAGAAATCTATCGCAAAATCTCTTTTGTACGAAAAAAAAACAGAAAAGCGTAGAAAACATTCTTGGCATCCAGTCACTGAAGGTAAGAAGCTCTGAATTCGACTGTGGGAGGGCAATAAAGCAAAGTCAATACTTAAGGATTTTTTGAAAGGGACTTAAAAAGTTGGTTAAGTTATTCGAACGAAAATGAAACTTCAATCTTTTTTCTTTGCGGTTTATCTATTGAATTTTTTGCTTAAATTCAATGTAATTTCTTAATTATCTGTTGTTGGTAGAAATCGGATTTTATGGCTTAATTGAATGTGAACGAATCTAACAAACGATTGTAATTTGTTTAAATATTGCTATTTTTAATCACTGACTGAGATCTTATAGCTGTATCTGATGATTTGCAAAGCCTGTCAATGGTTGATAGTGTCTCACGATAAAGTGACTCATAACGCTACACAGAAAAAAATAATTGGTTTAACAAAAAAAATTCGTAAATATTACTGAAGTTTTGTATATACTTCGTAATATTAACAAATTTTAGTAACTATACGAAAAAATATTTGTTAATATTACGAAGTATGTATATACAAAACTTCAGTAATATTTACGAATTTTTTTTTGTTAAACCCATTTTGTAAATAATACAAAATTATTTTTTTCTGTGTACTAACTATTGATTGATGTACCATATGGCTAAATCATAGACACTGGTTTTCAGCAATCTTTGCAGTAGTATTTACTAATATATTTTCATTCATGTTTCAAAACAACAAAAAGTAGTTTTATTTTGTCGGTCTACAAACAAAAAACTGTTTTGATTGTTGCGTACACTTTGAATAATTTTGTTAATTTAATTTTTGCCACAGATCTGTAAAAACTGGAAACATTTTCGTGTGTTTGCAATAAAAACCAAACCAACTGCATTTCATCTAAAGATCCTAACAACCCTTTTGCACAAAAGTAAACAGAGAATGTGGATTTATTCAAAGGTATTTACCCAAAATAGAGTCGAATATATTTATTTGTCGTCTGTATTAAACTGAAAAGTCATACCCAGATAACAAACCGAAAGTTTAACCAACTGAAATGTGTCTTAAACAAATATTTGGTTTTCGTTTGCATTGCTGTTGGTCTTTTAAACATAAAATTTACATTTTACATCAGATTCAGGAAACTACACTTTAATTTAAGTCAAGCAAATTGCTTTAAGATTTAGAAAATTTATCTGTATTGCACAACTTTTGTATCTATTTACAAAAATGTGCGGAATAACCACATCTAATTAAGTTACATTTGGTTACATCAATTAACTTTCTCAATAATACTATATCTTCAATTTACATGTGGTATAATGCAGTCTATTCTAGGTAGGGTTAAGTTTCCGGAGCATATATAAGGGTTGAAAAGTACTGCTCTATTTAAATTGATGTCTGCAAGCAACATGTATGGAAAAAATAAAGAATTTGCCCCTTGAAATCGACAAATTTTGTAATAAATTCGTTATCACCTTTGAGATGCCCTAAAAATTGAAATACTTGATTGAAAATCTTAAATTATATTTTTTTGGTGGCACTAATCTCAGTAAGACTTTGTGTAATCAAAATTATTAAATATGAGAACTTTTCGCAACAGCACACTGTTGTTTGTTACACATCCTGGCTTGATATTCCTCAAGCAACTTGCCACATCAGAAAGAAAATCCTTACAGAAACTTTCCTTTATTATCTCTTTTCTTATTGTTTTTGGTGATTCTGCTATCAATTATGTCTTCACAACCATATCTTACACTTGGTCCATGATAATTATCAAAGTTTTCGCAGTTCCAGTTTCAAGATTTACGAAAATTTCTCTCTTGTCCTAATCGAGCACAAAGTAACATCTTCCAGGAATATATTTTCACAGATTTTATGCTTCCAGCGGTGTTGGGACAACTTGACCCACATACAATTTTCGCCACATTTTCACCACCTTGTGAAAACTTTGATTGAGGAAACATGAAAAGGAAATTCTCAAATGGCAAAGTCAATGGAAAATGTAAAGTTCTTGATATTCAGCTCTTTGTTATTACTTAGTTCAAAATTCACCGAAGGTTTCTAATTTGCTGTCAAAATCAGGGTTTTCATTAGTTACACATTAAAGTTAATCTTTGAAAATAATTATTTATAAGCAACAAAAAGAAAATTGATTTGTTTGAATGGCAACAAAAACAAATTTATTTACATATGCCTTGATTTTTGCAGAAATTTGAATACACACTGATACACACTTACTTACACACTTACAATGTTACGGGAAATATAATACTTTTTCCACGAGTTGGATATGGGATATTCAGATTTAAAACTAGTCTCGAATCATTAATTATAGAGCAGTAGAATAGCTATGTCAATATCCCCGCATAGAACGTACGACTGGCAATGCAGATAACAAATAAATTTTTTTAACAGATTTGGATTTAGGGTAGTGTCGTGCTCTGGGGTGGCGATGTGTGCAATCAAACTTGCGCCAGGTCCGAATGGGTTTTTTTACACACACGTGCCGCTTTACCTGAAAAGGGGTACCAGATGGCCCAATTACATCGCAACGTGTATGGCCGGATAAATTCCTCGTTGGTCAGCAGTCGGTTTCCCTGTCAATTTACTTTTCTGTGTATTCGCCTGCCTGCTTCATCTCTTTACCTGACGGTTGGTAAATCTCGCTTTGTGATCTCATCATAATCTGTTGAAATGCCAAACTTGTCGTAAGCTATTTTGTAAACTTTGGATGATATTTGAAAGCTTTTAAAAATTAAAAGTCTTGCGAATATAACCTGCTCCATCAAAAATAAGCAAAGGTTAAAATTTAAATACTTTATAGCACACTATTGTCAACATTGTTTCTTATAAAGGGGTAATTGTGTTTTAGGAGTTCAGCAAAACTTCGCATAGTCCGGATAATCGGTTCTATCGGACTATGCGTGGTATTGCTTTACTTAAATTGAATTAAAGCGCCAAGAAAATAAAAAGAAAACATGAAATATTTAGACATAATTTATTTTAATAATGTCCTATTTGTCCATGAATAACAAGAATTGGTCAATAATGTCACATTAAACAGCTGGAAACTTTCACATTATTGGTATCTGCCTTCTCATATTTTGCCATCTTACGACGATTATTTTTTTCGTTTATTATTTTTTTGGAACCACCGAAGTGAATCAAAACAATTCCTCTAAATACTAAAATCTAGCAAGGAAGAGCATTCCAATCATAAGGAACACCCCATTTCTTCAAGTATCCTTCTATTTATAAGACGTTAGGCTTAGTATTTTGGTATGATTGTTTAGCCAGAAGGCTACTGCTGTTAGTTGTCATATATTATTTCTTCCATATATTTTGCTTGTACAAATGAATGCTATTAGATACCACCATAATAACAAGAACCAATAAATCTTTGTTCATACCTATTATATATATATATGCCGAATATGTTTATGATATATGTATGTACGTGGAATGTCCTATAAATAAAACTCTAGAATTCCATATTGGTAAAACAGAGACCAGATAGAGAAAAAGTGGTTTTTGTGGGTTGTATTCAAGAGGAAATCGGAACTGTGAAATTTGTACAAAACTCGAACTTAAATGGACAAATATATATACGTATATACTTGTTAGGGGAAAATATACGCAAGGTGAACTATGAGTGATCGACAAACAATTCATCCGCTTACGAAATGGACCATTGAAATTCTACCGCAGGGCAAAATATGTACTTAATGTTTCGAGTTTTTTTTTTCTTCTTCTTTTACTCTCTCTTTTTTCGTCTTTGTAATATTAAACTCTGCAACAAACCACTTCACTTCCATTACCAAAGTGTGTATGTTTGGGGAAGGAAAAAATGAATGTATTTTAGCTTAATGGATTTGATTGAAATGTAACTGAAGGCAATTTGTAATGCATTAAGGGCGGCCAATCTCCATAGACCACTTTATTATTATGAAAAATGAATGGAAATCAATTTGCAACAAATTAAAGCATGATATTTTATGAACTTTTTTGTTTCGTTTCCTTACAGTTCTATCTTATATGATGATATTCAATATATTTTTTTCATTTGATGTTTTAATACTTTTTTTTTTTTTGATATTGTGCACCGTTTTCAGACAAACCGCAAATACCTTTTCATGGGGCTGAGGGGAGGAGGTGTCCAATTGCGTTCTGATTTAGGGAAGAGTTGTGTAAAATAGTATTACCATAGATATACTAGATCGCTCGATTTGCTGTCTAAAATTGTCCGATTTCAATACAGTTCAGTGAATCAAAACGAGTCAAGTACGAGCAAGATAACCGTATGAATATAAATATAGTCCTCTCGTTTAAACCGTGAGCTGTCAAAGGAAAATAGACTTTCGGAATGGTGTTGGCGCCTAAAGTTATTTGTTTGCGCCTAATGTTAGTCTCAAACTTGTGAAATTTGAATTTCGCGGCAAACTAAATTTGAATTTCGCGACATTATACAGTTCAGTGGATGCGTTCAAGTACGATAAAGAGGGAAATACTTTTGGGACCATTTTCAGCAGAGCTTTGTATGGTGACAGTTATTCTATGTTATATAGTTCTGTGAGTATTACAAACACTTTTTGCAGGTATTGTTTCTCGTTATGAGACACCGTTTTCAAGAAAATCTCAAAAAAACTTCAAATTTTAAAAAACTAGGACTCATGAGCGAAAAACTCCGGACATAGTGATCAAAACCTTGTACTCACTTAAAGCATTAAAAAATGCTTAAGGTTAACAAGTGTAAAGGATGTTGCAACCATTTATTTTATAAACGCAAGAGAATTTTTCGGACCTTTCTAAATCGCCGGACACATTCAAAAACCCTTAAAAAGTGCATGGTGAAAACAGAACGGATGGCAACTCTACTTTTCGATAATTAAAAATAATTTAGCTGTATTAACACGATATTTTGCCGGCAACTCATTTTAGAAGTAATCTTTAATTAAATTAAGCTCGAAAACTCAGTTCATTAAATCAAGTATTGAATAAAAAATCTCCTTTGAAACTTTTTATTTGTTTGAAATTTATTAACCACCATTAATGAAAAGTTACCTGTGTTCTTACAATTTGATATTTATTAAACGACCTGTAGTGTTTAATTTCGAGTCCTTTAATTTCACAAGCAATTAAATTAATTTTTTTTCTAAAAGTTTTGCTAAAAGTTGATTGCATGCAATTAATACAAGATAAAGAGAACTTTATCGAAAGTGTCATTGAATTCCTCTTTGACTTTGTCCCTGTATAAAATTACAAAACTTTTAGCGAAGCTAAAATAAAATTTAATTGATAAATTTCATCAACGTAACATTTAATGAGGAAAGTATGGCAATTTGTTTGATCTACAACCAATTCGATTGGATAAAAGAAAATGTATTTGAAAAGTCTTCACATTCGTATAACACAATGGATGTGTTCTTTATTGATTTGACATAAATTGTGATTTTCAAAGATCCATACAGCCAGACACTTACATAACCATAAAGAACAGGTAAATTTCGAACTAAAATTCCATACAAAGAACATAGATGAAAAGAATGTGTTTTCGATGTGAATAAATTTGAATTTGGAACGCACAGGATTTCACCCCGGTTGATGGTGTTGACAATAAGAACGATTAACAGAATCACATACTATAGACTTCACATATGAAGCACATTTAGCTGCCAGTAACGAATCCTCGAAGTTGAAAGTATTGTGGAACTTAATCACAAATCACCCCGGTGACATAATAAATCCAACGGAAAAACAATTAATCCGGATTGTGGAGTATGTGGGGCGTGGAGTAATGGGGCGAATGGTTATTCGGGTGCGCGTCATTGAAGCCATAAGGACAATGGGGTTGCTATAGATCCTTGCGCATAAATCAGAAAATCCTTTTTAATTAAAAGGACACATTCCTACACACGACCACGAAACAATCGAGTCGTCGACATAAGTTATTGAACAAACACGGCTCCTCAATATATACATATGTTGGAAATTCATTGGCAGTGAATCAGGACTAATGCACGAGGATTGAGGATGACCTAGAGTAATCAAACGACAGAGGACAGATAACTTCACCGGTTCGAAGTATATATAACATTATGCTCGTATTTTTTTATGTTTGATACTATATTTTTGTTAAAGTAATATTTCACTTTGATGTCCTGTCAACTTGTCTTGTTACTACTATCAACTTGTCCATCTTATTTCGTTCACTTTCTATCCCTAGACCAACTAACTTGGTGTCCTTTTCTCGTTTTGTTACCATTAGTTGTTTTTCGATGTTATATATGGATTCGGAATGCATTTTTTTGATTCTATGCACAATTGATGGACACAACATTTCTGTTATATTACAGTAATTCACTTTTAATATTGTTGAAATCTTTGAGAGCATAGTTTCGAAAAATTGATAAACACAAAATTTGTTTAGAATATGATTTTAGATAACTTCTCTATACATAAAAATCCACTTGGACCACCCCTGTCCTCCTTAAAAATTTAATACTTTTTTCTATTTTTTCGAAAACGGTGCATAGTATCGAAACATTTAAGAAGACAAAATGTGTTAAGAATATGATTTTGCACAAACGTTCCATATACCAAAATCCAATCGAACCAATCCTCTCCCATACAAACGGATTTTTGTCAAAATAATGTTGTCTGCCCTTATAAAAGAGTATTTGACGATTACCCCCTGGTAATTGTAGCTTTCTTTATGATTTCTTAAGTTTTTTTGCTAGATTCTGAATTACAGGAAAAAAACCAAATGTTGTTTTTTTCAACATCCGTATTTCTCACCTACGATCCAGTTTCATTCAAAATGATTCACTTTGATTCTTCCGGTCTCCTCTGTTTTAAAATGATTCTAGCTATACAAAAACATCCCAGTAATAGTCGGCGTTAAAAGAAGTAAAAGATGCCTTGGTGTTCAATTGAAACGAAACCTTTTCTTTCGTTGTTTGTCATAAACTGTGAAAAGTATTTTGTAAACAAAAAGCAATAAACATGGGCAAAACAGTGTGACAAGCACTTGGATTTTCCAAAGCTCTTTTTTTTTATTTTCTTTCCTCAACGAACTGTGAATTTCGTTTGTGTTGAACTGTATTCAACGGAGGAAATACCAAGTTCTGATACTTGTAACAGAGGAAGGGTAAAAAGTCCTTTTGCAACCATCTTGCCGCCATATTAGTAAACATAGAAACCCCGAAACAAGGGCAACAAATAAACAAAATTGAGTACAATACATTTTATCTTGCAAAAAAAAGCGAGGCAAAAAAGAAAAATCGTTACGGAAACCTAGCGATTTCCTGAATTTGATAAATTTTGTACTCAATTTTTTCTTTCTAGGGGTTTGTTTCTCATTTTTCACAGAGATTTTTTCGTAATTCCAATATGTAGTCTAAGTAGAGTTTTTCTAGCAAATGAAATGAAAGTTCCCTGTTATTCCAGTAATTTTTTCGCATTTCTTTTGTTTAACGTTAAACAATGACAGCAATTTTTAATATTGTTGCGTTTCATACGCATTATTTTGCCTATATTGTATTCTCAACTCTGCCTTTATACGGTCTGTTTTTCCTGATTTCTTGAGGAAAATAACTACCGTGTAAAAATAAAGTTGGGCGTTGCATGTTATGAAAAAACCGTGTAAGATGAAATAAAGATGGTGTAGATTTATTTGGTGTCATATAATCTCTATAAAGTCTATAAAGTTCTCTGTTCAATGATAGGATGAAAACCTTATAAAAATCCGTTAAGTGGTTTACGAGATGGACGGTGAGGGGGTCAGAAGGGAGGAGAACATCTGCTGCAAACGTGGCTAAAGACATCTGTGCCATCTCGAGCAATCCAACGCAATGTGGTTCAATGTTGAGTTTAAAAGTTACAGGAGAACATCCCTCTTTGATAGCTACAATCGAACGCATATCCTCTTCTTTTTTGGGAAATCGCATAAAAAAGCTTTTCAAAAGAGAGTTAAAGGTGAAAATTACTTAACTGCGTGTACAAAAACTGATAATTATAATAGCAATTCCTTTAAAAATAGTGAAAAAATAAACTTTATGAAATATGGCTTATTTTGCTTCCGTTAGTCGAGAGGTACTTCGAAATAAGATAGAGCAGCCAACATTATCGTGACTTTGAGAATGTTTATGGCGATAACCCCTCCTGCACCAATCGCCTCTATTCCTAGCAATTCACATTGGTGCCGAGGAATGACTGGGGACGATACTACATACTTTCATACCGGGTAAATTGCAACCGACTTCATAATCATATATCGTTTTGTCGTTTTTCTTAAATATGTCACCCAAAATTTGTGTCCTTGCGTCTAGGCACTTATTACACTATATATATTTGTTCATATGCATATAATTTTGCTTGGTGTTTATCGATTTCGAGTCGGTGCTTTAGACTGGATTCCGGTGTGGGGCAAAAAGGAATATATTTAAAGCCGTAGAAATTTGTATTTGAAAAACTTTATTTCAAGTGCTGTTTGCCATTGTTGAACTGCACTTGCAACTTACACTTCATCGTTACATAAACGCATGCATAGAACCTCAGACACAATGAATAGCAAAAATTCCAGCTACAAAATCAACTGCAGACTTCCTTTTAACTTTTAGACTCATTTATCCTTCGGGAACTTTCTTCACATGTTTTCATGTGGTTTTTATGGGGGTGCATTCATTCGGGCACCTGAAACCCTATGCTCCTCCATATGTGGGCAAATAGAAAAGTCCCGCAGATCCTTGAACCAAAGCGATGTGTGCTCGCACGACAACCAGAAATCCGCTAGGTAGTCAGTTGCAGCGTCACCGGAAAGGATATATTGGTAGTTAAGGAGGAAGCAGAGCCGGGCCTGTTGGAAGACGAATAAAATGCAAGTCTACTTTGTTTAGGATATGTGGAAAAGTTTTTGCATACAATAAATTTCATCAAAATGCGACACAATATCAGTGGTAATAAATATTTTCTGGCTAAAAACTGTAAATTGCTTGGCTTTTGCCGGTTGGTTCAAAAGAAAGTAAAACAAAAATGACGAATATTTTTATATAAGTACTTATATACAATTTTTTGTTGTTGTTGTATTATATCGTTTCGCAAAACTTTGGAAACTTATCACAAACTAAAAGAAGAACACTGTGATAAAATTCTACACATGGAAATTTAAATGCAGTTTACAGTATAGTACCGAAAGTGTAGGTGGTGAATAAAAAGGCATTTCTTCGCTTTTAGAAAGTTTTCATGAATTAAAGTCTTGAGGTTAGGTTGGAACTAAGTTCTCCTTACTTCTTCAAAACAAAGCGGTCTTTTTTTCGTCGACACTTTATTGTCACAAAAAGGACAAAGAAAGCGACGTGAAAGAAAAGCTGAAGGCAGAAAAGGACGTCATAAAAAAGAATAAGAAAGTATTTATATTGAGATAAGACTTCCTTTTGTTATAAAGTGTACGAATATATACGAGAAATTTAGAATTCTCCATTTATTCCACGGTGAAATTCCTTTAAAATAAATGAAAGCACCAAAAAAAGGCTCCGGAAACATTCATATCTTTTAGCCTATTTTAAATATCATAATAAATAGCACTAAATGTTCTATTTCGAATTTTTATTCTATTCAACAAAGAAGTTTTGAATACAATTTTGATTTTTCTTTTGATTTCAGGATAAATGGATTTACTACAGAAGCAGAAGTTTTTGTAATGGATGGTGGGTGCCAGTTTTACCGAAAATTGTAAGTTGTTTTCTATTTTAAATAAAATAAAATGATGGCATTTTAAAAGCTTTTATTTAGCTTTCTTTTTTGTCTGTTTGTTAGTCTTAAATCTTGTAACCGAATTTTGACACACTTTCACATATTCGATTGACTTGAAATTTGACACACATACTTAACTCCGGTAACAATACAATATGTGTATATACATACATAAAAAAAAGACAAAATGGTGGTTGTCAGGCGCCATGCCAAAATTTATACCAAGGTAAATAAAAGGGTTTGGAAAAACATACAAAAATTCGTTTTTATGACTTCGAAAAAAAAGCTTTTATTAAAAAAATGTACTAAAAAGGAAAAAAAACAAAATTTTGCTCCTATTGTATCAGAAATAAAAGCGAGATAAACAAAACCAAAAAATATTTATCTCGCTTTTATTTCTGATACAAAGGAGCCAAAAATTTGTTTGTCCTTTTTAATACAAGCTTTAAACTTTTTTTGTTTGTCAAATCGGATTTTTTTTTCAGAAAATTTAAACCAAAATCACAGTTTTTTTTCTAAGGAAACATTATAAAAGAATAATTGGTCGAAACTATTTTCTTTAATTTATCAAAATATTTTTGACACATAGAAGACTGCATATACAGTTAGTCAAATTTAGTACCAAAATATTTTCAGGGATAAAAAAGCAATTACGCTAGGTGCCATTTTCTGAAAAATTCGATAACCTCTTGTAAGAATGTCGTTTTTTTCAATTTTTTACTAGAAAACTAATAATGAAGTGTTTTAGAGGGCGCTGATCACGAATTCGTTGTCGGAATTTGAAAAGCAACCGCTGTTTTCTCAAAAGTCGTTAAGAAAGTAGTGGGCTGATTTTTTTCAATACTTCTGAAACCTATAAAAAAAAACTTTCATCTGATCCACATTCTAGTCACTTTATAATTTTTGCTGCTCAACATTTTTTTTCCACGGCAATCGTTCTGAATGCTAAAAACTAAATTATGATTTGTTGAGATTAATTTTGAATGGATTCCAATA
Organism: Chrysopilus asiliformis; assembly: GCA_964034945.1. Taxonomy (NCBI): domain Eukaryota; kingdom Metazoa; phylum Arthropoda; class Insecta; order Diptera; family Rhagionidae; genus Chrysopilus; species Chrysopilus asiliformis. The sequence goes on from OZ035962.1 coordinate 8,151,681, forward strand.
AAATATTGTAAAAGAACGTCTCTTAACAATTTAAGCGCCACTTAAAAATTGTCAATAATTTCCAATAACCATGAAAACTGATTAAAATAAATTTTAAATTTTGAATTTATTTTCCAGGAAATACAAATACCCTTTTATATATTTATCAGTTAATCTATTTGGTAACTTGATTTTTGTTTATTATAAAAAGGTATTGGTCAGATTTTACCACTTCTCGTCACCATGGAGTAAATTCGATCAAGTTAAAAAGATTACAAACACAAACTTAAGAGGCAGCCATCCTCATCGACAAAAACCAAATCAGATTCCATAAAATTCATCCACTTCTTCTGGATATGACCATTTTAACGTATTAGCTGAAATCTCATCTTTAAAAAACACAAAACTCATAAGAAGTTATATGAGTGTTTAAGCTTAGATCCACTTAAAAAGGATATGAAACTCAGATACTCTATTTTGACCGAAAATAATAATAAAAAAGTAAAAGAGGCATTTTTGGCTTTATATATAGTATATATATATATATATATATAAGAAGATGATGTCTTCAAGTTTGGGTAAGAAGTGGATAGGAAATAAACCGAAGGATATAAAGGTCGCAGATTCCCTTAAAATCCCTTCCGTAAGCTTCAATATGCTTTTGAATATTCTTTTCCCTTGTCCACTATGGACTAAATGTCTTTCGTTCAATTCGCTAGGAAACTGCTCGTATATACTAAACCCAAAGTCAGTTTGGATCTTCCATTTTGATTTCATAGCCTAATGTCCCTCTATATATTTGAGAATGTGTGTCTAACCCACTTAGAAAAGGGTCAGATTGTAACTGGATACTTTAGTTTTTATCCACCCGGTTCTATTGTGTTATACTCGTATGTGTCTTATTTCACCCACAAAATCTTTTATTAGGTTTTTTTTCAGACCAGTCGGAAGTGAGTTTTTTTTTCTTCACTCTTGTTTATGTTTTACTTATATTGTTATGCTCTATTCATAAAATAGGATATTTTTGTGTCGAATACGGTGATGAAAGTTGGTGAAAATACAAATCCATAAAGTCAATGAATGTATGAGAAACGACATTTTAGTATTAAGATCAAACTGGTATGTAAAAAAAATCGTTAGTGAAATTCGACCTTACCACAAACATTTTTTTTCTTGTGGTGTTGGGGGTGAATTAGACCTGGATTTAATGAAAGTTTTTTTAGTACACCCAACCAAGTTTTAGAATACTTTTGATTTCAAGGTATATCTACAGAGAATGTGCTCCAAAATCGATCTCTCACTTTGTTAAAAATTTAGTTCAAAATTCCTTCAAAAATGCCTACCTGCAGGACCTGAACAGAATGTGGCAATTTTAATTTATTAAAAGACAGGGAAAAACTGTTGAAATAAAACTATTTTGTTTCGGCTCTTTTAGTGTTTTACTAAGTACATGTTTAACTATGTTCCAGATTTTTTTATGTAACACGGAGAAAAATCATGTTTGGAATCATTCCTATATTGTCTAGTAGGCCAAATTTCGGAAAACTCTTTTATATTTGTAGATCAGATTGCCAAAATACTTGTAAAATTTGCAATAATGTACGGCAAAACAAAAAAATCGGAATGATTCCTCAATTATCTGGGAAGCTTTATTTATTTTCCTATCTAACCCTCCTAACTTTTTAGAGAAGGTGTCAGTAATGTTACGGGAACGGTTCCAACACTTAGTTGAAGATTTCCGATTTTCTTCGGAATCAGTCCAAATATTTTAGGAACAGTTACCTTTTTTGGAAAAAATTTAATTATTTTTTATTATTACGCGTCCAAATAAAATAGTAATAGTCTCAATCGAATTCGGTATTCATTCTTAGTCATCTAGAAACGTTTCCGGAAAAAAATCTGATTATTCCCATGGTCCAATGGAATCACATGCACAATTATATGTGCAGACAAATATATAATACAAAAATCTGATATGTACAGCACATGACTTTCTTATATATAAATCTACGTTGTTGCGCAATTTGCGAGTATACTTATATATTTTTGTTTATATAAAAATGTGAGTTCTTTTTTCACAAAATCTGAATTATCTCGATATCGGTAAAAGATAATGGATAATAGACAAAATAGTTGATAACATTATTCTTTTTAATTCATCTCATACAATAAATCATCAAAAATCCGTTATTTTTCGAGATAATCGCGAAAAACTGATTTTTTTTAAATAACGGCATATCTCGATAACGGGATATCTCGATAACGGCTTAAAATATCGAGTTTTAGTAAAAGTCAAAAATGTAGGAAAATCTATTGTCTTCAAGTTTTGTCGTACATGTGAAAGCCGCCATTTTGGTTACTTCCGGTTAGCGGGTTTCCACCAATAGGATCGTCCCATTCCAGGACCAAACATGCCTGTGAAATTTCATGACTCTAGCTCTATTAGTTTTTGAGAAATCCTCTACACAGACTAACAGACTGACAGATAGAAAGACATTTTTGTTATAATGCTCCAATCGCTCGGAAAATGTTTTTAGGCGAAATTAACAGGTCGAAAGCTTTTATGGATAAAATACTTTATTATACTACGTGTGAGAAAGTAAAAATAATATTAAAAGTCACTTTACGATGAATAATAAATTGATATCTTATCTAAAGTTACACGGAGTTACGCGGAGTACCGAAACGAGATTTTTTTGATAGCTGGGCAGATAAACAGTATGCAATTTTTTTTATTCACATGTTTTCGACCAGAAAACAACTCGTCAAAGGATTTGATGGGATTGAAAATTGCTAGTGGATCGCCCTGTTAGCATTTTTAATTAATCTTTACGAGAAAATGAAATTCAAATATTCTTATATAATAATTTTTAAATCAATCATCTTCATCAAAAGTCGTTTCAGAAATTTTCATCAAAAACATATAAAGAAACAATTTCACAAACATTTTACTTCTCCTTGTTTCTGATTAAAAACTCTCAGTATGATTAAAATCCCTTTTAAAATTCTTTCAACATTTGCTTTTAGCTTACAATGCAGTAAAACATTTAAAAAATCATAATAAAATTGAGGATCTCACCCCAACAGATACACAAACATAAAAACGCCTTGATTTTCAGCCAAATGCCACAGTATTTTTTTACAACATAGAAGTGGATATCTACCAATAGACTGCCTAAGCTATGGTATTTGTAAAAAATATACAAACATGATATCTTAAAGTTACGAACCCAAACTTAGTAACGCAAAAGCACATCACATAGCGAAAGAAGACGACGTAGATGCGAAAATAAAACCCAGACACCACTAGAATCCTTTGGAGTAGTTTGTGTTATCCGGAGAGCAAAGTTCCGAAATGAAAAATTGCAACGCCATTAATCATTTGAATGTGCGCTAGCATTAGCTTCAGTCTCTTCCGAACAAGAAAAAAAGGACAACTTTTGGGATAATGCTAGCATAAGAATGATACGAAATACATGGAACTAGAAGTATCCCCAGAATTTCATTAAAATTGAACGTTTTCTGGTAAACATCGTTTTAAATTTATCTTATTTGCTTTATAGATTTCGGTGCAAATTTAATATGAAAGCGCATCCGCTATTACTTGAGCTTTAAGGAAAAATTTTATAATTGATTTTGAAAAGTTCTTCAATTTGTGCCTAATTGAGATTTAAAAACTTTTGGATTATTTTCTGAAGTCGAATGTTGCAATTTCATTGAATATCGAAGAGAAATGTTATTTAAAAAACCTAAATTTCACCATGGCCCTATTTGTGTAATTCCAGTTTAAACTAAGATAGATTGCCAGGAAGTAGGTTTCTTTCTGAAATCACAAAATTTAACACAACTTTTTAGTATACAGTTCAAAATCCTTTGTTAATGTTTCCTCTACATCTCATTTCTCAAATTTTCTTTAAATAAATCATATGTAGTACATTTCTAATCCGCCTCCACTTGACGCAAATACTTTGGGAAGAATCAGACAAATGATAGAGCTTTATCCTTTCCATTAACCACTTTGTAAGGATTTATCGATATAAGTTGCCCACATTGCCTAATCCAGGTTTTGAGCACACCATATTATTCAACTCGACTAAAGTTCTAACAAGGATCCTTTCACCTCCACAAGCTGCATGACATGACAATTTGTTTGAATCGAATCCCGAAAAGGATTTTTTTTATTTCTTTGTCTAGCTTTTGGTCCAATTCGATTATAGTTTCAAAAATGAGGGTTTTCTCCCTAAAACCCTCTTTCTTCTCAACCGAACCGCAATCTATGAAGAAATTGATTGAAAAATTATTCTTGAGCCTGAAATTTTAAAGCACACCCTAAGCTTTTCAGTTGAAAATCTACCCTGAAGTTCCAATAATATTGAGGGTTTGAGTCCCTGGCTAACTAGACCCGCATACAACGTTAGTTAGTCTTATCAATAATGGTGAAACAGGACGACCAAAAATCTTTCTCTCTTGTGCTTCTGATTTATCCGGGTGCGTACATTATTCATTTTAATGTTTGCGTGTATCATCGAACTTTTCATTCCGCCCACATTCCCCCCGACATTCGCATTTCATCAGCAATCGAATCCGTCCTATCCCTCCTCCTATCATACAGCAGTACAGCAGCTGTTTTCGATAAAAAGAACCTTCTAAGGATAGAATTCTACAAATATTTGCCATGTCACTGGATGCTTTTAGGGCCATCAATTCCAGGGCATCCTTGGAGTTTTTTTTTTGTGCCGTCAGACCAAGATATCACCGCCCTCGATACAAAGTATCTCAGATTTCGCCCAGCCTCCAATTTGTCTGCAAGAAAGCATCCGCCGGCCCCGTCTCCGTATTTCAAACGTCATGTTGCCATCCATCCAGTTTAGCCCTCAATGTAATATTGCGGTTACCATAAGATATGCTCAAGATTAATACGTTCAGAGTGATAAAAGGATTTTCGTTTCGTCTGCCGAAATCAAGGATTTACTTGAAGAAGGCACATGGAAGAGTCCCGTGGTAAAAGAGGGGTCCAGCCGAAATAAACATAAATTTATTTACATAACTTACCGTCTTTACTTTGGGAGCCTGCGTCATCCCTTCAACATCCTTTATACGATCATTTTGTGCAAAACTCATGTCAGCCGCCAATTTTTAATGTATTTACTTTGTGTACATTTTACCTCAAATTTCTTTGCAAATTTCATCACCTTTTTATCGGTTCAAGGTGTGAACATCGAAAAAAATTGCTGAAATAATTTCTAGTACCATTTATTGGTGATTGATTGGTCTTTTTAAAAGCTAGCGTTTCTTAGAAAATAAATTAAATTCTGAAAAATATAAAACATTTAATCACGTTTAAAATTTTACCCGGGAAAAATGTTTCGTAATTTAGGATATAATTTATTCATCTAAAATTTATTAAAGAGAACTTTTCGTAACCCTAACTCAGTTTAATATTTGCAGTATTTTTTTTTTAATTTCGATCTTTTAAGGTTTTTTGAAGATTTTTCCGCAAGTTTTGATTTCATTTTTCTCAACTTAAATATGGTAACTAGGATTTTTTTTCGAAAATAAATAATAATTTTTTTATACGTTATCCAAACAAATGTATCGAAAACACTTAATGTTACTCGACTAGCCACCCCCAGTATCGCCAAAGATCATAAGTGGTCGTCGTCAGTGATGTCGTTTTTTATTTACGATAGTAGTAAAATTTCAATTTTTGGTAGTATTTTGAAGCTAAGTGTAGGCTTAACTATTTACCAGACGAATTACAAAACATATTTTGGGCCAAAAAAATGCCCATCTTTTAAAAGCTTTTTTAAACAGTTTTTCGCAATTTTCTCGAAAACGGTGCTTCGTATCAAAAAGTTTTCTAATCCAATAGTATTTTGAGTAAAATTATATTCAGAGTATATGGGCGCTTGTGGTAAGGAGGGAAGGTTGTAGTAAGGAAGGAAAACGACATTTGGAGTTTCGAAAATTAACTCGATGTATTTTATGGATAGCCCCTTTTAAACGCATTTATAAATGAAGTCTAAAACATTTTTCTCTCAAACCAATGAATGCTTGCAACTACCTGTCAGGTTATTATGAAATTGTAGAGACTTCGATCTAACTGTTAGAGGAATTTTCCATTTCCATGAACAATTATTGTGGAATTATATGTTTTTAGTGATACAATAAAAATCATATTTACAAATTTATATTTTTACGAGTTTTCAAGTTTTGGACTGGTGGTTATTGGAGTAATGAAATTTTTAGGTAACAGATCCGAAACTGGACTAATATTATGAGTTTTAATTATTATTTTTTTTTCGCTGTGCTCTTAAAGTATAACTTTCGCCTCTTTATATAACAATTCTGTCATATATTTCAAGATATGGAAGGATAAATTTTTAAAACATTTTTACTAGTTATCCTTAACGAATGCAACTATTTTCAGTGAGTTGGCTATACTAAAGTTGAAAAAAAAAACTTTTTTCTAGTGAAATATGCTCAAAGGCTATAAAACAAATTTCTACAAAAAAGCATGAAAGCTAACTGCTGGAGTACCATCAACTTGAAACTTTTATTTTGCAACAGAAAACAATGCAAACTTTTGTTTCAACAGCAGACTAGTATAATCGCAATTTCGCATTAGCTCCAATTTCGCAATTATTCCACTATATTTTGATAAAGCAAAAATGTAAAAAATGCGAAATTTGATAACCGAAATCAATCAAAAAAGTTTTAAGTATACGCTTTATTATTGCGCTATCATTTTATTTTCGTTTTTAATTTTTTTTTTTTTTGAAATAATAATTTAAATAAAATAGCAGATCAAACTGGCTGGCGGCCGAATCGGTCATACGATTGCATTAACTCAATAAACATTTATGCTGGCGCGAAATAATTTAATTTTGTACATAAAACTGAAATAAATTGGACGCGGCTTGAGTGAAATTCGTAAATTTTCCCGGTATGTGTATTATGTATATGAAAACGGATATGGGGTAAAATAATACGAAGCGTAATGGAAAATGAAATTAAATAAATAAAATGCCCGGCAAAAATTGTTTCTTTTTATCGTTCTTTTGTATTTTAATTTTTGTTATATTCAATGGTTTTTTTTTGTGAATTTTATTTTCTGTCTATATGGGTTTAGTTTGTAGATAAATATAATTTTTATCAGTACTTTCCCATGTTTAATGTGAAAAAATGGAATATTTAATAAATTTTAGGATTTCGACTTCATAAAATAAATTTTTGTAATCCTTTCACGAGTGAGAATTGAGTGCATTATCGGGTATTTCATATTAATTTTTATAATTCCCGAATAATCAACCGGGAATTAAAAATCGTGCTACTCTAGAATATTTTTGGGACATTTTACTTTTAGTTTATATAAAAAATCGATAGCCTATTACAAAAATTGCCACAAGGCATATTCAATGAAAGTTTCCGTAATTATATATACATAAGAAAAGCTACAATTGCTAGGGGCCAATCGTCAAATACTCTATATACAATATTTATATCTAAAAAAATCCATTTGTATAGCAGACGGACAAAGGAGTGGTCCACAATTTTCAAGAAAATAATCCAATTTTGCCCGTTGAAGAATTTTTCCTAGCCGTTTACGAGAAATGTGACTGTAGAAAATTCCATGTCTCTAGCTCAATCCTTTCGAAAGCTATGGTGTTGAAAGACAGACGGACATGCGGAAATCAAAATGTGCCCGATTATTGGTTCGATGAGTTACAAACGGTATAGTAAATCTCATATACTCCTATATGATATATCATATAGAGAAGTTTTACTGAAATTTTGGTTAATTCGCCCGCAAAATACTCTCTTGATAATTCTCTCGTTTGAAGAAAATAAATTAGTTACAATAGTTTTACAGATAGTCGTCCTGTTTTTATAATATTTTATAGAGATATAGTAAGTTATTAACCTAAAGCACAGGTCCAATATATTTTTTAAGTCGATTGAAAACGTTTTCTTCTTTACTGCAAACAACTTTTCAACCATTAAATGAAAAATGTGTTTGTAGTGAACACAATTTCTGAACGAAGATCACCCATTAAGTCACGTTCAGTACATTTAACTGTCGGATATTCTCTGGAATATTATTTTCACATTTTTCGTTCAAGTGTCACGAAATTGCTTCACTCAATTTTAAATAATCGCACCACGGGAATCCCAGTTTCGAGATAACGATTTCATTTTTCGCGAAAAACGTGAACAATTTCAGAGAAACTCTATCTCTATCGCTTTGACTGGAAACTTTAATAAAATTAAATTTAAAATTGAGTTTATGTTTGCAAAATACAGTAACTTTCTACAGTAACCTGAAAGCTATACTTGGAATTTTCTGTAATACGAGTATCCTATAATGAAGATGATAATGGTAATAGCGGCATAATCATCATAACCTTAATTTTGTGTTAATGCTACTTACAATTTGTTGAATGACTTTTCGTATACTTTTCACTTAGGGATTCATTGGTAAATAAACACAATAAAATCTAACCAAATGTACAACACATTAGAACCGGATAAAACCGTTCAACGTGGAATTATTTTAGCGCACAAACTAATGGAAAGACGGGAAAACTTTCACTTTGTTGATCAATTAAGCAACAAAAACCTCTTCGAAACACTATTAGGCAAGAAAAAGAAAAACAGAATTGAATAGGCCAGAGGTATTTAATTTCATCCTTAACAAAATAAAACATTCGTTAAAATGGATGAAAGGAGAAGAATGCTGCTGTTTTGCTGTATTGAAATAGAAGAAATCGAAGGAAAAGTTACGGAAGCTTGCTTCTTTGGCAAAAAGGGATTCATCTAAATTCTTAGGCCTCATCCCACGCACCACTGATATTAGAAGAAAAAGGAAACTGAAAGATGTTTGGTATACGAAAAGGGAAATGTATCGAAAATTAAATACAAATAAGATAGCAAGCCTGACTGATGAACATGATAATTGTGTTATCACCAATAAGGGGGAAAATAAATACTATCGGCTTCATAAAATAATCAAAGAGGGATCTTTCCCCATTCTCCAATTAATTGGGGATTTTTGCAGTTGATGTTGATTTTATTTCTTGTAATAGACTAATAAATAAGTAATAAATAAAAACTAACTATTGATTACTATTTATTGACGAGAAACACAATTTTTTTAATTTTAGTAAAGGCTTAAAATTAGGGTGAAAATATTGTTTTTTTTGTTAATGTGTGACAAGTTGGGGGGAAGTAAAAAGGAGCAGAAAATTTTATTTACAAATTTCAAAAATTTGAAGTTAACCTTTTATCGCATCGTTCGCATCGTTATATATATAGTTGAAATGTGTTCTTTTACAGACGCATCAGAAAAAAATCACACATGTTAATAAAATATGCACCGCGGGCGATTTTTTTTATTAAAGGTTGATTATCTACAATTTCAAACTTCAAAAAACTTGAGAAAATATATGTGTTTATTTATATTTTAATATTTCAAGAATGGAAATGAAAACGAAAACCTAAAAATGTTCAAAATTAAATACACTCAGAAAAATTGAGTAAAAGTAATTGGGTACCAGCAGGGAAATTAAGCGTATGCTAGGCACGCGTTCACCTGCGTTAAGAAAGGGAAAAATGGGTCAACTTGTGGCGGGAGAAATTCAAAAATTAATCCTGCAGCAAATAAAGTAAGGCGTAAGACGCCGCACAGGTTGACCTGGGATAGGAATTTCGAGGATGTACTCCATAACTCTGTATGCCTGTCACAGGCCAGAGTTCGCTTATCAAAAAGTTGACTTGAATCAGGTTTATTATTTTAGTGAAGCTAAAATCGATTTTGCTTGGATATCTCCTTTGATTGTACATAACGATTTCATATAATTTTTCCGCACATCAAATTCGAATGTAAGGGCGTTCTTACAAATATCACAACCAATTCGTATAAATATTAGGCCCTATCACAGAATCCGATACGAATGGTTCGAATCGTAAACTCAATGTTGTTGTTGGTATAAAACACTAACAACAACATTGAGTTTATGATTCGAACCATTCGTATGGGATTCTGTGATAGGGCCTACTGTTTTTTGCAATAAAAAAAATCCATTCGAAAATAGTTAACGAAGTGTTATATAATAATATAGTAAACATTCAAACTAATCTTTGGATTCTAATAAATTTACATAATCCTCTAGGCTGTTGTCTCAGAAACTTATAATACGCTAAGCCCATATAAATCTAACAAATTATAATAAAATGGTTCATTGAACATTAGTCTTCGATCACAAGCATAAATTTCGCATGAAAACATAATATAAAATGGCGTCCATTTTTACCCCATATGTTTCATTTTCTGCTGAACCACTCAATAAAATCTAAGCCACATTTTTTGGAGAAAAAAAAGTTCTCCATAATTTTCTTTCATCACCCAAGCAAATTTTGTATTAAATCTAAAACGATTAATCTTCATAAACGACTCCGTCCCTCAAAATTTTGAGGAAGTCTTTTTAGCACATGTCAAACGAGGTTCCTCTACGTATATGTATATATAGTTACTTAGCGATATTTTCTTTTTGTTTCTAAACGATGTGACACACATTGTCTGCAAACACACATTCGTTGCTGAAAACTTTCGAAAACTCTGATCTCCATATTGTAACTGATGTCACTTTACCCTTTGACAATAACGTATAGAAAGGTAGGTACATGTCGGCCGTTATTTCTGTAAACATTTTGAAAAATCCTAAAGAATATTTTTTCTCCTACAACATCTTTTAAGCTGTCACCACTTGGGAAAAAGAAACTTTTGTGGCGTTGTTGAACAATACGAACTGAAAATGTTTGCACTGCAACCAAAGAACAAAATGTTTGCGATGTATTTTTTCTTTCTTTAAGATCGTGTCCTTTTTAAGTTCGAAACGTGTACAAACTCATGGGAATCGCAATGAACACATACTATAAGTATTTTATTTTACTTGTAGATAGTAGTTTTTTTTTATATTTTCTATTGTAAACAGCCGGATGAGAGTTGGATAAATTGACTAAATTCAACGACTATGATGACTTGAATAAATGGCGGAATCAAGAGAAAAAATGACAGCAATTTACTTTCAACAAATTGTTGTGACAGATACACAACAGCGTATCCTAGTTCAAGGATACGATAACACAGATACAACAGCAAAAGACACAAAAATTTGTTTTGTTCGCGAGTACTGGGACCCTGCATAAAATGTGTTGGGGATGAAAAAAAAATTCACCATGATTTTGTACTAACGGCTGGAAAGAGGTTGTATTATATATGAATGAATGACACAAGCGGAAGAGATGACACAACATGATTGGTTGTTATGCTGTCATTTATGCACACATATAACGTGGTTGTATTCCATCATACAGAAACAGACATGAAAAAAAACCTGGAGATGAATGACTGAATTAATGAATATCCTTTGGGAAGATATTTGAAATGATGATGACAGATGGCGCTAGTTAAAGGTGGATAATGTTGAATGATAACACTTTTCATATTCATTTTGCCCTTATTGTCACATGACGAAATCTTCCTATCACCAGGACAATGCGTATTCACCTTAAGGAGGAGATTTTTCTTTCTCTTTAGCAATCACTTTTCAACAAGACTGATCGTCAGTTAACACAATAAAACATTTTTTGGAGCACATGCATTTTTTTGGCTTGTTTTACCCTTGTTACCTAAATGTAATAAGAACTTTTATTGAGTGTTTGGAAATAAGTGAAAAAATATATATCTGGCGAAAATACAAACATAAAACAAGTCCTGGTCGACTTGGTAATCGTCTGTTTCTATGGCATTCTATTTATAAAAACCATAAAAAACTAAAATCAATTTAAGATAAATGCAAATTCCAAGAAAACCAGAAAGTGTGGCATTTATAAAAACCCTGCTTTGTTTGTAGGAAAATTACAAATACTTTCACAAAAAAGTTGATAAATATAGAAAATGATTTAAAACACCTGAAAAAATATTATAAAATAAAATTTTATGTGATAAAGTTATAGAAATTACAAAATAAAAGAATTATTATTAAATTTTTTTTTTTGGGAACGGGACAGGGACAAATCGTCAAATATTTTAGATATCAAAAAATTAGAAAAAAATATGGATATTGAGAATATTTTCAAAAATTTCAAATCTGAAATTACAAGTCTAAAACAAGTCGATGTATACGGTGCAAAATTTAAAGTTTCCAATAATATAGGAAAAACATCGCCATTCCTAACGCCACAAAAAATTTATTAGGGTGTGGCTGGTATAAAACTGTGTGCTTTTACACATTTTATGACTAAACATACAAATCTATATATCCATCTTAAGAGAGCAAACAAAGAATATAAAATTTTATTGATTTACTTTTCGTAACACTCTGTATGGTTTTCCACACATGCATGGAACCGACATTAACAGGGCCCAAATATTTATGGTTCTTTTATATGCTGTTACTTAAAAAAAAATTCCGCCAAAATTGAGTTTCTTGTTTATTTACTGTTAACATTTGGTAAAAAAAGATAAAATAAAATTTATAGAACAGAAAACCCGAAGCAAATACAAAGGCGCAATGAAAACGTGCAAGAAAAAATATATTTTTTTCATGAAATATCAGTGAAATGTGCATAAACTAACTCATCTATAGTTTATCACCTCGTATAATATCGCTACGCAAGATATCCGTCATCTGCGAAAAACCTTAAAATTCGGTAAATATTTTCAATTTTATTGATTTTATAGAATATGAAATATGAGCAAAAACTTTGAATCGCTTGTTTTATTTTAACAAATTACACAAAACTATTTAATTCATTTATTTAACTCATTTTTTACCAATTTTTGTATTCCATAATACCAACTTTATCTCAAAAGTGATAACAATAAGGCTCAAATTTTCCCAAAGTTAAAGTTCGATAAATTGCACAACCCAATTGACCAAATTGGTTGGAAAACCAATTGGATTTCCAATCATCTTGTACCAAGTACCGAAAGTACGATTTATGGAATTTTGACTGGAAATCCAAGATTTTTTCCTGTGAAAATGGTCATTTTTGTACCATAAGGTCCATAATTCCAAATGTTCCCACAAATATTCTTAAACTTTATAAAGGAAAATTGCGTGGTACATTTGGGCACGGTACAAAAATTCCAACATTGGTCAATTGGGAACGGACGTTAATGGGTTAAAAGCAAAATTAAAATTGTACAAAGGCGAATTCAAAATATATGTATATTCCGGGGTTTTTTTTTTATTAGTACCAGGAAGACCGAGCCATGCTCGGCGACCTTAAAATCCTACTTTTGCTGATTTCTGGAGAAAAACTAAATTCACATTATCTTTACAGAGCTTTTCCAGAGTTTTTAAAGTCCCGAGCTAGAACTAAAACTAACGCGCGATAACAAAATTTCATAGAAATCCTGGCGAGGGGTATCGAGGGGAGGGAAAATTCAGGTTTGTAGTGGAAAAATCGAAAGCCCTCAGCCCGCTTAGTAATACTGTAAAGTTTCACTTAGATCGGACCACCCAAATCGAAGATACCAGGCGAGGGGTATCGGGGGAAGGGAAAATTCAGGTTTGTAGTGAAAAAATCGAAAGCCCTCAGCCCCCTTAGTAATACTGTAAAGTTTCATTAAGATCGGACCACCCAATTCGAAGGTACCAGGCGAGGGGTATCGAGGGAAGGGAAAAGTCAGGTTTGTAGTGGAAAGACCGAAAGCCCTTAGCCCCCTTAGTAATACTGTAAAGTTTCATTAAAATGAAGAGGGATATCGAGGGGAATTTTCTCAGAGGTGAGACGTATCTAGATCGGTTTTTTGTCCCCGAAAATCCCTAGCCCCCAAGTTTCGTGAAAATCGTTAGGCGGGTTTTCGAGATCGTTTGTGCGGACAGATAGACAGACATTCCTCGTATTATATTATAGGATAAAAATATAGAATTACTAGCTTGCATACACATCTTTACCGGGTTAAACTTTTTTAAAAAAGTTTTTTGCGCCAATAAACCAAGACATAACCTAAAAAACTTTGAAAGAAAATCGTCATGACTTCAAATTTTCCATTTCGAATATTGAAATTCTAACACTAGATTCGTGAAAAGCACCTCGAAACCCCCCTAATGCCAGCTTTTCCGAAAAATTGGAAAAAATATATTTGTGTTGGGCTTACCGAACCTTCCGTTTCGGGCTATAACCATTCGGCATATTATTGTTTAAAAAAAATAATTTCAGCAAAAAAATTTGTGAAACAGCTATGGTAACGCGTAAGGACCCATTTACAACTGAAATTTTGAATTTTATTCAGAATATATTTCGTGAATTGTATTGACTCAATAAAAGTTTACAAAATTTGAATTTACTCTGGAAGTTTTCTATAAAAAATTCAAGTTACATTTGAATAAAGTTCACGAGATTCTATAAAAAATCCTGATATTCCAGAATAAAATTGCGGAATGAATTTGTCAAGTTGTCAAAATTTGTATTAAATTAATCGGATTTTGTACAAGTATTTCCGAAGAAATTCAAAAAGTAGTCCAAGATTTCATTTTTTCGTGATGTGACTTTTGAAAACGAGCTTGAATTTTATTAAAGAAGCAATTTATTCTCAAAACTTGTTTCAGGAATAAACTTCTCGAATTTTGTGTCGTTGTGTCGTAACGGTTGTGAGACTTGAATTTAGTGTCACGGAATAAAATTCGCCGAATAAAGTGTCAGATGTAAACGGGGCCTAATGTGCAGAAACAAACAAATTCAAAAAATCGGAATAGCCTACCATTAGTATATTATATATCATGTTTCTGAATCCATCCTGGGAACACAAAAAATATAAAAACTGACCGAAATCACTTCAATTTGAATTCCGGATCTAATACTCATATATCATCATAACATGAATAATTCGCTACAAAAAATAAAGGAGAAATGTGAATAATTTATTTACAATGTAATTTGATTTAATTAAGGCCTCTTTAAACTAAAAGCCAATGTAAATTTCCTTTTTCATATTAAATTCAAGTGCCCATCAATTTATTCAAACATATAATTTTTTAAGCTTTACCTTTGCATAAAATGTACGAATTATCCTACAGCCAAATCCAGTAGTAACAACAAAAGCCCATAAAAAGCATCCTTCGACCTGATGTTACGGACAGGTCCATGGAATCTTTAAAATTTCTTTCGCTAAGTTGTTTATGATTTAATTTGATTTTAATGCATCAATAAATTACACTGTTTTGTATAATAAATCAATTCTCTCCCTTATATATTTTCGCAATTCACAATCATTTTTTTTCTCATTTCTAGCAGACACTGATAAATATTCTTTTATATGGGCTGTTCTTCCTGTTCCGCAGATTTCTCCAAATTTTATCGTAATTTCGTTCAAATTGTCTATAGTCTACCTCTGCCGTTTCTTATTTCAATTTCAATATTAAGAATTTCGCTTTTCCCCCAACAAAAAATATGACGATCAGCCAAAATTAAATTGAGCACTTGATAATATCGAGAACAGGAACAATCAGTTCAATAATTTTGTCCAACATTTAAGAACC
The DNA here is from genome assembly GCA_964034945.1 of Chrysopilus asiliformis. Lineage (NCBI taxonomy): Eukaryota > Metazoa > Arthropoda > Insecta > Diptera > Rhagionidae > Chrysopilus > Chrysopilus asiliformis. The sequence continues at coordinate 8,167,211 of OZ035962.1, forward strand.
GTCGTCTTAAGTTTGATGATTGGGTTGTCTCTTTTTTTTTAAATCAAACTTTTTATTCTAAGTGATTTGCGTTAGCTCGAAACACTCTAGCCAAGTTTGTCTGTTTTAAAAAGGGCCAGAAAAAAAGTAATAAGAAATCTGCCGTCATTGAATGTATTTTTATTTTGTCCTGTTTTCCTTTCACAAATATTTAATCGATTTTGACTTTCCTTCTAATTAATATTATTATCAGGAAAATTCTTTTCCGAAAGCCGTCTCCCAGCAGGTTGCGTTTGGTTAGGAATTTTCTTCTATTAACCTATACCTCGTTTTACCTGTACAAGATTCCCTTTAATACCAAATTAAATATAGTCCAATTTTGACGAGTCTTCTTTGCCATTTCCTGGTATTATGTTGTTCAATGAATTTCAGCTGGTAAAAGGGAAAATTGGATAATCGTCTACTGCCCTTTTGGTTTAAAATTGTTTCCAACTGAAAATGTATTCATTTAAATAAACAGAGAGAAACAGCCCAAAAGAATGTTCCACCCACAGCTTAAAGAAAAGTTTCTTCTTCGTTTTTTTTTTCTTGATTTTGTATTCAACGGTGTAAAATGGGATTCGATGCTGATAATACTCTGCGGATAAAAAGGGATCTGATGTTCGCCCAAATAAAGGACAACAAAAAAAGGAATTCCAGACGGAAAAAGAAGGAATCGTCCTTTTATTGACAACGAATTTTAACATTTTCGGTTGGCGAATTTCCATTAAGCAGAAGATAATCCGCTAAGTGACATTTATGAAACCTTTTTCAGCTCAATTTTTTTTAGCTTCTAATGAAAGAAATTGGATTAATATAAAGAATACAACGACGAAAGTCTAAAATTGATGGGGAATTTAATAAGACAAATCTTTTATAGCATTAGTTAATTCATTTATCTTATTATTAATGACAGAAAAATAAAATTGGCTTAAACGTGTCCAGAAAAATGAAGAAAAAATGCTTATTGAAAATATAAGAAGAATTAAAATTGGGAAGAAATTTTTTTTTTGATAATTCCACTGTAAATTAAATTATTTCGTAAATCTATACGTGCATATAAGGAGTTGCTTTTAGAGAATTTTTTTTCCTTTTGTCGGAGTAGAGATTTTTTTGCAGCACGTAATGTGATAAAATCGCAAAAAGCCCTTAACTCTCGCAAATGATCGTGCTATAATTAGGAAAATCCACATTAAAATCGGTTGAGTGGTTTTGAAGCCGAATCCGGACACACAAACACCGAGTTACTAATACAATGGAGCCTCACCCAACTAACAAACTCTCCAGACCAAAACTCTTACGAATTTTGAAATCTTCTCATTAAACTTTCTTAACACACTGGATACTCTCATAACATAGTTCTTGTAATGACACTCTAATTTTTTCTGATAGCGTTCTTTTTATAAGAGTATGACGCTACTAGAGCTACTGAATCTTTTACGCTTATAGCAAGGCGATTTTTGAACTCTTGTAGCGAGCCTTTAAAAACTTGTGTTCTCATTGTATATTTTTTATAAAGTTTTAACACTTAAAGAGTTTAAATCTTAAATAAAAATGTTATGAGCAGTTAATTCGTATGATTCTCATAAAAACGCGCTTGTAAAAGTTTAAGTATAAAAATACTTGTTAAAATGCTCATATGAGACAGAAAAGAGTTAAACTCGCATAGCGCGAGCTTATGTTCTTATTAGTAGAATTTTATTCTTAAAATAAATCTTCGTCAACAATCGCCATATTTTCCCTTGATCTTTTTTGACAGTAAAACTTTGAAATTCTAAAAACAGCTTATATATGTAAATTAGGACCTAAAAACACTGCAAAAAGCTATTTTCTTTAAAAACAAAAACGCATTAAAACAATTGAAACAGTTTGATCAATTATATTAAAAATTTAATTTGTATATATTATATTTCTGATTTTTAAAATATCTCACATTTTCGATTTTTTCGAGGGGTTTCGCGTTTTTTCGAAGTAAAATAAGTTATATTATCAATAAAATTGCATTCCCCGTATAATTTTTGCCTATATATCCGAAAAAAAAAAATTTAAAATCTATGTCATATGAAATTCTAAAACAATATTATCAGACGCAAACGTAGACATAACTCGGATCCGAAAATAAATAAACACTTCAAAAATAACTTTTACTCTTTAAAAAAATACTTTAACTCTTAAAAAATAAAACCGGCTAGATATTTTTATATACTCTTCTCTTTTTAGCAAAGCATAAAGTACTTGTTATGAAAGTTTTATGAGAATATCAATAAACTCTCTTTAGAATTCAAATAGTGTTCTTGTGAGACTTTCGTGACTCTAACAAAAAGAACTGATGTCTTGTTATAAGATAAAAAAAAGTTCTCATAAGTGCGCCATTTAAGCCTCATGAGCCACTCATAAAACAGTTGTAGCATTCTACAAGGGTGAAATAGCTCTGTATGAATACTCTCAAAAGACTCTAGTAGAGTCTTATGAGACGAAAATTGTTAGTTGGGCAGTTCGTGATCTTAATCTGCTCCTAGTTTTTTCCCAGACAAATAAATGTAAAATGGGATAATCCGTTCCAGGGTCTTGAAAGATTGTTTTTTAAACATATACGTTATACTTTAATTATGTTTTTTTGCAGGCTTCTCGGTCAGTGGATTGAAGTGAAATAAAAATATATTTTTAATTCTTCATTCCCTTAAAGTAAAGCTATCCTTTAATTCATATATGAAAAGAATGAAAATACATAAAATCTTAGGCAAAGTAAATAAATCTCAAATGTGTGCAAGGTATAGACGAAAATCTGTTCTCAAGATATTTGATTCAAATTACGTTTTTTGAAAACCTCTCGAAAATTTTGCGCTTTTATGCAAAAATGCACATAACCAAATTTAAAGGAAATAAAATTTTCTATATTTATGCTTTAACAGTTTTTACGTATGTATCTCTAACAGTTCTCAAAATATTTAAAAACAAATAGTTTTTTGAAAATTTTTCGAAAACTGCGATTTTGTAAAAAAATTGATATAACAAAATTCAAAGCAAATAAAATTTCCTGAGATTTTTGAGAAAATATTATCTTTTACATATTTTTCCGGAACTAAATATTGCAGAGTAAAGTGACATTCCTGCCCAAGAAAGAAATTTTTGTTCACAAACCGAAAGATTGTACATGAACCGAGGCATATTGGGGCTCAGTCTACGAACCGAAACCATCGCAATCGAAGGATTTTCGTTTTTAACGTACACAAACGAAAATTTCTATTTTTTGTGATAATTTTCTTTAATTTTAAGATTTTTTTTTTAAATTGTTTAAATTGTATGCTGTTCCCGTTAGATTCTCAATCCATCTTAAACCATCCCATAATATTCTGAATCAATAAATAAATTAGCTTCTCTAAACAAAATAGTTAAAGATACCAACCACGCCCATTGTATAATAGCTGCTCTAAATCTATGTTTGTATATGGATAATTTAATGCAAAACTTTAATAGTATGCGTACCGTAAGTAATGTTTTTGTTTAGGCTGGTGTGGCACTCTCAATTGAATGTGCAATTTATTTCTGTGGTGACACTTAATGATATTCGCATTACACGAGAGGAGAAGCACATTTGCGGTTCCACCAGCCTAGAGATTTGTTGATTTCCAACAATCCACCGACACCAACCCCGTTAGATAAATAACCCAACTAACAATTTTCGTCTCATAAGACTCTACTAGAGTCTTTTGAGAGTTTTCATACAGGGCTATTTCACCCTTGTAGAATGCTACAACTGTTTTATGAGTAGCTCATGAGGCTTAAATGGCGCACTTATGAGAACTTTTTTTTATCTTATAAAAAGACATCAGTTCTTTTTGTAAGAGTCACGAAAGTCTCACAAGAACACTATTTGAATTCTAATGAGAGTTTATTGATATTCTCATAAAACTTTCATAACAAGTACTTTATGCTTTGCTAAAAAGAGAAGAGTATATAAAAATATCTAGCCGGTTTTATTTTTGAAGAGTTAAAGTAATTTTTTAAAGAGTAAAAGTTATTTTTGAAGTGTTTATTTATTTTCGGATCCGAGTTATGTTTACGTTTGCGTATGATAATATTGTATTAGAATTTCATATGACATAGATTTTAAATTCTATTTTTTCGGATATATAGACAAAAATTATATGGGGAATGCAGTTTTACTGATAATATAAGATATTTTACTTGGAAAAAACGCGACACCCCTCGAAAAAATCGAAAAAGGGAGATATATTATAAATCGGAAATATAATATGGAAAAATTAAATTTTTAATATAATTGATCAAACTGTTTCAATTGTTTTAATGCGTTTTTGTTTTTAAAGAAAATGGCTTTTTGCAATGTTTTTAGGTCCTAATTTACATATATAAGCTGTTTTTGGAATTTCAAAGTTTTACTGTTAAAAAAGATCAAGGGAAAATATGGCGCCTGTTGACGAAGATTTATTTTAAGAATAAAATTCTACTAATAAGAACATAAGCTCGCGTTATGCGAGTTTAACTCTTTTATGTCTCATATGAGCATTTTAACAAGTATTTTTATACTTAAACTTTTACAAGCGCGTTTTTATGAGAATCATACGACTTAACTGCTCATAACATTTTTATTTAAGATTTAAACTCTTTAAGTGTTAAAACTTTATAAAAAATATACAATGAGAACATAAGTTTTTAAAGGCTCGCTACAAGAGTTCAAAAATCGCCTTGCTATAAGGGTAAAAGATTCAGTAGCTCTAGTAGCGTCATACTCTTATAAAAAGAACGCTATCAGAAAAAATTAGAGTGTCATTACAAGAACTATGTTATGAGAGTATCCAGTGTGTTAAGAAAGTTTAATGAGAAGATTTCAAAATTCGTAAGAGTTTTGGTCTGGAGAGTTTGTTAGTTGGGAATTGCTCTGTACACATCCATCTATTTCCATTTCCACGGAGAATAAGTAATTCGGAACGACATCCCCGTCAACCCTTATTAGCCCTCCACTCCCCCCACTCGCTCATCAGTAGCTCAGTTTCAGTTAAGGAGTGTGTTGTATGAAGAGTTTATTATTCAGCTCCATCATTCACACTCGTTGTATTTACTTATCCTTTCATATAAGCTACCCTTAGTAGGCTTAAGCCTGTTGTGTGCTTAGTCAGTCTTAAACAATGTCGCCAACCCCATATCGTCCTTATAGTTGAATATACACACTTATAACACAACATCAGTTATCCAAATTTCACATATGTGTCCCCTAGTCTAATGAGATTTTTCAAAAGTACGAGAATTTGCTCTCCTTTTCATATACAAACGTCCGCACACCCACACACAAGCACATTGGCAATGCATTGTCTCCGCTTCTTTAACGTTAGATTCGCGTTCGCCTTACCCCTTTTTCACTTAGGCGTAAGTAAGCTCCCTGCATGGAGCATTAATCACTCGACTTCAATTATTTTTCTCATACTTTCATCGCGCGGCAAGCTTTGTGGGAAAGTTGTGGCGACAGCTTTTGGGCAAACCATAAATTCCTTAATATTTTCCCTCTTCTTTGCCCTGGTTCCTCCTTTCTAGTTCCTTTTACGATTCTTTAGGTTGATATTTTCACAATTTGAATGTCACTGCCACGCCATTGCACCCAACTGTTCCAACAGGCTATCATTATTCACTATTATATAGTGTTACAAAGATATAGTGGCTTTTGCAAAATAATGTCAACCCAACCCAGAAATGAAGCTAACCTACTGAATTGTATATTATACACACGGTAAAAAGGTGTATTTATTAACACAAAAATTATATCAAGGAAATTTTAATACAACTTTGAATTAGAATTTAATACATGTGAATTATTGAAAATATTTTAAAATATTTTGCCTTCATATTTTAAATATTTTTTATTATCTATTGATATTTATGTCTAACATTTATTCAAAATTATAAACTTTAAGGCTAAATTAAACTAAAAAAAATTAAAAAAATTCTAATTCGTACTATTAGATTAAAATATTGCATTGGTTTACATATAGGTCCAGTGTTGTTTAGAATTTAATCCCAGATTTTTTACCGTGTAAATAATTTGAGAGGTTTTTTATTTGACGAATATTCAGCTTAGGTATGCTCTTTATTAAAATATCTTTTGAGTGGAAATTTTACATGAAATGTTCTTTTAAATAATTTATGTAACAATTTTATCGTATTTTACTGGAGTTATTTTTTTATTGTAGTAAAAAAATTTAATTTATGTGAACGTGTGGGTAAAGAAGAAAAATTTACTTTTGCTAATCCGTTTAATTTGATAAATTTTAAAAACCTTTTTTGGATTTTAGACCGAAAAATTCTGTTTTGGAAGTGGGATAACACTGGGCAATTTTTTAAACACTTTTTGAATGTTTTCGATACGACGTACTGTTTTTAAGAAAATAGTATGGGAACATTAAAAAATTCTGATCTGTTCAATTTTTATAACCTTCAGATTCCTAATCAGCGCCTCTGACTTAACTAAAAAAAAATTTGAAACCATTAGCGAGACAAAAAGTATCAATATATTTATACCCGTATGGTGATACCAAAGTGTATATTAGATTTGCCTTACCGTTTGTAACGCCAAGATCCCGTCATCACACACAAAAATGAATTACACCAGTGTGTTTAGAATGATAAAAATAATTAATTTTTGCATGTCCGTCCGTCTGTCTGTCCGTCCGTCTGTCTGTCCGTCTGTTCCGGGCGCACGGATTGAGCTAGATACTTGAAATTTTGCACAGATCCATTTTTTGTAAAATGCGAGGCTAAGTTCGTTAATGGGCAAAAATGGACCATTAGGGGGGGTACCCCCCATACGAACGAAAACGTTTTTTGTGAATATCTCAAAAACGGGGCATCTCATCAAAAAAGTCCAATAACAAAAGTTATTTAGGATATGATTCTACATAAAACTCCCATACATCAAAATCCGATTGAAATAAATTTTAAAAATTCTTATTGGAAAGTTTGACTTCAAAGTGGAATTTTGTTACGAATATCACCATACGATTCAATGATTGAATGGTCTCCAATGATTGCCAGATTGGCAATTATAGCTTTTGTTATGTTTTTAAATAAATTATATTCTCTAAAAACAATTAGTTTCTTGCTCCACTGACAATGTTTTGAATGCTTAAGCCACATTTTTTTTACACATTTCCTTTCGTACCCAAAATTTTAATTTTCCCATCGATCGATTAAATTACTGTAGGATAAAATACTTGCAACTAACTTAGACTTTGACATTTCGAATTGCTTATCACATTCTCATAAGATTAATGAATAACTTCTTTCTGCAATTCATCCCCCTTTTATTTTTTGGTTATTTGGTCAAATTAAGAATCTGACTCTAAGTATTCTGATACAGACCCATATATTGCCTCTTATCGAATATCCTTCTAGTATCTTATTTATTCTATTAAACGACAGAATGTTCATAGGAAAAAAAAACTCCAACGGAATGAGAATAGTTGAAAAGTTTTTCCATGCCTTGGACGAAAAGTTTTCCTGTTTTCTTGTAAGTAAAAATATTTTTTTTCTACTCATCATGTTTTAACAAGCATAGCATTTTGTTGACTTACAGAATTTCTTTTTATCCCTTGAATCTTTTTAAAAGCTAATAATAAAAAGCCCTCATTGGACGTTAATCGAATTTTGATTGAAGTTTTAGGATACTTTTAATAGGCTGACCACGGTTAATTAATTCGGCAACATTCAAACAGACGAATTGCGTGGCATAACTTAATTTCAAATGGGAAATAAAGTTCTATATAAGCCGTAATTAATTGGCCAGAAGATAATTTATGAAAAGTACATTTTCAATTTTGATCTCTCAAAATTATAGTTTTGTATACGGGGTTAAGCTTATTTTCGAATTTATTGTATAAGCTAAACAAGACCTACCCTAATTACTAATCTGAATATATTTTCTGGTCTACAAAGTCTACATTGTTAATTTTATATGTACGCGTTTTACGATCATATTATGCTTGAAGTATAACATTGAAAATTTATTATCATATCAATAATTGGCTGATATTCATCTGGTCGATGTCTGATATCGAATATGATTATAGATTATGGTTATTGGTAGTTGTCCTTTTGTGAATGTTAGCCTATTTGGCGAGACTTAGATTCATATTGTTCTTACTGAAATCATATCATCAATACTTGAACTTGATTATCATTCAGAATTTCAAAGTCCAATTCAAAATTTTAGGCTTGCAAATTGCGTTTAGTCGGAGAATATAACGTCGATATGAATGCATATTTTGTTGCTTATCTGGGCAACCAGTTAATTCATTTTATTTTGCACAATGCAGTAGAAAGGCCAACAAAAACACTAAAATCGGACACTCTACGATACTATCGATACTATCATCTGACCGCAGCGTTGAATTGTGCTTTAAAGTAGGATAGTGCAACTCATTGATATCCTTTTGCAGTGAATACAGTCTGACCAGAACTCAACCTGCTGGAGTTAAATTTGCTTGGCTATCCACCACTACCACAGCATCAGTTAACACCCTATTGCATTCATTGCCTGTTTATCTTTCCTTGATTTCGCTCGTATCGAATACCCTGTTATATATGCAAACCTCACCCCGAACCAACAGGAATCAGCCAAGCGCATACACCAAGGACTACGTCAGCATCATTGAACCTATCGATTCACTGAGTTAGTCAATTTGAAGTCACCAAGCATCCCCATAACATACCCCAAAGTCATCCCGATTTAACCTCAGTCCTTCTTTCTTATTGCATATGCTTGCTGATTCAATAGCCAAACAGAAGCAATACCAGTGACAATATTCTTGTGAAAATAATAAAAAAAAATTGAAGTGAAAAAATAACTAAATTCTACACAGTGCTGCAAAGGATGAACTTTACACCATTCAAATTGCAAATACAAACACATTTTATGAACAAAATTAATTGCATTGGAATTCAATGCATATGCATATCGTATCGTGTGCTATCCACCCAGAGGGTCACATTTGAATTACATACGCGTTTCTGCCAATAGTGAATATAGATTGGTTTGACTTCATCGTCTCTTGCCTATCAAATTGTAGGTGATGGGAAGGACTCGTCAAATTGAACTGATATTCAGATCCAATGGAAAAAAAGGATCACAGTTTGCTTTCATTCCTAATCGAATTTCGTTTCATTCAGCGAATTTTACATTTTACTACCTTTTGTCACCGTTTTCCTGCTAATAGAAGCCAATATTAAATTTAGTTCATCAATTTTTTTCGTTTCTATTGCCTGTAGTTACACATAGTGGCTAGCCTTGAAGTGCAAAAGGTTTTAAATTGATTTTCGAACTGTTGGTCTCTTTCAAAATATCAAAAAATGGACAAGACTTTTTACGTTTCGTAATTGTTAACAAACAGAAATACCGGTATTTAAATATTCTTCAAATCAACAGATAGTAAAATCATTCAAAAAAATTATATGAATTTCTGGGCGTTTTAAAATTAAGTTGTTTATATGTACCTTAAAAACTGGCATCTTATTAAAGACCGAGATATCACATTTGTTTTTTTTTATCTCCCCATTTCACTGATTGACTTTTTAATTTTAAGTTAAAATATGTTTTTTGAAGAAAAATAAGCTTCTATATTGGAAAACATATACAGTGAAAGCTCCCATAAGCCGACTCCCACGGACCCGAGATTTCTATGGGGTGTTTGGTATGACAAAAGTTTTTGATTTCCGCCTACACTCAGAAAAATGGAGGCTAACTCGACGACCTACATACGGCGTAATTGGCCTCGGGCAGGCGCGCGTTCGCCTGCATGTGGGCAAGTAAAACTGAGTTGACCTGTGGTCGGAGAAATTCTGAAATTAAGCCACCAGCAGGTGAAGTAGAGCATTGGGAGCTGCACGAGTTGACCTTAGATAGGTTAACTCTGACCGCTAGCTGGCTTACAGACACCTCTGTAAGGTCAAAGTTAACCTGACAAAAAGTTGACCTGGACATTTTTCTGAGTGTATCCGTCCATCCGTTTGACGTATTTCCTTCCGTCCTTCCGTTAACACCATAACTTTCGAAAGGATTGAGCTAGAGAATTGAAATTTTTTACAGTTGCGCTTCTCGTAAATAGCAAAGTTAAGTTAACCTAACTTAACTTTGCTATTTAAGCTCTTGAACGAACTAAATTGGGCCATTCCTTCCCCTTTCCCTGTTCCCCCATATAAAAAAATAGTTTCTTTTTCATTTTTCTTGAAAACAGTGCATTATTTTGAAAAAAATTATAACAAAAGCGGTTTAGAATACAATTTTAAATAACTCGTGCATATATCAAAATCCAATTGGATCACTCCTTCATACACATTGATTTTTAAAATTTTCTGCTCTCATATAGATTATATGACGATTGTACCTGGCAAGTATTTCACGACCATCAATAATGGACAAAATTTTGTTTTTTACGCACGGTAAAAAATCTTGAATTAAATTCTAATTAATATTGGATTACATTTGACCTATATGTTTTCTGTAATCATAATGTTTTAAAACTTATAAAAATTTATAATTGTCACAAAAATTTTGCTGAATCAATTTTTCTCTTCTGCCTTTAAATGTTATTAAAAATTTCCCCAAGATTTATGTTTTTATTACCTAATTAATACAATGAGCCACTTATCACTTTTTAACCGAAAATTCATTTACTCAGGGATTCAAAATTTAATTTCCCATTAACACTGAATATAAATTTTTTTTGGAATTTTCGGTTGAGCCAAGAGAAATTTGTTGCCTACCTGTTAAAATTATTCAAATAATTAACCTCATTTTAACATTCCACTCTGGACATGATAACAACCCTCTTCATCAAGCAGCGAGCGCTAAATGTCTTTCAACCTCCTACGTATATCTAATTATTTTTTCATCTTCTCCCCGTCATCACCTCCCCCTGCCGCAAAACGCCAAGATCGTCTTTACCGTCATCATCATCATCAACATCATAGTCGCACCATGTTTCCAATGACTCATTACAAATTGGCGCTCCTGGCTTTTGTGCAACAAATTCTCATTAATTTCTCATTTGATTTTCCAATATAGGAAACTGTCACAACCATAAAATATCATTCCACTTCGCTCTATCGCATAAAAAAGGCTCTTCTTACGAATCCACTGTCCTTATTCTTCACATAACTCTACATTCCGGGTCCGATACCCATCAGAGTTCCTTTTGAACCTTTCGAGCCGGAAAGACACAAAAACTAACCGCTGAATATTTTCTTCGTCAAGCATGAGTCCGTCTCGCTCTATTCAATTTTGTTACGAAAAATCTTTGTCCTTAACTGTTCGATTTATCTTTAATAATTTTGGTATCCTTGACTGGAGTACTTCAGTTCCTTTATGGGTGTTGGATCCACCCTTTCCTAGGGATTTAATTAATTTTTCTCGTTATCGCCGGGTAAGTAGCAAGGACAACCGGCACAACGTTAAGAACAAAAGTTTGTCCAAATTCTCAGTCTACAGCGAAAATGAGTTGTGGAGGAATTGCTAAAAATGTGGTAAGCAAATTCTAGGATTATTCCTTGGAGGGGGGAGCAAAATAATCAATTTTTGAATGTTGTTTTGTTTATATTGACAGTCGATTGGTGTCAATTACTGTAACGAAAAAATCAATAAATTCGTATTAGGATGCAGGAAATTTGATTTATAATTATAAGTTTTTTTTAGAAACATGCGGAAACTCATACTTCCCGAAAGAATCAATTATCATTTAATAAATCAAAGAAACTTGTTCACAACTTTTTATATACTAAAAAACACGTGGCCGTGTGAATAAAATCGTTTTTATTAATTAAAAGCTTTTATTTAGCTCGCTATCTTGTCTGTTTGTTTGTCTGTTTGTTTGTTTGTCGGGGTCAAATCTTGCAATCAAATTTTGACCCACTTCCACTTGTCCGATTGACTTGAAATTTTGCACACTTTTATAAGTCCGATGACAATACAATATTTTCACTACTTCGTCCTTGTAAGGATAACGGAAGGTCCTGTAAGGATAACGTGATTATCCTTTTCTCCAAATTTTCCGGAAAAAAATCTATTCCGGGGGTTTTTGGGGTCGCTGAATCCGAATCTGTCATTAAAAAGTCAGTAAGGATAACGGAAGGTCCTGTAAGGATAACGGAAGGTCCTGTAAGGATAACGTGATTATCCCTTTCTCCAAATTTTCCGGAAAAAAATCTATTCTGGGGGTTTTTGGGGTCGCTGAATACGATTCTCAAGTTAAAAAGCCTGTAAGGACATCTCAAATGTAAGGATATATATTCGAAGACTAAAAAGAACAAAATAAAAAAAATAAAAAATAAATTTTTTAAAAAAAGCTTTTATTTAAAAAAAATGCACTAAAAAGAAAAAAATAATTTTCTCGACGCTGTGTATCACAAATATAAAAGCTTTTAAAAAGCGAGATAAAGCATAAAACAATAAAATAAAAATTTATCTCGCTTTTAAAAAGCTTTTATATTTGTGATACACAGCGTCCAGAAAATTATTTTTTTCTTTTTAGTGCATTCTTTTTTAATAAAAGCTTTTTTTAAAAAAATTTTTTTTTATTTTTTTATTATTAGTACATTTTAGTACAAAATTTATATGGAATTTAAAAATCTAAAAGCATTTATTAAGTGACCCTTATGCCTGGAGCCCAATGAACGCAACGCGAACGCAGAAACTGTCACTTACAAGTTTGTTCCATAGAAATCATTTGAAGAGAGCACAGTGAACGCAGTGAACGCAACTACAACGCAAAAGTTTGCAAACTTCTAACTTTGCCGCAAAATTTTGCGTTGACGGTTCATAAAGTGAGGTTGGGGAAATGTCGTTCGATGAAAAATTGATAGCCTTACTGCAATAACATACAAATAACAAAGATAAAGACCAACAAAGCAAATTATCGCTTCAAAATTATCCATTTTTGTAATTTTGCCAATTTTATACCACTTTATATTATGTCACTTGTACTACTTCACGAGATGCCATTGGGCTCTGCCGCTGAAATGTTGCGCTGCGTGACAGTTTCTGCGTTTTAGTTCCGTTCGCGTTGCGTTCATTGGGCTCCAGAGGTTAGACGTGCGATATTATTGTATAATATTTCAATATTGTGCAATATATTGACCGTCTAGGGGTGATGTTGATAGGTTATGCAATATATTGAGGAAATCAAAATCTGTTCGATTTTTCTTCCACAATACGACTTTTTTATAGTCTAAGGGCGAGATTGCGCAACTTGATAAAAACAGTTTTGTTAAAACTGGGTTTATTAATCTGATAAAGAAATTGTTCATTTTAAAAAATTCGGATTTTCTTCACAGTGATAAAATTTTGTGGATTTGATAAAAATGAATTTATTAAAATTTAACAAAGGAGTTTTTATCAATCCGATAAATATTTTTGGCAGTGTACAGAAAAAATTTCTTTCGTCATATATTACAGTATTATACTTATTATCTACTTGAAAGTTTCCCTCACGTATATCTAGTTTGTTTTAAGTAAAAAAAAATTGGTATTCAAAATTAAATTATTGCTAATTGGTTTGGCCATTTTGCAAATACCACTTTTTAATTAATTAATAGCGTGAACATAAAATATTTGTGAAACCACAGTTAATAAATAAAACACTGAATTCATATTTAAGTATGATACCTTTGCTATATTGTAATGTACATACGTTTGTACGTTGAATATTTCGATTTTGACTAATCGCTCGGTTAGCCGCAGTACAACAGTCCAAATGGCGGCAATTGGCTGCAGCCAAAAAACCGTAAAATTCAATAATAATAATAATTGAACGTAATTATAATAAAATAAAATGGGCACAGCATAAAAACATAAAAAAATAAATTTAAAGCATAATCATGCAAATTCAACACCTATACGTGGAACAAAAACACATCTACAGTTGTTGTTGCGGTTATGGAAATGGCACCAAAAATAATTTGTTCAATAAATAAAAAAAAAACTCAACTTAATAAGGATGAGCCTAAAACGACCCATAAATGGCCGTTAACCAGCTTAACACACTGCAAGGCGTGATATTCGCGGAAAACTCATTTTTGTGGGAAATCGTAAAACTCATTTCATTTTATGTCGACCATAAGAAGGATAGGAGGACGAGTAGCTATAGTTGAACTTACATCTAAATATGGTTTGCTTCCACCGCACCAAAAAATATTCCCAGAGGCTTTCTGCGAAAAGTATTTACTTGCAGTGAAAATTTCAGTTAATGCCATTTGCTCGAGTTGGTAGTGCTCCCATTACCAAGAGCCAACTGTTACTGCTGACTGACCCCCGTTGATTTCCATTCGTTTACTGCATTTTTTTCACAATTTTCTCTCCAAAAGTTTCGAATTTTATCCGGGATAATCCAAAAGCCAGAAGTTTTTCGCACGCAATATTTAGGATTCGCCTCGTAGCGTTCAACTAACTAACATCTGCCTGGTGCGGTTGATCCTTGGTCCGAGCATGGACTTTATTATTGACTATATTCAAGTGTCCAACTAACCATAAACCGGCAAAGGTCTGCTTCACTTTAATTACTTTTATCATTCTGAACCGTCATCAAGTGTCGAGCCCCCTGTCCACAGTATGGCACCCACATTATGTTGGTAAATGAGTGAAAGCGGTAATAGTTTTATGACAGCACTGAGCCAAATTAATCCCACAACTCGTTGTCATTTTATGGACGGAGGACAATTCAAGTGACGAGTATTAAATTGCTGCAAGGATTAAATTGAATGAACCAAACTACTCGGTATTATTTAAGCGGGGGATGATTTGCGGAAAAAATGCTATAGTAGTTCATTTTTATTAAATATATTTTAATTTTTGCTATTGCTAACTGGGTGCTAGTTATTCAAGACGAAAAGCTGAAAAAATATCTGTATGGGCAACGCTTAGAATTTCCTGCATAAAAAAAACACTTTCCTGTTTCATAAGTACATTTGATATCTGAGGAAGCACAAAATTTATAAAGTTGATTGCTTTAAATTTTATACCAAAGATGTTCTACTCAAACCCCGTTTTACCGACCGACTACAAAAAAAAGTTTTATATCAGACACAAGTATTTTTCTATGGCTTCATTTTTTAAAGAATGTTTTTTTATGATTTTCAGACTACCATAAACAACAAAAGAAAGAATATAAAGTAAGTAACTTTTATGCAAAAAAGTAAAAAAAAAATCAGAATAAAAAAATATGATGTAAACACCACATCACTTTTTTATATACTCAGTATTTGTCTTTTTCTCACCAACATTATCAACGGTTGGCGCAACAACTAGGAATCCGGTTTAAGCCTAATTCAGACTAACGATTGCGATTACGATTGGGCTTCCTCGACCAATGAGATCAAAGCTTTCATTTCCCTATCGTTGAAAGCTTTGATCTCATTGGCCGATAAGCTTCAATCGTAATCGCAATCGTTAGTCTGATTTGGGCTTAACAAGCATTTCTATATGACCCGGTCTTGCGCCGCAGCCACGCAATTCGACATTCCCAGCTAATATTTTGCGTTCTAATTTACTACGGTGCTCCACCTGAGGCAGAACCTGCCCCAGTGGCTTCTGTTTCCAATATTTCCGCCACCATAGGCTTTCCGGTCAGAATACTCCTCACTCATTCGAATAGGTTGGCCACCGTAACCTATATTGTGCGCCAAAAAACTATTGATTTGTTAAGGAAATTTGCAATGAATTATCAATAAATTTTAATATAATACTCGCTATATTTTCCAAATAAAAAAAAAAATAAAAAAAATTTTTTTAAAAAAAGCTTTTATTAAAAAAAATGCACTAAAAAGAAAAAAATAATTTTCTGGACGCTGTGTATCACAAATATAAAAGCTTTTAAAAAGCGAAATAAATGTTTATTTTATTGTTTTATGCTTTATCTCGCTTTTTAAAAGCTTTTATATTTGTGATACACAGCGTCCAGAAAATTATTTTTTTCTTTTTAGTGCATTTTTTTTAATAAAAGCTTTTTTTAAAAAATTTTTTTTTATTTTTTTTTATTTTGTTCTTTTTAGTCTTCGAATATATAGCTTTACATTTGAGATGTCCTTACAGGCTTTTTAACTTGAGAATCGTATTCAGCGAACCCCAAAACCCGCAGAATATATTTTTTCCCGGAACAATTGAGAAAAAGGATAATCACGTTATCCTTACAGGACATTCCGTTATCCTTACAGACTTTTTAATGACAGATTCGGATTCAGCGACCCCAAAAACCCCAGAATAGATTTTTTTCCGGAAAATTTGGAGAAAAGGATAATCACGTTATCCTTACAGGACCTTCCGTTATCCTTACAGACTTTTTAATGACAGATTCGGATTCAGCGACCCCAAAAACCCCCAGGATAGATTTTTTTCCGGAAAATTTGGAGAAAAGGATAATCACGTTATCCTTACAGGACCTTCCGTTATCCTTACAGACTTTTTGATGACAGATTCGGATTCAGCGACCCCAAAAACCCCAGAATAGATTTTTTTCCGGAAAATTTGGAGAAAAGGATAATCACGTTATCCTTACAGGACCTTCCGTTATCCTTACAGACTTTTTAATGACAGATTCGGATTCAGCGATCCCAAAAACCCCCAGAATAGATTTTTTTCCGGAAAATTTGGAGAAAAGGATAATCACGTTATCCTTACAGGACCTTCCGTTATCCTTACTGACTTTTTAATGACAGATTCGGATTCAGCGACGCCAAAAACCCCCAGGATAGATTTTTTTCCGGAAAATTTGGAGAAAAGGATAATCACGTTATCCTTACAGGACCTTCCGTTATCCTTATAAGGACGAAGTAGTGAAAATATTGTATTGTCATCGGACTTATATAAGTGTGCAAAATTTCAAGTCAATCGGACAAGTGGAAGTGGGTCAAAATTGGGTTGCAAGATTTGATCTGACAGACAAACAGACAAACAAACAGACAAGATAGCGAGCTAAATAAAAGCTTTTAATAAAAATGCCTGCAAATGCGTTAAAATTCAGTTTCGTATATCGAACAAAAGAGCTTTTTATGCGTTCCTCACAGACATAACTCAAAGTAAGCGTTTATTGAAATTATTTAGAAGATTCATGTTTCCGTAGGCAAAAATCATAAGCTAAATCATGAATTCTTAAGATGATGCTTTTGTTACAGTCAAAACTTTCTTCAAGATTACCATTCGTGATGCTCTTATCCATCTGCAAAATAAGCCACGGAGGAAATCGAGCATTCAAAGCGACCCTCAGTATCTGAATAAATCTAATTATATTCCCTACCCCCCTCTCTATTCATTCCCAACCCAATTCGATTTCCCTTTTGCCGCAGACAAAATGTACAATATTCATCTCCGCATAAATAACGCACAGACACCAATGACTACACATGTATGTATGTCAGTATGTATGTAAAATGATAGGAGAAAGGAATGCGTATGATCCCGTTTCTTATGTCATTATACAGTTTCATAAGAGATAAAGCGGATAATCCATCTTCCTTTCGTCCTTAATGTCATTACCACTTGTCTTTTATAGAAGACGATAAAATGGGTCACCCTCGGATCCACAAAACGCGTTCATATCCAGAAACTTTCTCACCCTCATGTCTATAGGACTGAATGTCTTCTGTCGCAGCCCATCTTCATTTCTTTCGTCTGTTTTTATTGTGCTTTTTTTAGCTGAGAAACTTGACATTATGCTCGTACATCAGCTCAGAAAATTGCAAAGCGAACCGTGCCGGATGCGGGAAAGGAGGACTTATGATTTCAGGATATGCTCCTAATGCTTATTAGCCACATACTTACGCTCCTTGTGGTGTCAAACTGATGTGCGATAGTCAGACGCCTTGGCAAAATGCTCAAGTCCTTTATTTTGCGTCCTTATGACATTTTTTTTCGCAGATTTGATTTTTTCCTTTCTTGGTATTATGTCCTGACACCATCCTGCCAGCACGTTTTTTTACGGATTCTTTGTACCCAAGACAATATACGGACATATATTAGTAATCGAATAAGGAGAAAAACGCCTAGAAAAAAAGAATCGAAAAAGAAAATGAACGACATGAACGCTGCTTTTGGAAAAAAAATCTGCAACCAGAAGGGACAGTTCTTAAAGGGCATGAAAGAAAATGATGAGTACTACTGTGGTAAACTGATATCCGCCCGATGTGACTCGGGTGTCCATTGGAAAATCTTTTTCTTGTTAGGTAAAATTTTTTTTATATAGAGAATGAGAGAATATAGCCCCCATCAGGATGAGTGTAATATAACTGCTGCAATTAAATTTCATGTAATGGATGATTCTACATTTAATCATTTATCAAATAATTAACCGAATTCCAAATGTAATCAGTCGAGTAAGTACATCAAATCAATTCAGTAATTAATCTAAAACGGTCCTTTCAAGACTAATTGTTTCAAGGAATTTATCATCGTGTCACGAATTATTGATGACCAAATAAATATTTGTATTAAATAATGACTGTTTGAGCAATTATTAGCCTTTTTGTTCTTTTTTATAAAGTTATCAAAATTTTAAAACAAATAATATGTATATATAAAAACGCTTGTCCTGAAAAAAAAACTTTGACTTTCACATACATTGAAATTCATGATTTATTCGTTGCATAATTATTTCGTTGCATATCATATTATTATTATTGTCATTTATCGTTTCCATTTTCACTTAACATTATGAAATTAGATGGAATATGGAAAAGAAATTAAATGGAACTACGATTTTGGTAAAACTCATACAAAAAAAATTTCAAGTCTCTAGCTGCTCGAGTTATTTAAGATACGTACATCGAACAGGCAAATATATAGACAAATTCATTGATCAGAAAGTTTCTATCTGCCCCTCCTATTCTCGATTCAATCACCCTCATATTTAAAATTCTTTCCTTCTATAGCTACGTAGAGAAAAGTACAAAAGTTAAAGTTTTTCTTAAGATTTTTTTCAAGTTCGCAAACACATATTCGATTACAGGGTTTTCGAACAATCCTTTCAGACACTTTCACAACACACTTCAGAAAGACAAGAAATCAAATGAGTTTTTCCAATTTATGTTTCAATTCAAACCTAACAAAAGATTAATTGCAAAACCCACTACAAGTAACGACTAGCTATTAAGTATATTTGGATGAGTTCTTTTCCCGAGTGCCTAAATTAACGAAAAAAATGCTCAATTCACTTTTCCAATGATGGACGTCCCAATTGAGTTCATTATGGCCACCGAATTGTTACATCTGGCACATTATCTTATTTTGTAGTCTCTAAAATACAATTTATATGCTTGCGGACTTTAAAAAGTCACTCTCCTTTTTAGTTTCCAAATGGTGGATGAGTGCAAATATCTCCATACCACTACGGTTATCTCACAGGGGGTTTTAGAAATTTGTGAACCTCAAATTTGTATCCCTATCGGGGTATAAAAAGTATAAAAAAGATACATTAAGTATTTAAGTTATCTTCATTACTTAATTAAATAAAAATTGGGATATACAACAAAAACAAAGGCAAAACGCGAACAAAGGCAAACCGAAGAAAGTCAAGGATAGAAAATTTTTCTTGAAGAAAAATTGGGCACTAAGCGTCTCTTAATTATCCTAGCACTCCAGAAGCGACGATCTCCAGTACAGAAACGTTAAATTAAAACAACAACATTCGTAATGAAGAACTTAAATTTATCCCTTAAAAGTTCGTTTCCAACGAGTCCAGCCTCAACCACCCGGATTGACTCAACCACCGCGCCAAAACCTTCAAGTTTCTTATTCAAAGAAAGGTTTGGAATCCAAATGCTTGAATTCTGTTAATTAATTTTTTGCCTTGCTCAATGTCATGGTTACGTGAATAATTCCTTTGACTTTTTAACACACAAATACACAAAGCTTTGTAATTGGTCCGAGAAGTATGATTTCACACCCCCTGTTCTGGAAGTAAAGTTCAATTTGGTTACGCGCTATTCTTAGCGAATCCTCTCAAAAATTTACCTAACTTTTGTAATATTGTGCGTTCGTTGTGTCCTTAGAAAAAACGATTAAATACATTTCCAATTGAATTCTAAAATTAGACATTTCAGAATCACACATACTAAGTTAAATGAAATGGATTTGGTAACATTCCCCACAACACCGGAAAACATTCAGTCGGTTGGAATATTATTTGAAAATCATAATGCGTTGAAACCCGGGGTGGAAATGAATGAATTTATTATATTATGATTTGCGAAGGAGTTAGGTTTTCGGATGTTGGGCGAACTATGGATGGAAAAGAATCATAATAAAACGCATCAAAGTAGAAAAATGGAAAAAGGGCCATTTAGAGCGTAAAAGGCGAAAGAGGAGCAAAAAAAATTTGGATAGAATGATAAACGGAAGAAGAAATTATTATTATGCAAATAAAGTTTCATGCACTGCTGAGCAGCGAATGGTTTGTGAAAACAGTACAAGAATAAAAACTGGCATTAAAAGGGAGGAGAGGATATTAATTTGCTTTGGAACATGACTTTAAGATGAAACACAGTGAAATTTTGATCAACTGACAACAATAACAGCCCTAAATATTATAGAA
This sequence comes from Chrysopilus asiliformis, assembly GCA_964034945.1. Taxonomy (NCBI): domain Eukaryota; kingdom Metazoa; phylum Arthropoda; class Insecta; order Diptera; family Rhagionidae; genus Chrysopilus; species Chrysopilus asiliformis. Next base: position 8,187,808 of record OZ035962.1, read on the forward strand.
GTCAAGGTGACATGAAGCTCATGGCGCCTCGAAAGATCACGTCGCCGAGAAATCTGTATTACAGAACACCCCATACTTTCAGCAATTTCCTACACTTAAGTTGGAATTCGCCGCTTTGCGATGAATTGTCAAATCGGCCAAAGTTCAATTAAATCGCGTTGGATTTTTCGGTGAAGGGGTTCGGTGAGTCACTCTCCGGGGTTCAGCGGAGATCAAAACACACACTTTTTGTTTTTATGTGAAAATCATGTTATTTGTTCTTTAATGGTTTTGTTCATTTTGTGCACCTATGTAACACATGGATCAATAAGTCCCGAGACTAACCCAGAGATGACGCTCGTAGTAAACCAGTAACCACGTCTTTCTAGAGTACTAACCTTTGCTTGAAACGTGTCAAAATTTTAAGTCGATCGGACCAGAAACAGCTGAGTTATCGAGGTTGGAGTAAAGTCGTTTTGTAGTTTGTTTAAAAAATGGAAAAAACCGAGTTTCGTGTTCTGATAAAACATTGTTTTTTAATGGGTAAAAACACCGTGCAAGCGAAACAATGGATTGAAAAATGTTACCCGGACTCTTGTCCATCAAAAGCAACGATTTGTCGGTGGTTTGCCGAGTTTAAACGTGGTCGTACCGACACAAATGACGCGGAACGCTCGGGTAGACCTGTGGAAGCCGTTACACCGGAAAATGTGAGTGAAGTGACAAAAATTATAATGAAAGATCGTAAAGTGAAGCTCCGTGAGATTGCTGAGATAACACAGATATCATATGGAAGTGCATTTACTATCCTTCATGAAAAATTGAGCATGAAAAAGGTTTTTTCCAAGTGGGTGCCGCGATTGCTTTCGATGGAACAAAAACAGCAACGAGTCGATGATTCAGAAAGCTGTTTATCGCTATTTACTCGCAATAAAAAAGATTTCTTGCGTCGTTACGTGACCATGGACGAAACATGGATACATCACTACACTCCAGAGTCGAAGCGGCAGTCATCTGAGTGGCGCACAGCTGGCGAAAGCCGTCCGAAGCGTCCGAAAACGCAGCAGTCAGCTGGCAAAGTCATGGCGTCAGTTTTTTGGGATACGCATGGCGTGACGATTGTATCACCCTAAAAGGTGATTATATTGATGAATAAAAAAAAATTTTGCAAAAAAAATGTTGTTTTCATTGTTAGTCTCGGGACTTATTGATCCATGTGTTATAAATATATACCTATGTTTTGAATTTGAAAAAATCATATTTTATTTTTCCAATTAAGAAGGGTTCGGTGAACGCGCATATGAAACTGGTGGGAGTCAGTATCTCCAACAAGGTTAAGAACCACTGCCCTAGAGTCTAGGCTTTGTGTCGATGCATTACATTGAAAACCTTATAAATGTTTTGATTCGTCCCTGGTTCGCAATCCATAAAACTCTACTGCGTGACTCCGGAAAAATTGTTACAAAACCTAAAGCATCAAATTTATTAAAACATTTCTATGATTTCCTAAATTATGAAAATCAGTTCAAATTTCAAAGAAGATTTCTTGCATTAAAAGATTTTTCATAAGATTAAATAAAACATTGTTTTGAATAAATAATAATATGAATTACACGCATTTAAAGCTTCAAAAGTCACTAAACAACTATTTTTTTCACTCTTCTATGGCCAAAAGTGGAATCGTTTCTCAACTAAATTAAGGAAAGGTTTTACTCAAATTCTGATTTTCAAAAATGCTTACTCTTATGCTTGCAGAAATACACAACTCCCTCTAAAAAATCAACTAAATTTGTACTAAAATTTAAAGACTTGCCCAAATTATGAAAAATAAAGAAATTGAGTCATTTTGAAATATCATTTCTTTATTTAATCCTAAAATTGTGGTACCTAATTTCAATGTCATCTCCGTTGATCCCATTTAATACCTTACCGGCATATGACAAATGATTTTCACTTTCAAAATTTCAAGTAGAATAATCTACAACTGGGTAACAATCAATAAAAGGTATAGAAATTCCTTTTTTTAAAACATATAATTTTTGTAAAAAGAATATGATGTTGTAGAAATGGTAGCTTAAAAATAATGACAGGAACGATGGAACTCTCAAACCGCTGTGTGTCTACAAAGTGAATTAGGTCGCCAAAAGAGATATATGAACGTGTGTATGTAATACAAATCCAGTGATAATGATTCGCTTTTGCAATCCTGTCTAAGAAATCCTTTCTTATCGCAGTAAAGCATTGATGCCTAGGATAATGATGGGCGTATAAATAAATGGATGAGTGGGCATCAATTCGTTTTATGAAAATTTTCAATTATGACATGATTTATGAACTTTATATAAGACGGTAGTAGGAATTGAGCACAGATCTTCTTCCTCTTTATTGCTATTTATCTAATTTATTAACGTTTCAGGAAATTTTCTAGCCTGGTTTAAGCATGACAATGTTTTGACAAAACGTTTATACGTGACAGGAATTGAATTTTCGTTTTTTACTTCATCTCTTTCTCTCTCTGTTTTGCTAATAGTGGAAGCTTGGAAGTTGATTACGTAAAATTGTCAGGTAGACAATTACAATTAGGCATATTATCTTATCCTCGAAATAAAATATTATAGGTCACATTACTGTTTGTTGGTAAATTGAGCTGCTAGTGTATAAAATGTTCAATTACTTGAAAAATATTGGAAAAGGAATTTTATTATAAGAGTAGGTACTGTACTATTATTCTTTTTCATGTGTTGTTCACATCAGTTCTGTTTTACGTAAACTAAGCGCTGTTGAGTAGAGAAATTGATGTTCAAAGTGAAAATTCTGATGATTTTTGATGATTTTCATTTACAGAAAATAATTAACAGAAAACTTAATTTTGATTTTTTTTGTTAATACACATAGGAAATGAGTAGACAAAAACATCGTATTAGTTAAACATAACAAAAGCTATAATTGCCAATCTGGCAATCATTGGAGACCCATATGGTAATATTCGTATCAAAATTCGAACAATTGTATGAAAATTCCTCTTTGAAGTAAAACTTTTCAATCAGATTTTTTAAAATTTATTCCAATCGGATTTTGATGTATGGGAGTTTTATGTAGAATCATATCCTAAATAACTTTTGTTCTTGGACTTTTTTTAAAAAAATCACCGTTTTTGAGATATTCAGAAAAAAAGTTTTCGTTCGTATAGGGGGTACCCCCCTAATGGTCCATTTTCGCCCATTAACGAACTTAGCCTCGCATTTTACGAAAAACGAATCTGCGCAAAATTTCAAGTCTCTAGCTCAATCCGTGCGCCCGCAATCCGCGCCACAGACAGACGGACGGACAGACAGTCAGACGGACGGACGGACGGACGGACATGCAGAAATTAATTATTTTTATCATTCTAAACACACTGGTGTAATTCATTTTTGTGTGTGATGACGGGATCTTGGCGTTACAAACGGTAAGGCAAAGTTAGTATACCCTTTGGTTTCATCATATGGGTATAATAAAAACCTAACGATTTTTTATTGAATTTTCAATTTTTCTTCTTCAGTTTCAATACACAGCTTTGATTTTTCTTAAAAATGCTCGTTTGGTGGCGGCATAGTGATGTGTATTTTATCTTATACCATTAATGAAAAGTCTTTTTGGGCCATTAACGTGAATAATCATTATTGCTACTTCAGTGCAATAGGAAAATTGCTTTAACTAAACCATTTAACTAATTTAAAATTAAATAAAACATAAATTATTCAAAAAAACGAAGAATGTACTTAAATAGAACCAAGAGGAAAATTACATCAAATTGTTACCTTTAAAAAGGTTTCATAGAGGAACTTTTTAAACGAGTTCAAAGTAAATGAACTTTATGGCTCCCATGCCAATTTTCCAGTAACAAGATCTTATATTGCAGCTGTCAAGGTGGCGGCGGATAACATTGGGGAAAAAAAGTTTCGCAGAAAATAAAAGACAAAGAAAATTCGCCCCCGGCAAATGGCAAATGTTTAACAACAGCTTCACGACACCATAAATATTGCCCCGGTTCCTAACATCTTCTACTCACACTTTAAAAAAAAACGGCTTCCACTCTGCGTTGAAAAAATGAACTGCCCACCCTCTTTGAAAAAATCTTTAAACTTCTCCCCGTCAGACGAAAGAAAAAATATCTTCAAGACGCTACGCACGTATAAAGTCGCGAAGACAATTCCCTGTTTTCTTTGGAATAAATAAAAAGAAAACAGAGATACCGAAAAAAATGTTTCTTTTTGCCATTCAAAGATAATGCAGGATAAATGTGAACGATCCTATAAAAATAACAACGCAAAAATATTCCTGTGTTATGATCGGGACTTTTTCCACGACCGCAAAAAATCCCAAAAACTCACAACAGTTAAAATACCTCATTTTTGTACTGGCATTTTCTATTATTGTGTGCTCGTACTTAAAGCTAAACATCAGAGTGTGATTTTATTTATATCAAAAAACATATAGAACGCACCGTCAAAAAGTTAACCATGAACCACTTTCCATTCATGTGCTGTAATTTTAGTTACACTCCCACAAACCCAGTGAGCATTTACAAAAAGGGTCCTTTCGCCATACTGTAACTACATGTCGTAATACGCAATTGAAAAGCTCACCTTTTCTTCCATTAGATATTCTTTGCCAATTTTACCTTTTTCCTGTAAATCGGATTTATTGTAGCCAGAAATTCGAGAAATGTGCGACCCAAGCCATTCACCTTCGTTTAGGAACACCGAATTCATAGCACTCTCTATTATTATTGTTGCTATTGTTTGACGTCTATCTTTGGTTCCTGTCTGTTGTTCTACTTTTGTTCTGTCGTTAAACTTTACCACCTTTGGCGAGTCAAGGACGATATAATAGCTTTTTCTATTAGGTTGAATCCTAAATATTTATGCGGTTTTTATTTAAGGACATATAAAATGTTGAAAGTATAAAAGTTGTACAAAATTTTTCTCTCTACTAGAATCTTATACCAAGCACAATTTTTTCCTAAATCGAGAAAATAAAGAACGAGCTTCGTCTAATTAAATCATTGCACTCCCGAAAAACTTCCAAAGACTTTTAAGAACCTTATCCACTATTAACTTAAAAATATTACTTTTTTTGAAAACATTAAAAAAAATCATTAAAAAAACATTAAAAAATCCCATTTACAAAAACTATAGATAAAATTCATAAAAAAGGGTTTAAAAAAAATCTTACAATGATATACGAAATTATTTTCAACTCACTCTAATTCTCAGAAATTCCATGATATTGCCCACATTTTGAAATCCACATTCTTCCTTTTTCGTCAACATATAAGTGTGACCGCTGTACTAAAACCATTGGAAAGAGACGCAGATATGCCACATCCTTAGACTCGACAGAGGCAAAACCAGTGCAGAGGTTGCGTATGTGGAAAGGCATATGAACACTTAAACTGTACCAGATTTTATAAAATATTGTCTCAGGAATCAAATTTTGTATCTCCTGAGATATTACTTCCGAAATCACTTCCAACATTTTTCGCTGTTATGTTGCTGCTGGATGATATTGAATACGATGGTAAAGCCACCTCTAAAAGACCCCAAAAGTCCCTTAAGTTTAGTGCCTGCTATTAGAGAAGGATTTACTTCTTCTGTATGGTGTTTCCAAGTTTCTGCTGGTATTCGCTGGTACGACTTTTGAAGGTGATTTTTGGTTATTCGTATACGATAAAAGGTTTTTATTTATACATGCGTGTGGCTGTTGGTAAAAAAAAATGTAGAAAAAGGATATTCGAAGATACATTTGTGTTAGTAAAATTATTTCCTAAGTATACATTGCCATAAGACACAATCCAGGAACAACAATTTCTTCTTTTGAACTCATTCTCTTAGCCCATGAAAGTTAAGTTTAGGAAAAGCGAATAGATACAGGATAAAAATTACAAAGATCCTCTGAGCGAAAGCATATGGAAGTGTCATTTTTTCGGTATCTTGAGGCAATGAGATTTGCGGCTAAGTTAAATATATTTTAATAAATATAATAAAAGCATTTTAACTTATCCTTTCTTAGCTATTCGCTTTTTTATTGCACAGGTTGTGTCACAGATTTGAAAAGGAGCAAAAGTTTAATTTTAAACGAGTTTATATGAAGTGTTTAAATTGTATGTATACTAAATTATTCTGTCTTCCACCTAAATGGGAATAAAACGAAGAGGAGTTAACTTTAATACTCGTTAAGAAATCAAAAATAAAGATGACGGAAGTGATTTTTTAATTTTTTATAGAATAAAGATAAATTTTTAAACTCAATTAAATGTTTGTCCTTATCCCGTATTTTTTGGATTTTTCGATAGCTATTAAAAGTTAACTTTTCTACTTTTGATAAATATAACGTTGAAAAATACAATCTCTGGACGCTTTTCTTTAATTTCACTTCTCGTGTTCAAATTTAGTAAACTAACGTTGAAATCTCGTAACTTAGAGTGTGCAATCTTAAATGAAAGAGGTTACAATAAGTACACGGAGAGAAATAATAGGACTGATTCCTACAAAAAAATAGTTATCATCATACTAATATATAAAAATGAGTTGGTGTCTGTCTGTCTGTCTGTCTGTTCCTCTTGCACGCAAAAACGGCTTAACCGAAATTTGGCATGAATATCTGTGGTAGTTCTGGTTCCAACATAGGCATACGGAAAAGTCACGCGAGGGTTGGTGGAGTAAGGGGAGGGGGTAAAGTGATCTCGAAACTTAGCTCTTCCTCTATGTTATCCTTTCGCGGGGAAACTACCGAGCCGATTGGCCTGAAGTTTAGTTCCAACATAGACCATAAAAAAAAAAATTGAAAAAACTTAACCTGGCAACGATTCCCTAAAAATAGTGAATTCATCCTAAAATTTTAGGAGAAATTCTTATCTTTTAGTATGAGTTTCCATTTTTTGGGAGTTATTACAAAAAATCTCACAGTCTCGTATATTACAATTTTTCAAAGCAGATATCGTAAATTCAAGAAAAACAAAATGGCAGTTGCATGACGCCATTTTTCGAAATTGGAAAAAAATGAAGTACGTGTGAGGGCTTAAATGAAAGAACTTAAGAGAAGAATAATAAACGTTGTTATATACACAGAAAAAAATGGAGAAAAAAAATCCAATTTTCCTTGTTTAATCTTACTCGAAACGACCAAAAACATATTTACAAAAAATTGTGAAATAAATAAAGAAAAAATGTTTTCAAAAACAAGCTTCTCTTAAAATTACAAAAAAATATATCTTTTTTTCTTTTTAATGTATCATCAATTTTGAATCTCACCACCACATATCGGAATTCTTATTTTTTCGCAAAACTTTTATGTTATAAACCCATGGAGCAACTATTGGAGGCCTACTTGCGTGGTGCTTCTTGTTAAGCTCCCCTCGTAACCAACCAACTAACCAACCAATGATTTCAGTTCTTGTATATTTACATTGTATGTAAAAAAATGTACTTCTATTTTAAAACGTCAGAGCATCCACATTCAAATCGTCTTTCAAAAATATCCAATTAATTTATTGATACGCAGCAGTGTCGTTTGCTCACAGAGAAATAAAAAAAAAATCAATTAATCTTGGATTGTATTTATGACAAATATTTTTATTCTTTTAGTTTACTCTAAATCGATATATTGTCACGTATCCAGTATTTACTTTGTATACATCTGTATGGAAACAAATTTAAATTAACTGAACCGAATTGTTTGTAAAATAATTTCAACTTTGTATTTATTTTCCATTTATATTTGAAATACTATGTTATTATTTTTATTGAGATAAACATATATTGGTAGCACATTTATGTCCACCTTTAAAAAAAACTGTATCGTTAACATCATAATGTTACATCATTTGTCAGGCTTCGTTTGTCATATTTGTTAAAAAATGGAAAAAAGGTGCACAAAAAATGATTCGCAGCAACAACATCAGTGATGCGTGACGAAAATTGATGTGTCAAAAGCCAGATGACAATTTTTGTAGAATGATAAAGGTATACACATGTGTGTCACTATCATAGCTTATAATTGGATACCCGGATTAAAGTAGAACAACATCAAAATTTCGTCCTTTCGAAAATATCCTCTCCATTTCGGATCCTTTTGCTACTGGCATGTTTATGTGTACGTTAGCTTCATGTGGGATTGTGAGGAATTGTATGTTTATCTAGGCATAATAATCTACTGCTTGCCAACTTTTAAAAATCTGTTTGCTTACCGACCGAATTAAATATACATAGTTGACTCCATTCACAGAGTGCGAAAATCATTTTTAAATTTTTTTAAATAAAGATTACATTCATAATTAATGATATTTATCTTTTGGTTGTGATATTTATTTTTAATTGTAAAGTAAAAAATTGCTCATTTTTGCACAATTAAATTCTATATTGTTTTCAGGCCTTTATTCGCAATTATATATATTTTTTTTAATTTAACGATAAACCAATTTTTTAAAAACAAAAGCTTAAAAAATCCTCTGCATACTTTGTAATCAGCGTTACAATAATGCAAACATCACCAGTAAAAATGTTGTGGAAAATTCGATTCTGTGGAAACATTTAAATTACATTTTCTAACTATTTGCACTGATTGAACGTTTTATTCAAATATCACAATTTTTTATAATACAAATTTTATGATAACAAATCGTCTCCTTATAATCATCAAATCCTTTCCTTGCTAATGCAGGTATTAGATTTAATAAAATAATTTATTGATTCGATCGAATGTTTAGACATAATGAAATCTGTAAACCTTGCGAAAAAATATTTAAATTTACTGTTGTTTAATTTAAGAGATTAATAAATGCTTGACTAAAGAATTATTAGCCACAAATGCAACAAATCATATTCAAAACCATAAAATAAATTATAATAAAAATCACATGAAAATACTCAAATAGTACTGATGAATGATCAGACAACTAAATTATTGACCATTTTATGAAATTCTGCAATTGATTTATGACCGACAGCTGAGAAATGTCCGATTACAAGAATATACAAGGATATATGGTATACGGGAAATTTCAACGAATACACATAGTGGTTGCAAACAAGAGCAATGCCAAAAGTGACCCTCTTGCTAACAATAATCCATGGCTATTCTCAATGACTTATGACACTTAATCATTCATCTATATCCTGGCTGTCATGTGCTTTTTATTGTGTCCAAAGCCATTTTTTACTCTAGTTAAGCCCCAATTCAGTGCAATATTGTCGCTTCTGCTTTTGTTTCTTGACTAACAGACCTTCAATCTTTCTATTTCGGTTATTTAACAAAGATTTTGATCGTGTATATCAATCATATTTACTGCACCATTCATCTAATTGGTGAATACTTTCACATCAGTTAGAGAAGCATATTTTATTTTGTTCGTAAAAAATCAAGGAAAAAAATCGAATCATTCAGAAATTTCGCAAAAATCTGTGCTGTGTGCGTTGAAGAAGTGAAAATGAAATCTTCATCCCCCTTTAAACTCTTCACCCTCTATTTTTCAAACCATGAAATGGATTTTGATGCGATTCTCATTATTTGATAGATTGTCGCATAAACTATCATTTTGCCCACTAAAATCTACCTCATTTTGACACCATAACTCTTACTTCTACCCACGGGAACACTTGATATAAAAAGTTAACACTATATTTTCATTGATATTTGAAAACAATTCATTAATACTGTAAAAATTATATGTTCAGACAAATTCGACTGCTAGTAAACCATATATATTAAAGTATTTCCTGCAGTTTTGTTATAGAAAAATAATTCATTATTTTACTACACATTTCCAATTAGTTTATTTGTTACAAAACAAAATGAATGCACTAGGAATTCATAAATGCGTCCCCTTAAATGCATGATGAAAAGTATTTTAATCAGTTGGGAAATTCATAAACAATACTAGACTTGATTATCACCAATAATTCAAAATACTTTTATTGATATCATAAAAGAGACTCTTTTATTACATCCAATTGCAACTCTTTATTAAATTTACTTTAAATTATCATAAATTAAAAAAAATACCATAACTGTAAATACAGCAATACAGTTGGGGTATTTTTTTTAATTTATGATCTGAACTGCTTTTTTTATCACGATGATGGGTAAGCTGTTAAAAAAACCGAGTCGATCACGCGCCGAAGCGGAGTTTGAAGAAGTCCCTCACCTTTCGGAGAAAATTCTATTCCGAGCTATGGAGTTCACAACAGTTCCCTGTGGTGTTAATTTTTAACACATTTTCGGTGTTAAACCAACTACCTTATAAATCACCTTATAAAGTCTAGGTTTTTTGCAAGCTTTTTAGATGTTTTGATGTTTTTAGTATTTTCAAAGTCAATATTTAATTGTTCAGAACTTTTCTTACATGTCCCTTCCGGGACTCGAACATATAACCTCTCAATTTGTAAACCATTCGCCTTCCCAATATGCCATGGAAGCCAATTAGCAAGCCTCTTCTAAACGTAACATTCTTTACAGTGGCAATAGTTCTTTTTTACAACGGAAATAATAAATTCGAAATTGAGGTCAAAACGGTGTTAATATGAATATTATAATATATAAAGGTTTATTTTTTTCGTGAATTAAAATCGTTTTATTTAAAAAATCATATAGAAATCAATTCACCCTCGAAATTTCTCTATACAAAACTGCCTTCGTAATTAAAGTGATGCGAATATTCAAATATCCTGTAAACTGCCTAATTTCGTGAAATTCCCAATCATCTTCACACATAAAATATCCCACCTCCCCTCTGACGATGAATTCGTAAAATTTTGTAGATTGCCTAATCTTTTCTCTCTTCCCTATTTGGTTGAATTGGCAAATAAAATAGACGAGAATAACGACCGAAATATAGAAGGAATGCCAATATCAGTTTTCCGCCGTCTGTCGTATATCCCTAAAAGTGTTTTGAACGCTTCAGTTTCCTACGTACCGACAGACATCCGAAAAGACGATGCCACAATAAAATCGATTTACGACCAAAGATAAGACGAGAAGAAAGCCAACTCCTTTATCCTTATGAAACCAACCCCACAAACTGAACTGAAATTCCTCACCTAGTAGTTAATGGGGTAGGTATTCTATTTGGTTTCCTTTAAATTTGACACCTTTAAGCGTATTTTCACTAAAGAAAAGATTAAGTTATACAATGGTAACAAGAAAATGCTTTTCCTTAGATGGATTACACATTGTTAGGATCAAGTTAGTATACATTCGATATATTTGTCGATAAAAAAAAATGAAGTAGAAAGATTGAACGAAAAGAGTGTGAAAAAGTGTATTAATAAAAAATACAATACAAAAGCTTTTTTTATCTGATTTTTTTTCTACTTAGCAATTCGATTTCCTAAATTTTTATTTTCATCCACTCGATTGAAAATGTGGACAACATTTTCCACTATTATGAAACTAAGTAGAAAATTTTAAGACATCAAAAATCTATAAACTTATGTTTGTTCGATTTTTAGAGTTTCGAATAAAAACTTCACTAACCCGAGATTTTCCTATCTGTCTGTTTATTCCACAAGTCAAGTCCAATCAAAATATGATGTACTGAAAATTTATGTAAAATCATTTTCTAAAAACTTTTTAGACTATGTGTGTGTTTTTTTTTCAAATCACCCAGATTTGTAAATATTTACAAAGAACAGTGTTGTTTTACAACAAAGAGGGAAAGGAGTAGTCCGATTGAATTTTAATGTACGGGTGAGTTTTGTGAAATAGTAAACACGCTTACTTTCAATAAAGTTTCCGACATATAATATTTAATGAAAACACAAAAAAGTTCGTCCACATTGAAGGAGGAAAGGGAAAGGATGGTTTGATAGTAGGCAATAATTATTTCAAAGATTTTTTTTGGTAAATAGCGTAAGCGCCAAAATTACTACAATACGTGAGTTTTGTTTCCCCGTATTACCGTTTTTTCGATATTTTACCCCTAAAATTTTTTTCCAAGATTCTTTTTTCTTTAGCTTAACACGTTTGTGACATCTGCTTTTTCAACTTTTTTTACATTTGGACATCGTGTACCACCGGTGGACTGGTGGATGGGTGGATGAGTGGGTGGATTTGGACTTCGCACTGATATACTTCTTGATAATTTAGAAATAAAAATTTACGTTCACAAAAACCTACCGCACTATTTACTTGCGCGGTTTTAAAAAACTGTACATGTACCACCAGTGGTACACGATGTCACGAACGTGTTAAATAGATGCAAATCAAATGGATTGGAAATTTTAGACCAACATCTAAAACCCTCTTCCCCCCGGACCGTGAGTGTAATTTTTTTGTCCAATGGTTGTTTCTGTACAGACTTTTCCCTAATCTACCGCACGAAAACCTTTCTAATCCGCTATTTTTGCTTGTTTTTAAGCAAAATAATGTAAAAGCGTGCAATTAATTTCCTTGAATTTAAAATTTCAAATTAATCAAAGTTCATCTTGCACCAGCTTACACCTGACACTTTATTCCGCGAATTTTTTTCTCCGATACTAAATTCATGTTGCACAAAAATTTGAAATGTATTCCTGAAAGACGCCGGAACTCGAAATTTTTAATAAAAAACCGATAAATTCAATTTTTACCACTTTTGCTAAGTGATTTTTGCCAAGTGTAAACGGGGCCTAAGAAGAACAAATCGTTCATTTAAAATTCAAAAATGAATTTTATAAATAGAAATTCATTCGTTCCTATAATCGTAAAATTTGTAATTTCTATGTCATCATTCATTATTCCCATTGGGGTTTAATACCGGCTCATAACCCCAAAATCTGAAATATGTCAACTATAATAAAATTTAAAAAAAAAACAGGAAAATCTTTACTAAATCACATTTTTCCCCACGATACAACAAGATATGAGAGGAAGGCAAAAAAATGAAATAAAATCGGATAAAATTATTCCAGAAATTTTCATAACAACGTCAAATTGATCTTTTCTACCTCATCGCCGTCCACAAAAAAATCGATTGCTATCTCCCTCACTCACGATTCTGTAGAAAATGCTAACCTCATCTACTTTCATCACCATCATCATCAGATTCCAATTCAGTTGGTCGTACCCCAAATCCAATGCCTCACCCATCACCCAATCCTTGTATCAACCCCCCCCCCCCCTCCCTTTAAAATAAACTGAAATTCCCTTTTTTTGAATCACGGAATACAGTCGGGGACGGACAGACTATGATTCCAGCAGTGGATCCAAAACTTAAGGGCTGTCATGGGACATGTGAGACAAGTAGAATAACAACAAGGAGAGAAAGAAGTCCTTTTCCCATAACAATGTGTTTCATTTTCCATCGCTTTTCGGCGTGTTTCTTTTTTCTTTCCAATTTTTTTATGTGCTTTAAAGAACAGATTCAGTGCTGCACACGTTTGCATATGAAAATAGGAAAAACATTTTTTTTCGCTTGTATGAATACAAAATTTCCTTTCAAAACTTTGTCACGAACGAAATTTTTCTTATACTCCATAAGTACGATGACTCTCTCCCTGGAAAATCATGCTAGGACTACACAAAGTATACCAGATATCGCCTTCGTTCTCGACGTATTTACGTATACTGACTGTATATCAAGGACTAAATGGCGTATACGAGGGAAATATCCTCGCATAGATAGATGGGAAATCGTGGGTGAAGCTATAGAAGAACACATAATGGAAACCAACTTAGATACATGACATTCACAGCCATGTACACAATTTATGGATAGGATTCTATTCCATCACTTTTAAAAACTAAATTCCCGGGATATCATTCAGGATACGTTTCTTATTTAGTGAGGAAAAGAGGCTTAGCAGGAGGATACATGATGGGAAGCTCACAATTTTATATAAGATTCAAATGAATTTTTATTCAAAATAACAATAAAAAAAATTCAAATAAGATTTCACGGGATACTTTACTTTTTAAAGTTTTGCTTGCAAGTTTTAGGTTTCAAAATACTAACGGAATTACAATCAAAATTTTTGGCTTATTAAACGTATTATTTCTTAAATCAAAAATTTAAATTCTTCCTATATTTCGAATATTCAAACATAAATTGAAAAAAAAGTTTTGCATTTTCTGCCATATTTAGAATTTTTTGACAATTCGTCTTGAGTCATTGTCATGCTCGGCACTACAGCTCTCGAAGAGTCTGGGCCTCCTCAATTGAGGTTTCATAACAATTTTATTCCTGCTTCGCACCTACAGTTTTACATGGATTGCGAACAATGGATGAATTACAACATTTGTAAAGTTTTTACGTTGCAACCCATCAACAGCAGAGGCCGTGATAGCAATCTAGACCGATGATGTCGTTAACACCATTCGTCTTGATTAATCCAGGGCACCAATCATGTATTTCGACGCGTCTCTGTCTTTCGACTTCGACGCAGCTTTTAACTCTTGACTTCGCCATATTTGCAGGTTGAAATTTCGCGGAATCGTCACTATGAATCGAAACGTGATTCTGACTATCACTCCAGGAAATTTGAAGCTGCTGATATGGCGAAGTCAAGAGTTAAAAGCTGCGTTGAAATCGAAAGACAGAGACGCGTCGGAATACATGATTGCTGCCCAGCATTTTAAAAATCTAAGCAAAATTTAGTACTCGTATCTGATTGAAGAACTATAGCCGCTGCGAAGGAAGTTGAACTAAAGGGAAGTGTATTTTTAATTGTACAAATTTTGTTTTAAAAGAGTTTGATAATGTCTAGCACATTTGGTTGGTCGTAAAAAACTGAGTCAATTTAATGGAGCGAAGGTCAAAATTCGTGTAAATGTAAAAAAAAATATTCTACACGAAAAGTATGACTTAATAAATTGTTGAAATAAATCATCAAGTTGTTAAACATTTACCTCTAATTACATTCTGATAAACTAACTAAATAAACATGAATATTTCTCAAAGGTTACGAAATCATGGCATTTAAATATTTTCCGTTTAGTTAATCACGTTTCCATATTACATCAATTTATCGCCAGCAAGACATGAAGTCTCTACATCAGAATCACAGCTTTTACCCTTTTCCCTCATTCACTGGGTTTCATATTATAACCCCATACCTTTTAGCGCCACAAAAGGTTAACACAGTTCTCCACTAGTATCACCTTTTAGCATGAAATCTATAGAAAACCGTAGTCAACACTTGAACCGAGCCAGGAGTCAACCGATATCATTTAAAGTAATCTGTGACATTATGAAATGTTGACATCAATTACACCAAAGTGATTATGTCGGGTCGGTACATAAAAATGTTCAAAAATAAAATGAGACTGGAAACACTTTCGGCGTGATAAAGTATTTTATGGAGACTAAGCACGGCATCATTTAATTTACACTCACATGGTCAAAGATAAAGTTGACCGTTGCCTTAAATGTCCCTACATAAAACCTCGACTCACTTTAATTTTTACGTAACCCCAAGTCAACAAGGGGCTCCTCCGGACTCCATTTTTCTCATGGGTAATAAATGTTAAACTCCAGTGAGTTATCGTGCATTCGAGCCGTTTTGTTCCAAGTTAAATCGTGTGAAACAGGGAAACCCACGCAATCCATTTTCCAATTTCCATACATCCCAAAAAAAAGGATACGTTCTGATTTTTTAGGTGCTAAACTCTTTTTACTTCCTAACCACACGAACACGTTTTTATTGCCATCAATTCTTTTAGAAGGCTGCAAGAAAAAAATCATTTAACATTTGCCCAGATTTTTCCTCTCTTGACTGTTAAGAATATGGCGGTAACCGGACTTTTGTAAATGGCTTACAATTAGTCCTTAACGAACTATATGCAACCACAAAAATAAATCGAATTCAAACGTTTTATGCGCATTAAATTAGTTTTTTTTATACCTTGTTTTCGAAATCTCACAATTTGTTTTTAAATCTGAGGATAGCAAGGTATCAAGATTTTGAAATAGGAACACGGAGAGAAATCCCAAATAGGAATATACGAGACAGTGAACTTTTCTGATATGATTCCCAAAAAATAGGGAATTATTCCTATAATTTTGGCGAAATTTCCTATTTTTTGCCAAAATGTCAAAGTTTACGCACGCCTTGACGCGTCGTTGTGTTTTCATATAATGGTTGCTTTATTCGTACAATTTTGATAAAATGGTCACACGAATCCCTCAATTTGTATTTTTTTATAGTATTGTCACCATATTTACGTATGTGTGTCAAGTTTCCAGAATTGAATTCGAAAACTAAATATTTTATAATACTAAATCTCACAGCTAAATCTTTAAAAGAATTAACAACTTATTTATTTTTATTTTTCAGTCTCTAATTTTCAACCAGAAATTTATAATCGTACAAGAGGAAATGTAAATTTGAAAAAACTCGTTTAAAAACACAACCAGAATATATAAAAAATTATATTAAAAAACTCAAAATCCTCGCGAGTTTGCTTACAATTGTCAAGTTTCAAACCCAGCAGCCAACAAAAACTGCTATACGAATATCGAGATGTGGATTGGTGGAAAACGTCACGAAAATCTCCCATAAAATATCTTTTGGTTCAAACCTCGAATTAACAGAAATGAACAAAAACATCAGCAGATATTTACTAAAAAACCATTGGACATAGAAATAAACAAAATAGCTTGCATAAAACAAAAAAAAAATCCCGGGATCCCTAGGGAGGATTGGTGAACATAAGAGATAAGGTGGAAGGGACAAAAAAAGGACACCGAATAAAGCGAAGAGGACCAAACTGACGTTTCATCAATCACTTTGGATAATTCGGACATTAATCAAACTTGATTGGCGATTTTTTCAGAACTGTTTTTTCGTTTCTGATGGTTTTTTATTGTCGGAATCCGGTGTTTTTTCTGGTAAAATCGCTTTTATTTGTTGTTGTTTCGATGGACATTGTTCGGATACAAATTATACTTTTCTATAGTTGCGGGGTAGTATCTCTTATTTAGCCCTCATCCCAATCACGATAGTCGAAAGTTTGACTAGATAGGGAGTTCCAACCGACCGCACAATGACTCCTCGTTAGAATGAATAAAGTCCCGAAAATCACCAATTCTGGAACTGGAGTGAACGACCCTTGATAATAGGGATGGAGACAGGAGATTAAAACGATCCTTCGACGTTCACAGCGTTGATAGTCTCGACTGAGTATTTCAGTGTTAAGCGCTATGTGAAAACGGACACAATGAGCCCTAAGGCATCTTCGGTATTGGTGAGACCTCAACTAAAGCTAAACTTTTCACTACGTTTCTGGCGAAAAGTTTATAAAACTATGTGTTAATTGTATGTGCGTATGTGACCTGAAGGAATGATGCGTTTGTATTCAGACTCTCAGGATTTATAGACGGGTGAGTAATACACGGTAAAAAATCTTGGAGTATTTTTCAATCCAAAAATTGTATTGGACGAAATTTCAATACAATTTCGATTGGAATTCAATAAATGCAAATTATTACAAATATTCTAATATTTTTTTAGATTAGATTTCAATTACTTTTTATTGTATATCAAATTACCGAAAGTATTCATTTAGTTATTAACTGACAGTAAATTCAAGTGAGATAGAAACCATTCATGTTTAGACTCACTTTGTTAATTTACTTCGGTGGCCGTATGGGTTGGCGAGTGGACTCAAACCTAGGGATCTCGGGTTCGAATCGCGGTGTGAGCAGGAGTTTTTCAACATTTAATAATACGTAAGAAAATATTTATAATTTATAAATGCTGTAAAAAGTAAAAAACACTACTGGGATATTGGTAAAAAACCTACTATTACTATCATAAAACCATGAAAAATGAAGATTTTATTTTGCCCATTTTGTTACAAAATTTTGTTGGAATTCACGCTGATTTTTGTGTGAATTCACGCTCTATTTTCCAGTCACACTTAATTAATGTAGGAAACTATTGATTCCTTCATTTAATGTAGTGAAATCCAACAGAATTTGCATTTTTTGCAACAGAAATTGCAATTTGCATTTGATAAATTTAATACATTTTTGGAATTTAATTCAATCTAAAGAAGATTAGAAAAAAAATTTCAATCCAACGAGTGGATTGAAATCTAATCATGTTTTGGAGTGGACCTATATGTAATCCAATTTTGATTGGAATTCACTCCAAGATTTTTTGCCGTGTACCTTAAACTAAAATTTTCATTTCCTTTTGAAAAAGTTTGTGTTTCGTCCAGATTCTATAGGTTTCCATTCCTGTTTCCTCTATTCCTTTGACTCCGACGACCGCAGTCTATTTGGGTTATTCTCTGTGGTTCGGATTCTTCCGTTTGAGCAGACAATTTCATTGTACAAAAAAAGAAATTCACTTTGTTATTGCTGTTTTTTTTTGTTATCTCATGTCCAAGATTTCTAGGATATAATACTTAACGAGCATTCGGTTTGGAGGGAAAGAGGTTTCAGTTGCTTCTGTCGATACAGAATTGATATTTATATTGTTTTCAAAGTTGGTTAAGAATTTCGTACTTTTTCCTTCTCTTTCCGAATGAATGATATTGAACCCAGAGTTTTTCACGTCATTTCCGTATATCCCTACACGGCAAAAAATCTTGGAGTGAATTCCAATCAAAATTGGATTACATATAGGTCCACTCCAAAACATGATTAGATTTCAATCCACTCGTTGGATTGAAATTTTTTTTCTAATCTTCTTTAGATTGAATTAAATTCCAAAAATGTATTAAATTTATCAAATGCAAATTGCAATTTCTGTTGCAAAAAATGCAAATTCTGTTGGATTTCACTACATTAAATGAAGGAATCAATAGTTTCCTACATTAATTAAGTGTGACTGGAAAATAGAGCGTGAATTCACACAAAAATCAGCGTGAATTCCAACAAAATTTTGTAACAAAATGGGCAAAATAAAATCTTCATTTTTCATGGTTTTATGATAGTAATAGTAGGTTTTTTACCAATATCCCAGTAGTGTTTTTTACTTTTTACAGCATTTATAAATTATAAATATTTTCTTACGTATTATTAAATGTTGAAAAACTCCTGCTCACACCGCGATTCGAACCCGAGATCCCTAGGTTTGAGTCCACTCGCCAACCCATACGGCCACCGAAGTAAATTAACAAAGTGAGTCTAAACATGAATGGTTTCTATCTCACTTGAATTTACTGTCAGTTAATAACTAAATGAATACTTTCGGTAATTTGATATACAATAAAAAGTAATTGAAATCTAATCTAAAAAAATATTAGAATATTTGTAATAATTTGCATTTATTGAATTCCAATCGAAATTGTATTGAAATTTCGTCCAATACAATTTTTGGATTGAAAAATACTCCAAGATTTTTTACCGTGTACAGAATTCATCAATTGGCCCAAAAAGTTTTTAGAATGCCTCAATATTTCCAATCAATAAAGGTTCGGTGAAGATTATCTTTAGCTAAGTTACTATAACTAATGATTTTCATTGTAATTCTGGATATAAATTGGAAATGAAAAAGAAATCCTTTTTTTTTTTAATTTTGATGTATCCTTTAAGCATTTTTATTTTTAATTTGTTTTATTTAAAATTAAAACACGCTTGATATAGCAAGCACAAAAAAATCAAGGCTGGTCATGTCACTATATCGAATTATTCTCTATATCGAGCTGACGAAAATCACCATAACACAGGGTTTTTAGTAAAATTACAACTTTTTCAGGACAAATTCAACTTTTTGCAAATCAAATTCGACTAGAAAATTTTTAAGTAGTTTTTTCTTGATTGTGATTTTTTATGAAAATTTTCAAATTTTGGTTGCAGGTGTTGAAGTATTATTTTGATTGCAATGGTTAAAGTAGAGTTTCGGCTGTAAGGAGAAAATAAGACAATGTTATTTGTTAAAAAATGTTCTTGTTGGTTTGTTGGTATAGACCTTACTTGGCGAACATTTAAGTTGGCCCTCCATTACCATGACTTTTCCCAACTGCAAAAAAATAGAGACACATTTATGTGAAGATACCTTGGCGAGAAAGGGAGATAAGAATCAACTGCAAAAATTTGTCGGCGACTGCAAAAATAATTTCCCCGCTTTTTTTATGGCGATTTTATGGTTGCAGTTGACGGACTTGAACTTTTTTATAGCGATTTCTACTACAATCACACATTGTCCCTGTAAGTGAATAAGTACGCACGGGCACATCCAAAGTGTTATTGTAGCGTAGCTGTCATTTTTCATGTAGTGGTTGAAAATTATACAGCTGTATAGCTTTACTTCTATGCCAATTTGAACCTTATATTCATAGCATAAGGTTTGATATGATTGCTATAAAATTGTTAAACTGGAAGGGAAAGCGTTTATACTTGTATTCAGTCATTCCTATTTAGATCTATATAAGTCTATCTTGCTCTAGTTTTCTGCATTTTTTTGCAGTTACAGAAGTCATGGTAATGGAGATCCTCCTTTAAGCGATATTTTCGAATACAATGTGCCCCAAATTCCGTCATAATCGTAATGCTTTTGTGTCCAGCAAATAAAGATGATTTTCCAATGCTCATCGGTCCTCGGTTGTAGTGCATTCCTAGTTCCGGTCATTTAGTTCCGATTTTTGCAAGTCCAGAAAAATTTTGGATCCCTTAAAGGTCTGTACCCACACACACTTAATCTAGTTTTAGACAGATGAATTCTGTGCTCTATTTAAAATTGTTTGGCATTTCAATTCTTTACCAGCGTCATTTCTTACTTTCTTCTTTTTTAATAAACTTTTCAAAAATTTGTAAAAGGTTTTTTAACAAATTGGAATTCTCAGGCCAATTATTTCTCATGATCGATTTTCGCATTTTGTTCGAAACTATTTTATCCAGTTTTTCCAAACTCAGTTTTCCAAATCCAGTTTTTGGTCCAGGGATTCTGTATAATGTATGAAAAATGAAGCAGCTAA
Organism: Chrysopilus asiliformis; assembly: GCA_964034945.1. Lineage (NCBI taxonomy): Eukaryota > Metazoa > Arthropoda > Insecta > Diptera > Rhagionidae > Chrysopilus > Chrysopilus asiliformis. Next base: position 8,208,670 of record OZ035962.1, read on the forward strand.
CACCTTATTCAACTATGTTATGAGTTCATGAAACATATTACATTTCTATATATGTAATTTGATCTTGAATAATTTTTTTAGTTAAAATTCGTTACATTTACTTTTAACAGAATTATTTATTTAATTATCTCGACCTCTACACTGAGAGAAATACCCCATTGCGATATTTACAATGATGCATTGTAAATCTTCGCATTGTAAAAACTTTCCCCAAATTGGAAAAGCACGCAATTTTCAATATAAACTTATTGATCTTACATATACATTAATATGAAAACAGGGAAAACTATGTTTTCATGGTAAATTTTACATTGTTTGTTGATGAATTGATATGTACTATTGAAAAACCCAGAGTAAAATACAAAATAATATAAATCATTTATCATTTTACATTGAAGATTTGTAAATTTTACAATTTTCCATATCATTTAATACATGTGAGTTAATAAAATCCGAAATTACATTTTTCGACTTTACATTTTTCGACTTACATGCGAAATTACATTTTTCGACTATAAAATCATGCATTTCAACTTATACTTTTATATTTTTGTGAGGTTAATTTTGTATTTTCAAATGTAAAAAGTTGATGCCTTCAGCCGCCATATTTCCCATTGACATTTAATGCAAACGATTTCGCTTCGAGAATTAAATTTCTTATTTCAGGCGAATGACTGAAGGAAAAAAGTGGATAGCAGACATTTTTGAAACAGCATAATTTTATTGGCATCAAAATTTCATTGCAAAAGAAAAAAAAAATTTGACCGGTAAAATAAAATTAAAGAAATTTTTCATTAAAAACTAAATAATTTGATGGCCCATTAAAATCTGTTTAAATTTCAGATCCAATATTGCCGAAAAATTTTCGTGGCAACTAAAATCACGACATGCAATCGGAGGAAAAGTCCATTATAAAATAATACTCCACAAAAAGTTTCGATTAATTTATCGCCATTAGATTTTTCTTGTTCGCTTTCTGTTTACGTTTTAATTTGTTCATCTCTGTTCACTCACCAAGCTAAGTAACCATTCGAGGGAGAAAGAAAACGCCGCATATTTGCTGCTTAAAATGCACAATATGGGTATCAATTCATATGGCAAAATGTTGAATTCACAATGCGGCCGTGTTTCACATTGCTCGATGTAAATCTTACAATTTTGCGCAATGGCGCCCTTTTATAGTGGAAACATACGAATTCATATGCGTTTTCTATGACTTTTTCGCTCAGTGTAGGGTTTTTTAATATTTTTTCTTTGAATAATGTCAAGCTATAGGTCATATTGGAACATTTATTTTATTTTGATGTTTCTCTCGAAACCATTTCTGTTCAAAAAATGTCTCATGGCCGCAATTGAATAGAATGAAATTAATATTAATAAAAAAAATCCAAATTAATTTACAATTAATGTCATTGTATTCAATTGGCCATAAGATATCTGATACTTGAATAGAAATGGTTTTGAAAGAAATCAAAATGAATAAATATTCCAATAAGACCGTTAGCCCGAATTTATCCAAAGGAAAAAAATTAATAGATTGTAAAGAAAATTTTTTTATAGAAAATTTCGAAAATACGAATTAAAGTATGAGCACACAGAAAAAAATAATTTTGTATTATTTACAAAATGGGTTTAACAAAAAAAAATTCGTAAATAAAGGGTGGTTAAATTTTAAGGGCCGATATTGAATGTGAACCACACCTAAACGTCAAGTTTTTTTCTGCATTTCATTTGACATTTCTCCATTTTAGACTAACTCAATTTGAACCATGGAAAGATACACAATCGAGCAACGCGTTAAAGTTATTCAGGCTTATTATGAAAATTTTCGAAGAAAATCATCTTCAGTGATGAGGCACATTTTCACCTCAGTGGATTCGTCAATAAGCAGAACAGCCGCATTTGGGCGAATGATAATCCAAGAGTGATTGTCGAAAAACCAATGCACCCACAAAGAGTGACTGTTTGGTGCGGTTTATGGGCTGGCGGCATCATCGGGCCGTATTTTTTCCAAAATGAGGCCGGTCAGGCAGTTACTGTGAATGGTGTTCGCTATCGTGAGATGATAACGAACTTGTTATGGCCCGAATTGGAAGATATGGATGTGGACGATATGTGGTTTCAACAGGACGGTGCCACTTGCCACACAGCTACCGAAACAATCGCTCTTTTGAGCGACAAATTTAATGGCCGTGTTATCTCACGTGGTGGCGATGTCAATTGGCCGCCAAGATCATGTGATTTGACACCGTTGGACTTCTTTCTTTGGGGTTATTTGAAAGAAAAGGTGTACGTCGATAAGCCAGCAACAATTCAAGAGCTAAAGGATGAGATAATTCGGCACATTAACGGCATAGAACCTCAATTATGCCTCAGCGTCATCGAAAATTTGGACCATCGGATGGAGGTGTGCCGCCGAGGTCGCGGCGGCCATTCGATTGTGTATCTTTCCATGGTTCAAATTGAGTTAGTCTGAAATTGAGAAATGTCAAATGAAATGCAGAAAAAAACTTGACGTTTAGGTGTGGTTCACATTCAACATCGGCCCTTAAAATTTAACCACCCTTTATTACTGAAGTTTTGTATATACTTCGTAATATTAACAAATATTTTTTCGTATAGTTACTAAAATTTGTTAATATTACGAAGTAATACAAAACTTCAGTAATATTTACGAATTTTTTTTTTGTTAAACCAATTATTTTTTTCTGTGCAGCAATAAAAAATTCGCTCCATGTTTAAAATCCATTAAAGTTACAGACAATAGAAAGGCTCACGTAAAACAAAAAACTCTTCAGTTTTTTATAAACTTTGTTCATTTTTCTCTCTCCGTAGTCCATGTACACAAACAGTTCATCAGTCTTATAAAAGTGAAGTCGCATTGCAGTTTTCCGAACAATTGAAATTTTATTACCAAATGGAAAAAACGGAAACGAAATTCTTAAACCAAATGAAATTTATCTTTAAACTTCTTTTGAACGTCCAACGCGATATGCGCTGCCTCCACGTAACGAAGCATTCAAACCATGAAATCGATTTATTCATAGAAATTGTAAAAAATGTTTTAAAGTAGAAATATTAAAATCAGAAAAAAAGAAATCCGAAATAAGAAAACGAAACAGTTTTTTTTTCTATCATGGATTGAAGTTAAAGGGAAATTTTTTATTCAAAATGAAAAATAAAAATATATATCAGAAATGCAATTCCATCTTTAGGAAAGTATCTTGTCTATGTATTCTGGATGAAGATATTGCTATATTTATAAGCATAGTAAATTTATGTATACGAAAGATTTGTTTGTTATTTTACATTTGAGAATTCAATCTATTGAAAATGGTGTTTGAAATGAGATATTGTTTGTATTTTATCTAACATTATAATCGCTGACTGATGAGAATCATATAGAAGTATATTAAATTAAGTATGCCGTTTATAACGCATCGAACTAATCGTCGGACATAAAAATGAACCACGCAAGGGTGATTTCCGCCTGTGGGTCAGTCCGTGAACACCATAACTCTCAAAGGAATTAAGTTAGATACTTGAAATTATACAGAGAAAATTTTGTTGTAAAAAGTTAAGTGCAGTTTTTGACGGGCAAAATCGGAAAATTGCTTTTTCCTCATCCACACAAATTTTCTCGGAAACAATGAGCCTTATCGAAAAACTTTTGGAGACAAAATATGTTTAGAATGTGATTTCACAAAATTCTTCCATACATCAAAATTTTAATACCGATTGAAAAGCGCATAAAGCATTTTTGTTTGAACAATAAAATCTGATAAAAAAAATTTTTTTTTTCGGTTATTCACCAAGTTTTCTTGATATTTCAAATTAAAGTACAGAAGTTTTATAAATTCACGCACATCATTCTCCTAGAAAAAGATAGGAAAATAGTCCTTAAATCATCTGTGCCTTAAAATATCCATTGAATGAATTTAGTTTGCAGCATGCAGACGAATGTCCCGGGATAGAATTGAAAGCGTTCCTTAATTAACCACGAAATGCATCAGCAGAATACATAATTTAAAATAAAATTCATGATATTTCTGTCACCCCGTGGTATCCTCTCCCGTGGCTTGCGTTCCTGGCCAACTGTAGGTGTGTTTAAATACGAACACGATAATATAGTACAGAGGCGCTCAGAACATTGTCATTTCAAAGGACATTCCTCTTTCAAAATTTCAATATTCTCTCTCTTTGGAACGTGCTAGGGCTTCCTAGCACTCCTTTTCGAAAAACTCCCGATCGAATCGTTGGCTAGAGATTTAATGTTAATTTTTTATCCTAAAAAAACAAACGCTGCTAGAAACGTACCAAAAACGCGGAGCCATCGATCATAGGGGAGACAGGAAAATTTCAACCAACTTTACGTGCCAAGAAATCTCTGGAAGACACGATTCCATTACAAGAGATAAATGTTAACTCGAGCCAAAGTTCCTCAGCTGCATGTCGTTTCAGTTATCAGCAGTGAGGACAGTTTTGTAAGGAATTTCTGCGGAAGTGGGGAGATGGAAGTGAAGATTGTCGGAAATAAATACCGGGTGAAGTTCAATTTAATAATTCAATTTAAGAAACGGGAAGTCGTGAACACTTTAGTCCTAATTTGTCATTGTTTTAAGCTGTCGTTAGAGAGATATGCCAATATAATTTTAATTAATCTTTATAAGTTAAGGAAATGTCTTATATATTTGAAGGTTACAGAATCGCTGCAATTAAAACTATAGAAATAGGAGACTAGCTGGCTATTCAAAACAGACATGCCTGAACCTATTAATATTATGAAGCTTGATGGAATCGCATAAAAACCTCGTAAACTGTGTAAATTTACCCACTCGTAAATGAGTTGTCAAAATTTGTATGCGCTCTAATAACTTTTACACTTGTAAATTTACTTCGCTTTATGCGTAAAATTACTTCATTAAATGAAGTAAATTTTCGTCTAAAAGTGTGTGAACATTTTTAAGTTGAAAACTCATCTTCTGCGTAATATTCAACGCATTTTTGCTTAGAATTAAACAAATGTTGAATTTTATACAAAAAAATGTTTAATTTGTAACAAAAATTGTTGAGTTTAAAGCATTTATTTGTTGAAAATACTTTTTTCTTAAAACATTTGTTGAATTTTCAACGAAAAAGCGGCGAAGACTTATTGCTTAAAGTTACCTCATTGATTTGATCCAATGGCGCAGTGGGATAACTACTAGGCTAAGAATAACGGAGTTAGAGGTTCGAATTCTGGCCTAGGCAGAAGATTTTACAACATCTATTATAGATATAAATAGGCTTGTGTGTCTGTCTGTCTGACGCTCAAAACTCTAGAACTACTGCATTCGGTTGAAACTTTCAGGGGTAGGGTGGATTTTAGACCATGGGTCAACCCAAGGTTTCCTTTCGTTCTTACCAGTTTCCTCGCTTTGTGTTTCTGTTTTTCTGTCTGTTCGCCCATCACTTGAGAACCACTGAACCGATTGAAATGTCTTAAAAAAGTTAAATATTTCATCGGTGAGACAGAGATCTTTTGTGTAGAAAATCACCTTTTTTGAAAATTACACTTCAGGTTGTAATTTTACTTCATTTAATGAAGTAAAATTCAACAAAAACCTCTTATTGGTTGCATAACCTCGTCGAAAAAATCAAATCTTGAACACGGATATTTAGAAAAATTTTGAAATTCAGCTGCAAGAATAAGAATTTCTTTTATGCCATTTGTTTCCATATTTCAATTAATTTTAATTTTTCACCGATTCTCGGTATTTTTATACCCGTATGGTGATACCAAAGGGTATATTAGATTTGCCTTACCGTATGTAACGCCAAGATCCCGTCATCATACACAAATATGAATTACACCAGTGTGTTTAGAATGATAAAAAAATGAATTTTGTATGTCCGTCCGTCTGTCCGTCTGTCCGTCTGTCCGTCTGTCCGTCTGTCCGTTTGTCCGTCTGTGGTGCGGATTGCGCGCAGATCGGTTTTTCGTAAAATGCTAGGCTAAGTTCGTTCATGGGCAAAAATGGGCCATTAGGGGGGATACCCCCCATACGAACGAAAACGATTTTTGCGAATATCTCCAAAACGGTGCATCTTATCAAAAAAGTCCAAGAGCAAAAGTTATTTAGGATATGATTTCACATAAAACTCCCATACATCAAAATCCGATTGGAAAAATTTTTGAAAAATCTTGTTGGAAAGTTTGACTTCAAAGTGGAATTTTGTTACTCATTGATTTACACGAATTATTTGAAGAGTGCAATTATGAAATACGACGTATAAAAATAGGCAAACATGCGATGCGTAATTTTATCTTGTTATATCAATACTTATATTAAGTTTTTGACTATGATACCATCTCCATATAATGTAACAATTTCTATTATTATGACAGCAAAATTTGAATTAGAACAGTGAAATTTTGATGTCTGACTCTCTTTGAAATTATTACAGCAGGGCCACGACATAACGTCAGCAAATATCTTGAAGTCTAAAAGCTAACTCTTGTGCGAAGAAATTAAAATTTTCCCCCATTAAACTATTCTCGAAAGTTTGGGGCTAAGTTTTCAGCTTTAACTCGAAAAATTTGATTAATTAAGATTCAAGCCACAAGAAAAACTGTAGAGAAGAAAGAAACCGACAATGGAGAGCCCAACATCGTCCTCCCCAAGGAGCCATGTGGTTGTCTATTCCTAGAACCCATAAAAACCGCCGACAAATATTTCGTTGGTAAGACATTGGTGATGCCGTAGCCGCATCCTTCGGCCACCCAACGTTTTTGTAACGAACAACTGATTGGTAGTTGGCCGGGCGGATTTTTTTTCCATTTGTTCCTGGGAATTCATTTGGGGTTGAATTTCAAAAAGTTCTTTTAATTAAAATCGTGTATACAAGAACGAGCACTAAATAAGAAACAAAGTAGAAATGTCCGCTTATTCCCAAGGTTCCTGACTCGCCATCATCCCGAATTCCCTAAGGATTCCTTCGAACGTTTCACTCCAAGTGGTTTGGTTTCTTCCTAAAATAAAGACCTCATTTCGCTGATTTTTATTGCACAGACCTTTACAAGTCATTCCTTTCAAGAACTTCTCCTGGGAATCCGTCAAAAGAGTGGTCAATGCCAGAGGAGGGCATGTAGTAAATTTATGGGGGATTGGACGGGCAGTATAGGATCCCGAAAGTTGTATTGTGTTGTTCGGATACTATTTTTACTACACTCATGTCGTTTGGCATTTTCTCCTCTATTTCGGACTCTGTTTTTATGCTCGAGATGTTTCTTAATTTATAGCTGCCTACATCTTTTTTTTACTTGCACGTTACGTTTATATCAGAGAGCATGACCCATTCCAGATTCAAATCGGGCTTTCTTAAACTGTATGGTGGAGGTTCATTCTCCATATCAACACCAAGGCTTTTTCTTATCTAATAAAAGAAGACCATATCGCGCCGAAGATGGAAAGTTGAAGCGGAAAAAGAACTGATCCTGTAGGTTAGAGGGAGTTTGGAAACCCCAAAGTTTTGGAATGGGGGTCAATAAATTAAAAGGCTTACAGGATTACGATTGAAGGATGGATGGTATCTCCGCAATGTTTTTACATTTTGGCTTTATAACAACAGACAAAAAACGATAAGAAATTGTAGATGTTTTGTTATTAAAAGGTTTATTGCTCTGGTTCTGTATCCAGATACCCATCACTTTTTGACTTTTTTGGGTTAAAGCTAAGACAGTAACCCCCAATTCTGAAACCCCTCAATCTGACTAAATGGCGTAGAGATTTGAGAATTACCAAAGCAAATTTACAATTTATTATCATTGAACATGAACTTTGGACATTGAAAAAGGACAACGAAAAAGTGAAAAAAATTAATCTAATTATAGGAAAAACCAGAGTCGGGCGTATCGATCATTAAACCCAATGCAACTGAATTTGCGCACCTCCCTAGATACGGCCCAATGGCCAATGGAATATCGCAGCATATTTTTTCAAAATATTTTTCCTCTGTTACCTTCTTCAGATTCAGCTTAGCCAGTTTTCGCACTAAATTGCGCAATTTTATATATGAGACATTTTTTTCTGTATAAACATCCACATTATAATATAAGAATTTCCATATAATATAAAATTTTACCTTTCTTTGAAATGTAAACTCAATGTTACAAATTTCACTTTTCGGAAATCTATAATGGGAAAGTTTAAATAATCACAAAAAGCCGCTACACAAATTCACCAAAAAAATGTTCTTAAAATTCAATATAATGAATAGCGGAAAAATTTAATTATGTGTTAAATCACTTAATAATCATCCCCAATATCACATGCGATAAAATTCTTAGCGACAATGTCGTCTTTTAGGGAGCGAAAATACGTTTAGCATTCATATCGCAAAATCCAATTCAGACTTAATAATGCCGAGAAAAGGAGCCAAAAGCCAAAGATTGCCCATGTAATATTTATATAATCACTTGTACCCACCCTACGTCCCTCAAACACCACAGTCAAATAACTGACGCATTTGTCTAACGAAACTATCTATATATGAATGTAGGTACAGTTCAGGCTTTTCAACATCACGCAAAACTCAACTAGTGCGAACGAAATTCTCCTCCGGGCTATGGATGAAAGCACAAAAGTCACATTAAGGACACGAAGTGGGAACCTGGGATAAACAACAAAAATTATGTCGTTGTTGTGTTATGATTTGATTGCTCCCAGTTGCTATAACGAAGGCAACATCTCCTCCTATCAAAACGCTACGCCATGAATGGAAATTTGTTTCAGGGACGAAAACCTTTTACAAACCATCTTTAAATTTGTCCCTGGCTGAAATAACGAGAATTAAGGATCACAGTATCGGGGGTAATTCGATGAGGTGAAGCTTGTGCAAAAGCTATGGGTATCTACAATATATGTATATATTTATAAGAGATATGCAAACTAAAGACTCGAAAAAAAATCGGATGGAAAAACAACCTGGGCCTAAGGAATCTAGAAGGTCTCCACTGAAGCGGAACGGACTTAAAGTTATCAGGTGCGTCCCCCAATTTTGTTATTATTCCGATTTGCATTTTATATGGAATCTTTTAACGTGCCATGAAAATATTATTTAAGAAATTGAGTATACACCAAAAACTTGGTATTTCTGGGAATATTGTAGATAATTTTTTTCGATTAGAATCATTACCTATAATAATTATTTATTTAATTAATTATTTCTTAATAAACGCTATAAATAAATACTGTTCGTCGTAATTAATTTTTATTACGAGTCTAAACAGACATTAGCTGATGCGTTTTTTGTCTAAACAGAAAACGCAATACCTAATGTTACACGGTTAAAACACTTTATGTTGTTCAACTTCATTTTTTCTTCTACTTTTTTGCGCTGTCTCGAAGATTTGATTAATATGGGTCTATAAAATTGGGTAGATGACTCTCAGAAAAAAAGTACATTTTAATAAAGGCTTTTTTTTAAAGAAAATGTTTTTCCCCTTTTTCGTAATTTTTTTCACGAGATCGAAATAAGGCTTTATGATTATTTTTTTCAAGCCCCTTCATTTAAGAGCCCATATTAAGCGCTTCATTTGTACGATTTTTACAAAATGGCGTCATGCGTCCGCTATTTTTTTATGTTCGTAAAACGACTTTTTCGCTATTTTTCTAAGCTCTTTCATTTAAGACCCCACATGGCACTACTTTGACATAAATCAAGCTAAATAAAATCTTTAAAATATATGTAATTTAAAAATGTTTCCCACAAAAATTTTTTTATCATCAAATTGAGTGAATCTTCTGTGACGTCTCAAATTTATTAAACATAAGAATTTGGTGTTTTTAGTGACATTTAATCTAAATATTTCTGTGTTCGAAAGATATAACCATCTTTCACAGAAATCAAAATTTTTATGTTAGGCCAAAAGCTTTTTTAGATGCCTACGAAAATCAACAAAATTCCCTTGCATAAATGATTTTATAAAAAAGGTGCGAGATACAAATTTCCAGAAAGGGTTTTCTCTTAGCAAGAATCCCTGCCATTTTAAATCTTGCACCCTCCATGATGAAACCAAAAAAGAAAGAGGAAACCGATATAAAAACTCTTGCAATTTTGATCATTGCAATTAATGTGTTAAGGAATTATTGGACAAGCTTTGATTTATTTTTATTTTGCAACTAGCAGTTTTTTGATAAAACTATAATAACTACCTGCAAATAATTTTGTTATTTCTCCGGCAAACTGTATTTACCAAAATTATTTGGAATTTCGAATTCTGCTATTTTTTAGCAGCGAAATGTTAACAGCGTCATTTACGTTGTATTAAATACAATTTAATTCATTGATTACAATTAATTACATTTAATAGTTACATGTTATTAAAAAATCTCAGTTAATTATGCGTAATTTACCAACACCTGAAATTAAGATTTTAGCACTATATCAATAGTGTTTTCGAAACACTTCATGATGGGTATTTAACGACTATCTCCTGGAAAATACATATCTCTTTTCTTATGTTTTATTATCGTAAATTTTATTTTGATATTTGATCGGACAAACTGGAAAGGACCACGTCCCCAAACGAATCCAAAAAATTTCTGAAATAATTTGCATATTTCAATTTATGAATATTTCAAAAGATCTCAAAAACATAAACCATACTTAGTCGAAATGTTAATTAGAGTCCCAGTAGCAGCAATACATAATTAACGATTCAGTTGAGTACATTAGGGATGTGATTTACTTCAGGAACAAAGTTTTTCAAAGGCCCTCTGATGTTCTTAAATGGCAAGCGGCGAAAATTATCTATTTCTCTGCTTCCATGTCCCATTTCCCAAGTCTTTCCTTGGCCTATTAATTCCTATACACAAAAGGACTTAAGGCGTTAGGAGGAGTACTCGTTTTAGCAAAGCCATACTCACTAAGACTTTATTACATGGATGCTCCTTTCATCGAACATTTTGAATTCAACAACGATTCGGTTGGATGAAGAACAAACATTGAAAATTATTTGTAAATTCTATGAAACTCATCTACCGTTTTGTAATTTCTTCACCTCTCTATCAGACATTTTCTGAAATCTAGAGAAATACTTAAATCCCACTTAGTTGATATTTTCACAGTATGGCGGCAAGTGGCATATTAAGGACATGTCCCAATTGTCCCAAAGATAAATTTATGTACGTCGACACTTAACACCAGGCAAATTAACGAACTATGGTAGGATGCGTTTGGAATGGGTGAAAAATCCTTCCATTTCCACAGTTTTGAATAGACTGGAAAGGTTTCCGACAGTACATAAATATGCGGTACACGGCATAATTCTATTAATAACTTTGTATTCGAGCCATTAAAGATGTAAAATTACTGTGTGTGTATTAAAACCTATCCCTAGCCGAATTAGGAGCAGAAGGGTTCACAAGCCGAATCAGCAAATTATTTTGGAATTATAGAGACTATTGAAATTTCTGGAGTTCAAGATACGTCATCACTGAGCCTATTTCAACATTTCTCAGTTACGCTTTTTGTTACTTTTCAAGTAAACAGCATCATTAAGCAATTTAAAATAATTTCCGAACAAGCCTAAAATCAAGGGTTAGCAGGGAGGCACTAGGCAAAGTGTAATATTTATACATCGGGTTAATACCTCCTGCAAAGCATTAAAAGCGGCAACATGAAAAAATAATGGGAAGGCTGCTTGATGAGTTGAGAATACACGAAAAATTAAAAGTTTATGATATTCGCATATGGTAATTACAGTTTAACATCTCATCCCTAAATGGGGTAATCCTCGAGGTTAATTACAATTTAATTTAACGTGAAAAACAAATTACCATGGCATGCAAAGGGGAAGTGAATAGCCTGGCTACTCTCATTCACCCCCACAAGCATCATTTTTCTCCCTGCCCTGAAAACATATAACGTTCACCTTATCATTTCCTTTGCCCATTGCCTGTTTAATGTATACAACTGTACATACTTGTATAAGTAGTAGTAGACTTAACGTCGTTACCTTCGTCCAACAATTTTCAAGACTATGAGCCTAACTGTTGGCATGCTTGCATACTTTCAGGTGTGTGCACCTGTATAGAATATAACATGGGAAATGTTGAAAATGTTAGCTGTACATTTTCTATGACTGGAATATAATGAGTACAGGGTGCGGGAAAACTTGAAAACTTTCGACCGAAACAAGTAATTTCCGCTTTCCCGAACACAAGAGGTTAAGTGTTGTAAGTCCTTTTACTTTTGCATACACGCAGGAGCTTGCGAAAATAAAATCTATTAAAAATCACTGTACTTTGGCTCACAAACATACTCTCAACACAAACTTTTTGGTTTAAAAAAAATCTCAACTATATCCCAGTGCAGAGAAAGGAGCGAGTGATCTATCATAGTGTGTTCTGATCGTATAAATATATGTAGTATAGTGAATAAGGGGGCCGTGATATATTACATCTTTGAGAGGCAGCGCAGTATATGGTTAAAATTTAATATTCTGGTATTGTTGAATTCTCGTAACGTAATGGGACTGTTTTAATTTGATTCTCACAAAAAACTTTTTTCCATCCCACTTTTTCTATTTTTAGCTTAAAAGTTATTTCAATCAATTTTTTATTTCGAGCAAATTAAATTTTAGTTTGTTAAATTTTCGCTTATAATTCGAAAACTTTTTATTTCATTTGTTAGCAAATTATATTTCAAAAGTGATTGCGAGTACCAAAAAAGTTTTTATTACATTGAATTTGGTTTTTTCCACAGCAGTGTTGTGTTACCTTGCCGATTTTTTTCGATTTTCTAAAAATATTTTTAAAAACTCAAAATATTTTAAAACTTTTGCACCGTTTTTTGCTATTTTCTTTTGAAAAAGTTTTCTTATCGGGTTTCTTTAAATTTATTAAAGACTCCATTTCGAAGTCTCCAAAACAATGAAAAACGTAAAAAAATGTATGCAAATAACAAAATTTTAATATGTCTCAATAAGTTTTTTATTTAAAAACACTCTTATGAAATGTGAGTATCCTTTACGGTGTCACAATTTTACGATTAAGTTGTCATCATGAAGATTTGTTCAATTTTCATCATATGAGCAATTCTGGGAAACAAGCATGAAAAATTACTGGGAAAAATTCCCTCCCTGATTTCATGCGTTTCCATATATAGTACTAGGACCATTCGTGACGTTGTCTGACATGTATAAAAACGTTATCAATTTCATTTGTTCGTTATGACATTCCACGTCGTTTGTTTGGCTAAGTCGACCCGCCGGGCGACATCATAGATTCTCTTGTTTTTGTCAACATCATTCCATCCTAAACATTCCAAAACACACCCACTTGTACCAAAGACAGAACTTCACAAGCTACATTTTCACATAAAGCTCAACGAAAAATATGCAGACAATCAACCCTATTCCTCACTATTACCATAAGCCACATAGATCAGATGATGATGACAGTGATAAAAAGGTGCAAGCAGAAAAATTTATGCAAAATCCCGAAAAAACGTATGTATTACCTTCTTGCCGATCTTTTGTTTCTCACCCAATTTTCCCTTCATTTTACGTTGTGTCAACTCATCTGTCATTTTCCATCACCCCCCCCAAAGAAATGTTGATCTTGATATACTGAAATTGAGAAGCTGAAGATGCCCTCGATATAACTGAAGGCCTCATTTGTTTTCATTAAGAAATTTGATTGCTATTTTTGCAGGACAGAGATTTTTTTTACACACCTTTTGGCATATTATGGAATTCTAATGGAAACAGTCGTTGTTTGATCAAATTACATAAAAGTAGAATAGCAAAGCTTTAAAATTTTCAATCATTTATTTAAAGCAAAATTTTTAACTAGATACTAGAGATTTTTTTGAGCCAAAAAATTGTTCACCATAATTTTATAATAAAATGTCAGGCAAAACATAAAAGGAAACACATTAATCGAATTTAAACTGTGCTATTCATCAGACTTAAAAATACCAATGGATGAATAATCGGAAATAAAAACATCATATGAAAATAATAGCATTGTTTATTGTCGACAAATAGTATAAAGACGATAAATTTATTTACAAAATATTACATTTACGAAATTTCTCTTTGTTATTTACTTTTTCACATTCGATAATATCCGATGGCAGAAAAATAAATCATCAGTATAAAAATTCAATGTTTAAAAAATTGCTGACAAAAAAATTATTATTTTATATATGCATATAACTAAATATAATTTAAGTTTGCATGCTGTGTTTAATTAAATTAAAACTTTTTTGAGATGAAATAATTTAATAATTTCATATCCTTTAGTATGTTCAAATGGATTTCATATTTAAACAATATTGATTTACAGTTCGATCATTTCTTTTAATTGAATTTTTTCATAATTATAATCTCTTGTACTGGAACTCTTTCAAATGCGGCAAAAGTTTTCCGACAAAAATTTTATGACAATCACAAAATTGTAAAAATAGTGACGGTTATTTATCATTAAGTATTCAGGGTATTCACAGTCCTCTTTTAAATTGCGAGTAATTTTACCGCTCGGTAATTCAGTAAAATTTAACAGATTTTTACCGAGACGGTAACTTGGTTCATGTAAAAATGAATTACCGGATTCGGTAATTGTAGACATGCCTTGAGTCGTGTTTTCCGGCCCGGTTATTCGGTATCAAGAATCAACCGCGAGTGGCGCTAGTAATGTTTTTAGTTGTCAAATTTTCTCGCTGGTTTTTTGTTAATCTCATCGGACTGCAAATTTTTTCAATTTTGATAGCCGTTGCCACAATAGAAATTCAAAAGAATACATCAAACATGGATTTAGAGGTATGTGACATATTTTACAATCAAATTCGCAGTTCATGATATGGTCACGTATCCAATAAAAGCGCTGTTCTCAAATCTGTGCTGTGGGATGTTCACAGCAGAATATTTTCAGTCTTTTAAAATTACCGAAAACAACGAATACCGAAAATTAAAAGAGGACTGTGAATACCTTGATTGTTTTATTTGCCATTTATTTACATGATTTAGAATCATAACTTTGAAATTATTCTCAATTTGATTTCATATGTTTAATGAATAATTGTAGAAAAACAAAATCATGCTAAAAATCTTTATAAAATTTTTGTGAAATTCATCCTCTGCTCATAAATATTGTAAGGATTCGCATAAAATTTGTTATATTAAATTAACACAAGACGACACAGAATGAAATCAGATTATTACTGAATCTTTCCCCTTTTATAATATAGAAACTGACCGGCAATAAAAACGAACTGTTCGGTTATTCGAGATTTTGACTTTCGATAGGAGCATAACACTATTTTAGTCCCTGACGGAATCTTCTTAGATCAACCCATTGTAGCCGGTATCCCTTCTATTCTCGCCATAGGGTTTCAATGACCTTTTTCTACTGTTGGAACTTTTGTGTATGATCCCTAAAGCTTCTTTCTGTTAAAGCCACTTGACTTGAGGGTATCGACTGAATTCATCGACGCAACAACAACGACATCCCGGCCAACTAAAGGTCGGTGTCTCAGTGCTTACTTGCAAATTTCTCAATTCCCAGAGATCATCGACGTGTAGTCCTTTCCTGCCGTGTCACCAATCGTGGATAGGAGGACCCAATCACTGCTAGAGATTTTTCACATTGTCGTCCTTTTGGTGTCAGTTATATGTCATCGTCAAGTGATTTGTGGAATGAGATGGAAGTCCTGCATTAAAAAGCACCAATTCACTAAAAAAGAAGGACGACCAACAGTGACCAACATCACAGGAGCAAATTTATTGAATGGGACTAGGGTAGATTGATTTAATCGAAAATGTCATCAGTTGAAAGGTCAAAGACACACTAAAAAGGGATAAATTTGTTGAGAAATAACACAAGGCAAAAAGGAAAATTTATTAACTTGGTCATGGCCAATTTCATATATTTAATAATCCTGTCCCCATTGGATGTTATTAGTTTAAAACTTCAAAAAGAAAATTGTTTAACCCTTTCGGTATTTTGATGCCATATGGCATCATGCTAAAAAATTTGAATTGTCTTATTATTTATTTATTTTCAACACTCTATTCTCATTCAGTGCACCATTAAAGGCATTTTTGACCCAATTTTGATTTTTTGAGTGAAAAGCTGGACCACAGTGGACGTATTTAAAAAAAATTAAAATTTTTAATTTTTTTTTTTTTGTTTTAAATGAATACTAATAGCTTAAACATAATTAATTTGTATACAGAGTATTTTTAAAACCCACAGAAAAAAACATGTACCGAAAGGGTTAATTTACAACTTTAATAAGCGTGAAACCAAAGTCGTTTCGTGTTTCTTACAACGAATAGCTCTTTTTTTAAAGAAGCTATAAGGCAGTGTGGAGCGGTTTCATACACGAGGCACTTTCAAAAAAAACTTTAGGGATACAAATTGCTGTTTGTATTAAGATTTAGACTTTTTCTCAAGAATATGTATTGTGGTTACAAGAATTTCTTAACTTAAATTCTATTTGGCTAAAATAAGAAAACTGGCGGACCCTACCCTACTTTTAATTTTAATAAGTGCCTAAAAAAGTTCCACAGAATGGTACAGAAGGAAATTACATGTTATTTTCAAAAAAAAAAAAATTGTGTCCCAGATAAAATATCAGAAAATTTTTAAAAAAATGTCTTAAAGATCTCAATTTTTTTATTTCCTCAAAACTGACAAAATGGTCAATTAGACCTTAATCAGTTCAGCCATTCAGAAGTTAAAAATAATTAAAGGTTACATGATTTCGGACCTGAATGGCCGTTTTTGCAATTTTGTCAAGAATATCGCGAACACCAGTGGCAACTTTTCAGTGCTATAGCTGCATTTGATATTCGAAATTTTGACCCTACTGTATGGGTCTTCCAACACCCTCTAAGCACTTCGAAGAAAATGATCGGCTGTTTTTTTCGGAATAAATGGACATGTCGCGATCGTTGCTTTAGAGGATCGTAGAATGGTTAATTCTGATTGGTATACAACCATTTATTTGCCACAAGTCTTCGGAGAAATCAAAAATAAATAAACTGGCGACGCCGCCGGATCATTCTCCATCATGGTAATGCAAGCTCTCACACATCGGCTTAAACAACGACTATTTGAACACTCAAAACATCGAATTGATGGGTCATCCGTCGTATAGTGTTCATTTGGCACCTAATGAATGCATCTCAATTTTTTTTACAAATGTTTAATCACATGCTCTATCACAGGCTCATCATTCACCGGGAGAAATCCGGTACAAACGAATAGAAAATTCGTTTCGAGAAAAGCAAATATTATTCAAAAATGTTGACCAACCTTAAGTTTCCAGATTTTTTTTTTATTTTAGAACTATTTTGGGAAATGGCATTTTTCTGATTCCCGGAACAAACAAAAAACCTACATCAATTTCCCCCAATTTTCCCATTTATTATGTACACAATGAAACTTCAAAACTTTGTTACAAACAAACAACTAAAAGACATGACGAGAAAAGAAATCCAACGAGTATCCAAATAAACTAACAACACATATTCGGTTTGCTAGTGCGGTTGCAGTAGGTATTGAAAAGCCACGATAAAACTAATGTCTAAATAAAGCAGCATCAGATTTCCACGTATTTTTCCATTATTTCATTATTTCAGCACCTTCTTAAAATTGCGACGTTCATAATGGACCGGCAAGAACATATGACGGTAGTATGTATTTATATGGGAATCCGTTATAGACGGGCTTTTTTGTAAACTTCACTCGACACCAGAAAACTTCTTCACATACATATGTATGTTCCTGCTGAAGCCGGAAGAATAAAGACGTGCCGAGCAAATACAAAAGAAGCAAAATCCACCTCATCCCGCTATGGGCGAAACTCCAGCACAATTGAAATACGGAAGAAAACAGTGTTTTTTTTTTGCAGCGCCCCAACACCGAACGTTCAAAACAGATTCTCGTGAGGATCAACAATCCTAGTTGGCGTGAACACTGGGTTAAGCGACGTTGGAAGTAGACGGTGAACCGTTTGTATCAGAAAGAATTGAGGGAAAGTTGTTTGTAACTTAAATGAAACCCGTAGCAATGGCAACGTAATAGGAAAATTTTATCCAAGGCTAAATTTGGGGTGGGTGCCAAGATACGGCATTGAAGGTGAATACCATACGGATGTGACATCATAATTCACTCACTATTGTTGCCTTCAACATGTCGATTAACCACTCAAGTAGAAATAAAAGGAGCTTTCTGGCAGGTTCCGGGATTATCTTTTGATTGTTCAGTAATATATGATGTTCGACCGGATGAGAAGCTGGTTTATTTCCAGAGTTTTTCTATTCTTCTCAGTTATTTTATTATACCGTATATCGGTACGTAAAAGCAAAATAACTGCAACGAACGCGTCTATTCTGGCCGCCATTTGATATTATGACATATAATTCATATTTTCGTTCCGGTGCCCTAGTCTGGTGGTACGTGTAATGGTAAAATGAATTCAAAGATCTCTGACTGAGCTACTTGTAACCTTCTGATGTCAGGGAATAGGAAACGCTTTGTTCCGAACCTTGTAAATGGCGAAAAATAATGATGTCCTAATACAAAATGGAGATTGCGAATAGATTTTGATTAATGACGACCAGTAATGATAAATAGTTATCCATTAGAAAAGCAATAAATGAAAAGCTTAAAGAGTTTCTGAACATATTCACTAAAGCTCTTGTACAATAAAAATAATTTGCAGAATTATTGTGAATTTTTATACTTCAGTATACATAAAATTAAAAGCTTTTTTCTTACTTAATCTCGCTTTTCTCGCTTACCGAGACATGCTCGGCGTCCTCAAAATCCACCTTTTTCTATTTACGGTTTTTTCTTATCAGCTCCTTTCCTGAGGTCCGGAATTCCAGATCCGAAAAACCCCTCAACTAATTTTCTCGAGAAAAATTGAATGAAAGGACATGCATGTCATCCCTACAGGACTTTTCGGTTGGAATTTTGAAATTACAAGATTAGGTTTGTGATCAGTGACCCTGAAAACACTCGTTTTATGATCATTTTCCCGAGAAAAATATTTAAAATACAGTGATCAAACAAATACATTTTTCAGAGTGTAAAGGAAATTTCCCTACATTTTTAAAAACTTAAAATTCTCAAAAATTACCTTGATTTTCTATAAATAGAATTCAAGTATATTTTACGGAGTTTTTCGACTAACTTTTGCATATAAATGATTATTCAAAGTATTTAGATTCCCAAAAGATGACCCCCAAAATTAAAATATCAAAAAACCCGAAACATAATATACCACAAAACCCCACCAACAAACAAATTATTTATTCTACTCAACGCGTAGCAAAGGAAAAAAATTAATTCTACCACCATTTGAATGACACTTTCAATTAAAAACTCTCAAGGTGAAACAATACGCCGAGTTAGAAACTTTCTTTTCAGCAGTTTTCAGTGATTTCTGTCAACATACATAACTTAAAAGCTCGAGATACCTTAAATGTGGACATCTTTTTGTTGTTACTGAAATTCTGTTAGAAAATTTCACTCAAGCGAAACCGACATTGCTTGCCCTGTGCTATGAAAGTGAGCTAAATAAACCAAAGAAACCTAACAAAGTTTTACCTTTTTGCCATTCTTGTATGTAACCGAAAACCACATCCTTAAAATGGTTTCGACTTCCTCTTCAGGTTTGCCAGAATTAGGAAGTCACTAGACGTCGTCGTCCTAGAGTCTAAAGGTGTGCAGGAAATAAAAGGACGAGTATCTAAGGGATGCGATGCGCTTCGTATTTGTAAAATTAATTTGAAAATTTGCTGGCGCCGGCCGTCTCTGTTTTTTCGTAAAACCCTTCCAACTTCCTCACTTCACTTTTTTATGCGCTAGGACCCATCATCCGCGTATTTTCAGTTTTAAACTCTGGGGATCTTCCACGAAGCAAGCAACACAAAAGTTAATACTCCGTCGGGATTCATTTTTTCTTTTTTGACAGGGAATCCCGACTACAGCCTCATAATTTTCAGCATAGAAAGCGAAAAGTAATTTGATTTTTCTACCTTCGCGGTTTACTTCCGTTTCATGTTGAACCGCGAGCGTGGCGACACGACTAACCCTAGTCAACGGCAAGTTTTCATAAGATTGTAAATACGTGGTATATACAGTTATGTATGTTTTGTGAAATTCCAGATTAAATGGGAATGATGATAACTTTACGATGTAAAGAACGCAAAGGTGTGGAAGATGCTTACCTAAATATAAGCATAGGTCGGCCAAAGTTAAGAATACGTTCCGGGAATTGAGATGGAATAATGTGGATTCCGGCGTTATGGGCAGGAGTTTCGTAGGTGGTTTAACCGAATAACCTGGAGACACCTTTCTACATCTTCCGAACCTGCCTTAGAGAACTCCTTTCCCGGGTATGTAAACTAAGAAAAGCTGTTGAGGGTTATTTGATTATCTTGCCGTCTTTTATTATATTTTCCTTCTCTAAACGCAACCCTCTTAAAGTTCGCTTTTCGATGTCGACAAGGTAATTTTCATTTTGTGTATAGTACTTCAATCTCACCTTGGTATATTTGCCAGCATGCTTCCGGGAATTTTAGTTTTCTTTTTCAACTGCTTCTTTATTCTTTGCTCTATCACTGAAATTTTAAATTCGTATAAAATTGTTCGTAATTATTTTTCTCTATATTAAACACATTCACTATGGTGATATTACGAATTTAATGGAATTGAAGTACTTTATACCAGAATTTCACGTAAAGTTCATAATAATATCAACGTTAAATGACTTCTTAATGAAGTAAATATCATTCGACATTATTAAAATTATTTTGAAGTTATTTATATATTATAGGTATTATTTCTTTACCTTGACTTGTTTTTCAAGAAATTTTTTTAATAGACCGTTAATATTAATAACAAAAAACTCTTTAAAAATTTACAACACCCAAAGTACATATAGATAAATATTAATTTGAAAATCATTTAGTTCGAGGATCATAGATTTATGCATTTCTTTTCATGTTATGGCCCCGAAACAATTAGATTTTAACTGTTAGAAGGATCACTCATATTCAGATCAATAAAACATAATTTAATTTGTATTTTTTTTTTGCATTTTCTTGGCAAGATAACCTAATACGACACTAAATCATCATCAAATTAATAATTTGTAGAAATCTTCTTCTCCACTGTCACAACACCAATTGTATGTGGATTGTGATTCATGGAACATTCGTACGGTATTGGAACCCACCACCAACAGTTGTTGTTTCAATGCCTCACAAATGTTGAGATAATTAGAAGCTGCGGTGGAACCAAATGTTCGATCTCCCAAAACAAAGTCGTTTTAGTGGCTGAGAAAAATTTAAGGAGTACTTTAATTTTAAAGGGACTCATGAAAAATTGAAATTACTGTTAACTATTTGAATACTATTAAATCACTTTTACCCAAAAATATCATAAAAACATGAAATTTAAAGAAAATAAACATTTTGACATATAGTTTGGGCAATAATTCTCATGTAGTTTGGGGCAATCGGAGTATAACTACTCAAATCGAGTTTTTAAGCCGCGTACACACCGAAGTTCACACGGTGCAGGACAACTCGTCCCGGACAACTCCCTCTCAAACACCCTCAATTCATTTTAGTGTCTGACAATAAATTTATTCGACGCGTTACAAACGGTTTACTAAATCTAATACAGTAACACCTGTACAAGCCGTTATCCAGAGTCCGGAAACCTGTCTAAATCGGACAAATTTGCTAGTCCTGTGCGAACCCGGCTTGTACAGGGTTTACTGTGTATTTCATATAGAGTATAAAAAATAAAAAAAGTAAAATTTTGGTGTTGGAAAGTTGGTTTGCAATTTGCCAAAAACAATTTATTTTTATGATTGAAAATTTATAAAAAAAGACACAATGTAAAAATCTTTATTAAATTTACAAAAAAAATATTTGTTTATTAAATGAGTGCTTTATCGTTATCACACTTTCTTTACATTCCTTGTTACAAAATATTCATTTATCTAAATCTTCTCGGTTTATGGCTTCCTCTACATAAATGGAACATACACGAAGAGAATACCATTTTGTCATTCGGAAATATTACAGATTCACAGAGTTAAAAAGTACTCAGGACATTTGGCTATAATTTCAAGAAGACATCACACGACAGAAGGAAGAAAATAGCCCAAGAGAAATGCTCGGACAGTGTCAAGTGCCACATCCATGCAACCATAAAAACGAAACTAACTAAAAGAATGTGAAACGATTGCTCGTTTTCAGGAATATCTTCATCCATACAAGGATGACAGATACTGGAAAAGACTCCAACACGAGGATAAAATGGCCATGGTGGATGCTGACAGACGGAGTACTTTACTCAGTTCAACCACTTCCACAGTGTGTGGACGACAAAACTGTGTCTAATAAAAAAGGAGAAAAATAGATAATATACTAGATTCCCTGTTTAATAAGGGCCAGTAAAATATAAAAGGATGGCTGAGATCCTGCCAGACTTTTATATTTCCCATTCAAAGAAGCGATACGTTTAATATCAAACAGAAATCTATTTTGCTTTCTCTCACCCCCGATTTCTACCGCTTTGAAGTGTATAACATGTGTCCATTTTCCAAAACCACCCACTATTCGATCTCTTTTTCGATAAAACTGGAACCATTTCCATCGAGCTTGAATTCGTAAAACTTTAAAATGCCACTCATGTCCTGTATAGACTTCAACGAGCGCATATTATCCTTACGGGAAATTTAAAACAAAAAATGGAGAAATATTTTTCTGTTTTATAACACAGATCCATTCAGACAGAACAGTGCCCACCATGTGCTCGAGAAACTCCAATTCAAATGAAAAATCTTTCAATATTGAACCAACAACGAGGTTTCGGAATGACCAAAAAATTTAGGTTGATTCTTTTTTATATTTCTGGGACACTTTTAGATGAGTTCATTTTTTAGGTTTTGGTTAAACCCGTATCAAAAGAAAAGGAAATGTCCAGTTTATCTTTTGGCATCCAATATTGCCACCTACAGATATCTGGGATCCAATCAACCCTTTCGAACTATCCTTTGGTCCTGAAATACAGAACTATTTTAAACACAAGGCTATTCTTCCCGAAACATAACCCATTGATGTAAATGTCGATTTTAATAGCTGCCTTGAATATTCATACAATTCGATAGGAATTTAAAAAAAAGCAACGTTATTACCAGTAACCACATTCATGTCGATATTACGAAACAATGTGACCAGGATAAGGAAAACATCAAAGTTTATTTCTTTCCAAGTAAATGGACTGAATATACTTTTGTGTTTTCCCTTTCCACGCGAAAGAATTTTACGGGTTAAGGTAACAAGAAATTGCATGTTGTTCGTTTGTTCAATGTATCGAGAAAAAACCAACTTTTTACTGAAGTAAAAAAAACTAATATGATATTTATGGGGGAAATAATAACGGCACCAATAATCGTAAAATCAATGAAGTAGCAACCATTTGAAAGTCTTCAAAAACGAACAACACTATGTCTAATATTCAACCGAATTTCTTATAGTGGATATAAAACCCAATGCAGCGTAAAAATGAGAAAATATTTTTTTCCATAAGAAAACCTATAGTTTTTTTAGAATTGATACATTTGAGTAATTCTTTACTTTTTGAATGCAAATGGAATTTTTCGAAAGCGTTTTGTGATACAACCTTTTCAATTACATTTTAAAAAGGGCATTCAAAGGAAGCTCAAAAAATTCTCCCACACCGTGTGCGAAAATAAAGTGATGACCTGTTTTGTCCCGAGTCCCGTTTTGCTCCACATTTCAAATTGAAGTTTTATATGAATTATGTACTGAACTTAATTTTTACTAACTGCTTCCAATAACACTTGACTTTCGGAACCAGGCTTTTCTGTAATTTTAATTGACATTTTGCATGCCTCGAGCCAAATCTCATTTCAAAAAAGTTTTCGTAGCCTAATGAGCAATTCTCCCTATGCGCTTTTTTCAGTGTGCGCATTTTTTCCATTTAGATAGTTTCCGTGTGAATATTTTCTATAGGAATAACTTGCGGCATCCTTTTTCGCATTGCCGTTGTGAAAGTGTTAAAATGCCAGAAATATTTTTTCAGAGCAGCATTCACACGAACACAAAATTGATATTTTTCAAAGTGAGTTGTTTTCTAGTAGATTTTTTGATATTCTTGTTATATTCCTGCATTACAATAACTAATCAGATTTTTAAAAAAATGAAGAAAGACATGCCACTATATATCGTTAAGATTTAGTAAAAACAAAAAAAAAATGTAATACAATGAAAATAATGTAAGTCATGGACATGTCATATAAAAAAGACTCCAGTTTGTGTTTTTTTTTCTGAGGCTTCTATACTAAATGGGAATATTTTGTTTTGTGTTAAACTGCAAGGATGTTCAAAAGCACTACATTGTGCTATTCGTGAACGAAAGAAAAAGCCACCACATTTTATTTGACCTCGGTGGAATGTGATAGTGGTGTGATGTGGTTAGTAGAATCTTGTGACGGAGGGTGAACATTTAGTTTATGGTCCAGTACATAAAGTCACACAAGATGGAAGTCTGTTGTTGTAATGGAATGTTCTATTTGGCTTTTTCTTCACTTAATTTTGGTCATTTATATCCGAAGCTGTAGCAAGTAGCATTTCCTGTTAGAACGTTATAATAATATTCCACAATCAATCTTGATGGCGACTTGTTTTTTGTGTTGTTTGACTTTTTTTCTACTATGTCCTACGAATCCAGAACTGATCACTTCTCGTCTGTCGCTTTGCAGATTTTTTTCCTGAATTATACTCATCTGGCACCATGCTTGGTAATAAGAACCATTTTCTATTTTTAGTGTATTGGAAGTCCTTTTTTCCTGTTCCTTACCGTATTTTGCCAACAATTTGTTTTGTATCTTTATGTATAGCAAATTCAAGATTGCCTTTTTATGCAGTTTGTTCTCTTTCAGGATTCTGGCTCTATTTGCAAATTTTCAGTCTAATTTTTCTATAAAAGCCAGGAAAGAATGAACACAACTTCTTCCTTCGTTTTCCCTCCACTTCGCAGATTTTTTTTAAATACTACTTTTAATAGTCCAAAAGTCCTCTTCAGATATAAGCAACTTATCGACATAAATTCTATCTTTCGTGTTATTGAAGGAACCGAGAGTACGAGACGGAACCATTTGATGACATGAAATTTGTATTGGGATTTTGATTAATTTGTACACAACGTTCATTCAATTGGTGCACGCAAAGAAAAACTTAGGTGAAAATAGCCAAAATCCTGGTATAGTTTACCCAAGATCTTGGTTGAATTACAGCCTACCAAGATTTTTGGTGTTTCACCCAAAATTCTTTGGTATAAAATGAGATTTGGCAAAATAACCAAGGGTTTTGTAATTTAACCCATAAAACAAATCTCTCTTGTTGATATGGAATCTCTTTCTGTTTCTTGCTTAGTGTGTGTTCATAGAATTTAATATATGCAACTAATGAGCGGAAATTGTTTTAGTGTGATGACTTTAAAAATTAAGAGATGCGTGTTTGTTTCTGATAGTTTCTACATTGAATATTCGTATGGAGGAAATGTTTTATCACGGCCAATATGATGCGAAATGGAAATAATTTATTTTGAATGATTTTTCTTACAAAAACTTCGAACGAATGAATTCTCTCGGCGAACGTTGTTGTGTTACCTCGAAAAAATACTATTCCCGTTTAGTATTTTTCGAAAATGGGAAAAAATTATCGAAATCTGAAAAAAATGGGCATAAAAAATATTTCAAAAAAGCATTCCAACTAATGTCTAAACTAAGAAATGCTTTCCCAAAACTGATTTTTTGCATCAGTTTTATGAAAAATTATTGGAATCGCTTTAAAATCGAGTTTTTAGAACTGGCGAATCGACTAACAAAATCGTCGCCATTTTTTCGTCATGCACAAGTGTGGCGCAGTTCTACTAGTAGTCTAATTACCTGCTGCAGGCATCCAAAAATTAACAGCAGGGAATTGTTCACTATAACCCTGGCCTTGGGTAAATTTTGGGAAATATTTTGCACAAAATCTTGGGTGATTCTACCAATATTTTTTTGGTATTTTACCAAATTTTTTACGCTGGTATTTCAACCAATTTTTTCGATAATTTAACCAAAAAAAATTAGATAACCAAAATTTCATACAAAACTCATTTACCAAAGACGCCTTGGGTAATATCCCTATGTATATTTTTTTCCGTGTGGAGTACTTTGGAAGTGCCAATGGCAAGGCCATGATAAGATTTTCCAGGAAATGTTTAAATTGTTGTATCGTTAGTCGTTCAAGTATCACCAATAAATAATGTATAGAATGAATTGTTGAAGTAAAGTGAGCAAACAAATTATCTGGGCACTCAAATCCTGTTAGTGTCGTTTTTAAAAGAAAGACGATCTTGAATGATTATTCTTTTAATTGAAATGCAAATTCGTTTCACACCTTGTCTTCTTTGTTTGCTCGTATTTCATTTTATAAGAATAGAGAAGATGTTTATATGGGATTTAAGGTGCTCTGACACAAACTATATTAAAATCCTATCATTTCTGGATTTTTATATAGAAAAAAGTTTGGAGTTTTTGAAATATTCTATCGCCATGAAGATGCGCTTTCACATTAAGGGTGAGAAAATTAGAAAACGAAAATATTGTAATTTTTGGATTCTTGTCTTTTCCACAAAAAAAATGGTGTTTCTTAAGCTAAAACATATCGTAATCTACGTACCGGTGAGATTATACCTTTCTTATATAATAAAATCCCATGTGATGAAGAGGACTATATTATATTGAAATTAAGTATCGAATAGTAGGTACTCAAAAACAATAGAACTAACTGAGAAACTTAAAATTTAATTAAATTACATTTAAAATCAGCAAAAATTGAAACAAAAATTGTAAAAGAAAATCATGTGCTGTTCACATCAGATTTTTTTTTTGGTTTCCCACCCCTGGTAAAAACTAACAAAAACTGAAATTCAAACCGAATGTTTGCTTTAATTTCTATTTCTGCAATTATAAATCTTTATGCTAAAATAATCGGTATCAATTTTTCCGTTTTACCCTGCTAATAGATAGCAATTTTTTGCAATTAATAGAAAACTTAAACTAAACTACATACATTTGAAAACCCTTCCATATTAGCAAGTTAAACATACCTGATTCCTTTTATTGCATGGCGAGTGAAATCCAAGAAAAATCAATTAAAACCACTTTAAACAAAAAAAAAGTTATCATTTGTGAAAACCTCTTAGAGTCAAAAAGTCAAGTAATCTGAAACGCATCGTAACTGAAATCCTGAACTATATTGACGCATCCACCAAGACTTAAAAATAGTTCCCGTTTTATTGGAGCTAAAATCCAACATAACTGCAGAAATTTCCCACTTTGTATTTAAGTAAGCAAAGATACAACCCACTCAAAGTATTCATTTCCTATGAAAATCTCTGTGGATAAAACTTAATTAAATTCAGTGTAACCCGAGCTGTAAATCAACAGTAGTACACGCCATCAGTGGTTTAGCATAGAATACAGCGAGTTTGTCGGAAGCGTTGTGATGGCTGTGTAAATTTGCCTTCAAATGTAATCCACTCAGTCTGGCTGAATTCTGTGAACACTTTTTTCAAAAAAAAAACGTATTTCGTCTCATGTCGTTTTTTTTTCTTCCACTTCAGGATAGTCCTGCGAATCCGACGGTTTTTCATTCTTCTTTGTCGCCCTCCAAAATGAAATTCTTCCTTAAAATCATCTTCTATAGCGAACACATTTAAATTGCTCAGTCTTCTCCCCTACCAGTAGTGGAAATCTTTGTCTCGTTGCAAAAATAACATTTCTCTATATTTAAAGGGTTTAAAGGATTTGAAGTTCTCTAGCCACAGTTAGTTGCTTCGTATAGCTACACTTTGATTTTATTAGTCGCGCTAAATGTGTAGACTGCGGCATTCAGCGCCAGATTCTCGTTCCAGTTTCAGCTTCAAAACTGAATAACAACTTTAATTTGAGCCCATTTTGAAAAGTTTGGATGTCATTTACGCGCCCCAAGTAGCTATAACTTGAAGGGGTTTTGGTGAAGGTTATACGAGTATACTCGTTTCTATCAGCAATCGAAACAAGTACAGAATTTTTACTAATTTTATAACATATACTTTAACATTCGCAGTTTAACCCCTATCCCTACAGTTTTACTTAACCTTTTACCTTGCACTAAGGACTAAGACTAATAAAACCGGATCCAAATCCGTTCAACGGCGAAAGCCGGATCAAAATCCGTTCAGCGGTTTAGAAGATATTAGACGAGATGGTAAGAGAGAAGAAGAAAAGGTTAACACATTTCAGTCGGCAGAACAATTTCTTGTTCCTGACCATGGCCGAATTATACAAGGTCTGCTGGTTATTTTTTGACAGCCACCATTTTGCTACGTCATCGGCAATCTAGATTTGAGAATTAGATAAATTCCCATTGAGTCTTATAAGAATTTCTTGCCGATGACGTCAGAGCCAGAAGCAACTGAGCTGTCAAACAGACCTTGTATAATTCGGCCATGATACCATAGAGACTAGTAGAGTTAAAGAGAAAATAACAATAGTCGGAACTCGTAAAACTTTAAAAGAAATTTTTGTACAATTTTTCTTTAGTCACAATTTTTATTGGAAATTCTTTCCATCCTCCTATACCCTTTCATTAACAGAAAATGTGATATTTCAGCGATATCCTGGTGACTGAATGTAAGGTTAGGGTACTTACTTAATTTTCCTTTATTCCTGAAAATTTACGATCTCTAAACTGAGTGAAAAACGTTTTCAAAACGTCCAATTTTACGCCATAAACAGACATTTTCAAATCAACGTCTTAGCTGCCATTTTTATTTTAATGATTTTCCCCTTCTTCAGACAAGATTAAATATGCACGTGATGTGTACAATAATGGCGAATTTCTTTCATTGTTTTAGAACGTAATAAAATGTCGGAAAAAATTAAATTTATTAAAAATGATTCATTTTAAATTTAATTTACTCCCTTTTTGACTCTACAACATTATAAATGTGAATAACCTTAACCCTCATCTCTATTTTGTAATTTTTCCATCATAAAAATGTAATTGCTGTGATATTAAATGTCGAATTTTCTTTCGTACAATTTTCCCGCGACATTTTTATTACTTGATGAAGATATTTATCTAATCGTAAAAGTTATCATCATAAAATTAAAGTTTTATAATATTAAATTTTTTTATGCATCTCCCGTTTCTTCATATTTTGTGACTATTAAAATATCATAAATTTTACAATTATGCTAAAATTTAGAGAGGAAAAGAATTAAAAGCTAATTAGACGATTGTAATCTAGGGATTCTGCATCCGTTTTATGGTCAATGTAATAAAAAATAAATTGTAACATCATGAATTTATAATTTAATAGGTTGCATACTCGTCGTTGCCGGGTTCAAGTTTTTTGTTTCAAATTCCAGAAATAACTTAAAATTTTTGAAAAAAAGCCGTTATTTTTTCAGAATTTCCGTTCTGAATTTTTAAATTCTAAAAATTCCCCGAAATTCCCTAATGCCAGTTTTTCCGAGGAAATGATATTTGCGTTATCCTTACAGGATCTTTTATTTCGAATTCTTAAATTCTTTATGACCACCAACTCTGAAATAAGTTTTTTTTTATTTTTTTTCTACATTAAGTGTAATTAAGTGTAGTGTGAAAAAAAATTAATAGAACAATATATATAAAATAACAATGCACGGCCACATTTTGCGAGGCCAGTCAAAAACTATTTGAAAACACTTCAATGGGAAGTCCCACGCCACTCGCCCTATTCACCAGACATTGCTTCTTCGGATTACCACTTCGATGTACTATTTCCGAAAGTACTATTTCTGAATAGTACTTTCGTTTTTTGATGAAGTCAACAACTGGCTTGAGTTGTGGATAGCCTCAAAAGACGAGTAATTGTTTCGACGCGAAATTTTTCTATAGCCAGAAAGATGGGAAAAAGTGGAATTACTTTGATTAATTGGAATTTGAAAACAAAAACTTGAATTAATTGATTGTTTGATTAAATAAATGCATTTTTTAAAGAAAAAAAAGCCGCATAAGTTAAGTTTAATACCCAATATATAGTATTTTATATATGTTTTTATAAAACAAAGTCTTATTAAATTCTCTCGGTGTATAACTGTGAGTGTTGCGCATGGGAATCAGTGTTGCCGAGACAACTTCTGGCTGAGTGCTTTTTGATCTTCGAATTGAGTGGCTTTTGACGGGTATTGGTGACTTGGAAACAAAATTTCGATTTTTATGCTCTATATGAGAATCATATATACCGTTTTTTTCACATTTATGAAATACTATTTCCACATTTTTTGATATATTTATATGATTGCACGTTTACATTTGATACAAATTGGTACAAATTGGTAGTGTGCCAAAAGATAGCCTAAATTGCGCTATTGATATATCCAAATTTATGAAACTTACCGGATTTGAATCCTTAATGTGGTATAAAACTTCTTCTTTTAAAAATTTGAAGTTTTCAATTACTGATTTAGTAACCCACATCGAAAACAGTCCATACTCAACGATGATTGACGTTAACCACTAAGGAAGTCTCTTTAAGTGTTTAACATATTACCGACAAATCCATAAGAAATTTAATCAAATAAAAAATACCGAATGATGAGGGATAGAAAAAGTGATAGATGGGGGTCAGAAATTTTACGCAAATAAAAATTCCTTCGTTCCTTTTCATATTGAAAAGGGTTAACTGAAAAAGTCGATTATCGCTTTAAACGTTCACAAAACCCAAACACACACGGTGATCGTGGGCAGCTTACGTGGACCACACCGTATTTCAGGGTAAACCCTTTAACAGGAAAGGGGTTTTCCTCAACAAGAGCTTACGGTATAATTTCAACACAAAGGTTACCAAGGAAAAAATTCATTTCAACTCACAAAACAAAAAGAATTTTTCCACTTGAAATGCCAAAAACAGAATACCAGCACAAATGAATCGCTCCGTTGTGAATTGGGAAATTTTGAAAATTCAACTTTAGAACCAATGGACGATGGACGAATATAGAGCTGAATGGAGGTGTAGATAAAAGCCAACGAAAACAAGATAAGAATCCCCTGAAAATCATAACAGCAAAAATATTTTTCCCTTTATGGTTTGGTTACCCAAACAAAAATCACTAAATGGTTTAAGCAAAGGGATGGTATGGCCTTAAGGTATCATCGTCTCGTTCCACTCCATTTACCATGGCCCCCGAGAAAAAACCAAAAAGCGATTCTTTTCAGCTTTTCCGGTTCCTTCAATGTCGACCAATTTTGAAAACAGTTTAATGAAAGAATGAATTATTGACTCAGTGGCTGCTTATGTCAAACTTTAGAAGATAATTCTTCGGGTACCACCTTCAATCCGCCATTTATTCCGCCCCACATCCAGAACTGGGTCATTAACTTTCACGTCCGACTAGCAAAAATAGAAATCCCAAAGCAGAGTAAGTTCACTTCCGTGATTTTTCCTTAATGTTTCAACTTAACTTTGCAGAAAGCCATCCCCCTTAAACGGAAAATCCGAAAGAATGGTGAAAAAAAACGCTTAATTATGGGGTGTGATAGTGATGGGTGGAGAATGGAGGGAAGTGGAAACGAACAAGTTTGGAACCACCATAATATATAAATAGGAACTACGTACCCGAAATCTACAAATTGACCCCATCCTAGACTTCTTTCAAATAGCCTACCTTCCATTTCCTCAGTACCTACTTCCAGAATTCGTACAGGAATGTTGACTTTGCGTGTTGCCCGAAAATTAAGCTAGATGCGGTTGTCCTCTTCTGTCGCTTAACGAATGTATAAAAAAAATTAACAAATCTGAAAAAATACGAAACAAAACTTTAGGTTAGGTTAGCAGTGTTTTTCAACGTTTTTTCTTCATGTACCATTGCAAAAAGAATAACCTCTAGTGATGATTTTTCACAAAAGAAATATATTATAGATTAGGATAAAAAGTTTTAATTCTTAAGAACCCAATGATATTTTCCGGCGGGAGGTCAAGATTAGTAGTTGCTATATAGAGTTTGGCGGATCACAGTGAATTTACCCCAGGCACACACATAACCACGGTTAAAAAACACTGGATCCCATTAAAGCCCAGTCGCAACCAACAAAATACGTCAGCAGAAGCAACAAAAGAATTACGGCCACACTAATAGCATGACGGCGGGACTGTGTGGAAGAAACGAAGAAAAATTGTGCAGAAAAAATCTGAGAAAAGGCGGAAGAAAACGCTATCATCATTAAGGATCACATTAATGTCTTAAGAAGCTCAAGCCTGTGAAGACAAACGACATAAGTAGTCGATATTGTAGTAGTACGACATAACGTCGGTAAGGACGATACTGGGATCGGAAGGCGGCGGAAATCACCTCCTAGTTTCACATCAGAAAATTAAATGAAACGAATCCCAGACCCTTGTGCAAATATGTGAAAGATAGTAGACCATTTATTAGGGTGGGAAAATGCGGTAGTACACAAACTGTGGGTTGCTAGCAGCCAGAGGAAAAGGACAATCGATGGGCATAGAATTTATCCGGAAAATGGCTAATGTGCGGCTTATTGACGTCGCCATTGGTTACTCAAATTTCAAGAAGATTTCCTGTTTTTCTTCCCACAAGGAATTCTTTGTTGATTTTATTTTGTTTTGGAGTTTTTTTTTTGTTTTGACACATTAAATATAGGAAAATAAGATTATGTGTGAGCTGGTCGTTGTATCAATTTTTATTTTCAATTGTAAATTCATTTGTTTCCAGTAACTGTACATTTGAAACCACTTTTTTCCAGTAAACTCATATAACCACGATTATTATTTAAAAAACCATGGGTACTGCGAACAAGCAGTGCGGAAAATGCCTTTTTGAGAAAAATTTCTAACTTTATTGTAAGTTAAAAATAAAATTGCGAATGAAAAAGGAATATCCTGTTGCTTAACACAAACATCAAAAACAAACAATGTCTAGTTGGAACCAAGAACCAAATTCAAGATTTACAGCCTAAACTACAGAACAGTCAATTATTATTTAAATCATTGCTATATCATTGAAAGTTTTTGAAGCGGCGAGGACGAATATAATTTAAGAGATCGTCTGAATAAGTGTAAAAAGCCATAAAGACACAGACAACAGACAATTGACCATAAGAAAAGCAAAAATACTGACGAGGCGCTTTAGAAGACGCAAAACACCCACATGTTGGTTTATCATTGTTTCTACACGTAGTCTTTCTACGTTCTTAAATGCAATATAATGGAAAGGGAAGAAAAATATAGTCTGTGATTTCGGTTTCTTTTCCGAGTGATCTATAAAAAGCTAAAGACAAACTTACAAACTATAAAGAATGACAAACTTACAAACTCACAGAGAATAAATGGGAAATCGAAAATCAATTCTCCAAGATTAGCGATATTTTCACCATTTTATGTTTCTGTATGTTCCGATATAATATATACAGAGTTTTTATCATGGCTTTTGTATTATATTGATTTTAACATATTATTGATTCTAGTTTTTAGAAATTTTCATAAAATTATCGCCTAGGTCTACAAACTTGGAGTTCTATCTATACAAGAGTTACACTTGAAATTTAGTATATAAAGGCGTTTTTCGTATAAAAATTAGATCTCGACCATGAATGGGTCAAATTGGACAACTCTGCCCCCAAGAGAAATGGAATAGTTATCTGCGATTTTCTCAAAACCGGTGCGTCGCACATTTGGCCAAAAATGCTACAAAGTTCTCAAAATACAAAAACAAAATAAATACAATTTGAAAATAGTAGACTATAGCCCTTGGCTAGACTACTTATCAACGTACACTGAAACGGTATTAATAATAATTATTATTAATACCGTTTCATATTTCATGAAAAACAAGTCAAATATTTCTCACAAATATTCTTAAAAAAATGACTTTATTTTTCCTGAGTTGTTGCCTAGCAAGGAAAACAATCAGCTTTATTTTGCCATTTTTTGAATATTAATAATAAAAGATGGCAGTAAGTTAAGGCGAAAAGGAGTGGCCGGAAAATCCCAAAGGGTCAGCAACGACAACAAATATTAGTAAGCGAAATATCATCAAGGATCAACATCACCCCAATTGTCTTCCAGAGAAAATCAAACGGGATTTTTCCTAAATGAGACTGAAAATCGAAATGGATGTTTTGAATTCAGTGAATATCCTCAAACAAAGAATGAATACATGAAAAGAGGTACAAAGTCCACCAGTTTTTTTCTTTCGGCTACTTACCGCCCCCTAATATCAAAATATATCCCAACAGAAATGTTGGTAATTTTCACCTACAAAAACGGCTCTGAGCAACTCATTGCTTGCATTCTACTGCTGTTTAGCGGTGTTCCTTGTAAATATAAAAAAACACTTCACACTTTTGAAACCCTTCGAAGCTTCAAAAGAAAGTTCGAAAGGATGTGTGCATTTGGAAAGTCGGTGCAGAGATTGAAAGAGACTGCGAAATGCATTTACCGTGATGCACTATTCCAAGGACGTGTACTATATTTGCCTGTGTAAATCCCTCATCCAGTCATTGGGAGGCAATCTATCTATTGACTGTAAC
Source organism: Chrysopilus asiliformis (assembly GCA_964034945.1). Taxonomy (NCBI): domain Eukaryota; kingdom Metazoa; phylum Arthropoda; class Insecta; order Diptera; family Rhagionidae; genus Chrysopilus; species Chrysopilus asiliformis. The sequence continues at coordinate 8,243,345 of OZ035962.1, forward strand.
TTTCATCGCAGTTCTCCTATGAGAGCTTACCTGCTGTCTCTCTTTGCCCTATTCCACGCCAATATCATGGAAAAACGTACGATAGGTACATGCTATAAAGACACATTGCACATCCCTGGAACTGATTACGTAAGAATCCCATATGAGGACTTTGCCAAATGTATAATGCACGTGCCGTTGGCTTTTATGTAGAGACTGCACTTATTGTTATTACATGAAAAAGTGTAAAAAAAAAACATCCTTTAAAAGGATGACGCGACTAAGTGGTGCATGTGGAAGATATTTCAAGAGTTACATCATGCGATTTTCACATACACCGGATGTAATCCACGGAATTATAGTAAATTCTCTCACCGATTGTTGACAAAGCTTTCACAGATTATGACATTTTACAGTTCAGCTTGTAATTTATTTTTTCTCAAAATGTCGAAAGTTCAAAGCATCAAAGCTAAAAAGGAAAAGTCGAATAAAAAGATTGACGTAAAATCAGACTCGTAACTTTACTTATTTTCTTAAAAATTTAAGAAAAATAAACTAATAAAATACGAAAAGCATCAATTTGTTGATATGTTAAAGTAATTTTAATTAAAATTAAATATACAGAAAAAATAAGATAAAAAATTTAACTGTTAAAAATCAAAAACATAATTTATTTCTGAAAGCTAGCGTAATGGGTATTCTTATACAGTAGAATCCCGATAATTCGTACCCCGATAATTCGTATATCCCGCTAATTCGTATGAATTTGCTGGTCCCTTGAAATACGAATTATCGGGATTCTACTGTACATATTTTCAATATTTTTTTTAGATTTTATAATCTTCATAGGTACACTAAAACCGGTTATTACGAAAAATTCAAACTAGTATTTGCGAAAAGATAGTAGGGGAAGAGCTTAAGTGGATAGCATGAAAGAAGGAATTTTTTAAAAAGTTTTACCGCCGAGCCAGCTACAATGATAGCGGCACCGTCGGCATATGCTTCTGTCAAAATTGAAATGTCAAAACTTATTTAATTCGTCCGCTACTTTGCTCCATTTATTTTCCTTTATGTCTGTCCTTTTGTATTGAGGATGGGCCAAATCGTAGAGCATTGGATTTCCTTTTACGACCTCTTTTAATTTTTCCTCCGCTGTCGGCATCTTGCGAAATCAAAACGTCAAAAATCTGCATAGAATGTGGCGCCGAATGTGGTGGTTTTCATAAAACATTTTGGGCGGCGGCGGCAAGTTTGACTTTGTTTCAAACTCGGCGGCGACGGAAAAAGTGCGCTGCCGTTGCCGCTGTATTATAGCAGCTCTCGTTGCGCTACATTAGTGCAAAATAAATGCTGCCCGCCGCTGCCGCTTGCCGCCTTCACTGTGGTTAAACCATAATGCCGCGGTCACACGACGCTGTTTTGCCAGCCGCTGGCTGCTTTTGGTTAGTAGCGCTGTCAAGTAGCAAAACAGTGGTTTGACATTTGAATCTGGGAGATTTTGTGAAATAATAAACGTTACACACAAATTTAAATAACGTAAAATAACAACTTAAAATAAACAAACTTTTCCACTTATCAGACTTTTGACAGCTCAGAAACCATGTGACATGGTCACGTGACCCCTAGTAGCGCTGGCAAAGTAGAACGGTATCTACTTTACTAGCGCTACTAAAATCATCACGCTGCTGCTGGTAGAAGCAACGCACTAGGGTTCACACGACGCTGCTGAAACGGCTGCTAACAGCCAACAGCCACTAGCGCTGGTAAAACAGCGTCGTGTGACCGCCGCATAACGGTGTAGAATCTAGTAGAGAAGGGGGTTTGAAAGGATAGAACCACAGGGGAAAGATATGTAAAAAGTCCTTTCTGGTGCTATACTCAACAACATTTTTTTTTTTATGAAAAAAATCTTATCCTATTTCTTTAACACTTTTAAAAACCAACAAATTCAACATAACAATATTTGAGGGTTAAGTATTTATCAAATTACTATGATTAAAGATAATTATCATTAAGACAAAATATCATTTTTGCTAATGTCCTTTACCATTCTACTTTTTCAGTTAAGTGTGCTATAAAAATTAAGCTACATTACAAAATACCCGTGCAACATTTAAATTGTGCGCTCTTCAAAACTACACATAGAATGCGAAAACGTTTTGCATAACACTAAAGTCAACTTTAGTCATTTGATGAAAAAGGAAAATCCTGTAGTATCATCAAATTAAGATAATTGTAAAAAATTAAAATCCATGAAATTACACCGCATTTAAACCCTAATGATGATCGTCTCAGTACGTTTAAAAAATCAAATGTACAAAATGAATCATAGACATTCACCTCGAAATGCAAGCATCAAGCTAATATTGTCTGAACTAAGGATTATAAGGGTTTCATTAAGAATTCCATTTGCATAATTAATATTGAAGTAATGATTTTTTTCAAAAAAAAACGTTATAAGAATATTTAAATGTGCTTTTTTGCATCTTGACAGCTACGTAAAGAACGATATTAATCACCACGAGTTTCGAACTTTCAAAATTAAAATTCGTAACTTGCACACACTCTGTCTCAGTTAATTTCTTTTTTTATATTCCAAGGTTAAAATTAGGTCCTCTGAAAGCATATTTAGTTTTCTTCTTCACCTAAAATTTCACATGGATTGCGAGTCATAAAATAAAGATCAAATTATTCTGTTTCTGTTTTTTTTTTTGTTGTCAAAGAATCCAAAATCTTTTAGCAGAATTCAATGAAATTTATTTTAGTGATAATACAGATTAAAATACAATTTGCTGTACTTTTCGTTTGGACATCTTATTCATCCCCTCCCAGATAACCGGAAATATTTTTTCCGAAAGTGAGTACCTTGATATTTTCCAGATTATAAATCTACTTTTAGAGATAAAATTATATTTTAAAACGGCTGAAAGCAGACAAGAAACTTGAATGGCCTTCTGAACAATAAGAAGTCCAAAGCTAACAAAAAGAGAAAACCGGAAGTTGACAAAAAGACAGATAGTCATCAAATAGGACAGATGTGTTGTTTGTAATTATATTAAAACGGTTACAATTTACAATTTTGTTACATTTGTTTAATTATAAAAATTCAAAAAAGACGTTCAGAAATTCGTTCTATTTGTCCTCAGAAAACTTTTCAAAAAACTAAATTTCGTAAACAAACAAAATGAAAAATTTATATGAAACTAACTCTTGGACCCGTTGTTGCCGGAGGGATTTAAAGCCGAAAACAAGGCCTTAGTTCTCCCTTGCTTTCCCAACCCTACCAGTTTACTAAAAAAAAATGCAACAGTCACTCCGATTGAATTATGATTTCTGGAATAGTTGTGCAAAACTGTATTTCAAACACTTTACTTCCCTCTTCTATAGAATTTAAGAAAAACTGTTCAATTTGTATAGCAGCGGTCTTTCATAAAAATATATAGTCGGTTTTTCACTCCAATATATCACTAACACAACTATAAAATTTCATTAAAATCCGTACAGCCATTTTCACGTGACAAATATTCAAAATTAAACTCAAGCTGGTTTTTATCATAACTGATCGAGATGAGAGTAAAAACAATATAAGTTCGATCATCAAAATGTACATACAGAAAGATAATTTTATATAGATAGATAGACAGGTACACTCTCGAAAAAATCCGGGGACGAATTAACTCCGCCTGAAAACATAGCTAAAAGTTTAACACCGTAGCGCGGAGTTATTTTTACATTTGTATTTTACGGAGCTAAATATTCAATTTAACACCGTTTTGACCTAAATTTTAAATGAACTCCGAAAAGGAGTCAAAAATTCACTACAACTCCTTTTAGGAGTTATTTAATTGTAAAGGGTGTTCACGTTTAGAAGAGGCTTGCCAATTGGCTTCAACAGCCTATTGGGAAGGCAAATGGTTTACAATTCGAGAGGTCCCGTGTTCGAGTCCCGGCAAGAGACATGTAAGAAAAGTTTTTAACAAGTAATATTAACTTTGGAAACACGAAAAAAAACTCAAAACATCTCAAATGCTTGCAAAAAAAGAGAATTTGTGAGGTTTTTTTTCTTGGTAATAAATTGGTTTAACACCGAAAAATTATTAAAAATTAACACCCATAAGGAATTGTTGTGAACTCCTAGCCCGGTGCTCGATTTTCTCCAATAGGTGATGGACTCCCTCAAACTCCCTTTCGGTGCGTAATCGACTCCATTTTTTCGAGAGTGTATATAGATTGAAGATGTAAAGAAATTTAAAATAAACAGATAATTTTTCTGGTTATACTGTAGTAAAACTCTCATCACACTACACTACTTAATATATAAACTATCTATATTTAACAGTGCTGCAAATTTGCATCAAAAACCAAACGCCTTTAAGCGGAACATATAAAAAAAGCTTAAATTGAGAACAAAAAAATACGCAGAACCGTCGTCGTATTGAAAACGATAGCTGCGTTATTAACGTTTCCGTAATATCTTATATAATTTATATCAGAATCCTAACGTCTGACGCTTCTGTCATCCGCTATAAAATCTCGTCCATTAAACGTATACTCACAAATATCCCATTGGGTTGTAGGGTTGGGATTCTTCTGTCTGGTTGCCAAAATGGGGAAACATCCCTAATTAGCTGCAATCGTTTGGAAATATTTCCACACAGAAAATTTTCATAACCTCAATGTTTTTGGTTCTTGGGGGCAACCCCTTACGAAGCTAATAAAGGCATTGAGAATCCTTCACAGTCCATACCAGTGGTAGGATATTAGGCGTCCTCAAAATAAAGATGGGATTTTCAATGTTCGTATTAGAGTCGTGAGAAAATTGGGGTTACGAACAGAAAGAAGTGATTACGTCGTGTGTCATACATTTTGATGGTTCACGACGCGCTCCTTACATTAAGTTTACACTTCCTTCTTCCGTTTTTAAGATGGCAAAAATAATAATCTGAAAAAGGAGACGATGACGATGAGCACATTATGGAATAAGGGTAAAACCAAGGTTTGATGCTGCCACGTTCTGACTGTAGGTATCTAAAATGTGGGTACTGTTTATAAATGTATTAAAGTATCTTCTTAATGCTTCAACATAAATTTACCTTACACCTCTTTCTCTTGGCCCTGCAAGTGTTTGTTTTGGCTGCCATTTCTAAAAGCCGCCTATGTTTTTTTTTCCTTCTCTGTCGGGTTCTGTTTGAACGCCCAGTTTGTGATATGATAAACTTGAGGTGCTTCTTCAAATACACGGTAGACAAATAAAATTCTGTCACATTTAAATTTAACCCTTTTTGAGGGTGGTTCTCAGTCCTTCTGCTACTTAGCAACTCTACAGACGGTTATGTTATTATACGCTTTTAATGTTAATTAAGAGATAAACATTTTTGAATATCTTTATTAAAGATGAGCAAAATATGATGTGGGAGTTTTAAACATGTAACCTGGCACGAAATCCTTATATATATTCGTATAGCAGATCTTGTAGATATTCTCGTAGCAATAGAAACTGTTTGAATGAAATTGTAGAAAGGGTTAAAGAGTTGATCCTATATAAATGCTGTGTGTAAACACTTTTTTTTGCTATTCCATCATTTTGCTCCGTCACTGTCAATGTTTATTCAGAACTTTTTATCTTTGGATAATGGGTACAGATAAGAAAAAATTGTTTTGATTATACTGAGGCAATTTATGCCACTGAATAAGGTTAAAGGTTTAAAAGATTTAAATAAACAGAATGAGTGTTGAAACAGATTCTTATACGTAAATTTAAAAAAAAATGTAGATAAAAACGCCATAATTTAAATGCCAGCAGAACGGAATATATAGGCCAGATTAATAAAATTTGTTATAGCATGATTTATATGGACGACAAATGATTATAGCGGAGCATACCATAAATTATAGCTCACTGCGCTATAAATACATGTGGCTGCGATGTTCTAGTAGGACAAACGGGCGTATAATGGACGTTGCGACCACAATGGGTTCAATGAATATATCTTGGGTTACCTGGGATTGTATTTTAAACGCTTTTGGAAGTGCGAATTAAAATGTAACATCAAATACTTAAAAAAATTGAGTAAACTATTTTTTACTAAAAAAAATCCGAATTTTTTCGGAATTGTTTTAAAATTTCTAAGAAATGCGGAGCACAAAACTTCCTTATTTAGAAAGTCGAAACAGGCTATTTATAAGGCTTATGGCGGATTTCCCGATCATTTAAAAATATCACATTTTTTATAGAAATTAAATTACATCAATTCATGTTAAATTCATTTTTTTAAATGAAAAATTCATTTCTCCATTTTATAAATACATCGATCAAATTCAACAATGATTTCACTTATTTATTTTCAATTTTCCAATTTTCCGATTGATTTATCTGGCAAAGGAAATCAAATATCATGGATACGAATTCAACAGTACTCTATCTTTCTATTTTCCACATCTCCTAGGCAGCCTTCGTTTACTTGTCAAGCAAGACATATTTTTCTCGCCAGCAAGAAATAAAAAAATACCCTCAATTTCCATTTGCACTCATGTTTTCCATTCATGTACATTAAATACGCCATCAACAATTTTCTATGCAGAAAATGCTAAATCAAGAGCATAAAGAATGCAATTTGCTGATTTTAAACGAGACAAAAGTGAAAGAAGAAAATTGTTTTTCGCACTTACACCTACCTCCCTTTGCAATAGAACCTCTTACACTTGCCAGGACAACTGTGAATTGCAATGGGAGGATCGTGCAGTTTCAACGGAGGAAAATATTTCCATTTTTGTGATTGCGTCTTCTACACAAGTTTGCATTCTCCGGTGAAAAAATTGAAAATTAAATTACGTTCCTAACTTTTTAGAAGGTTTTGGTGACATGAAAGGTGAGAACAACATGAAACAAATAGAATTAATTTCTTGACACATACATAAAATTAGGGAACGGTTCTTCAAAGGTCCTTAAATCAATTTGTATGTATTAAAAACTTTTCACTATATTAGAAAGAAAACTCCTAACGCTTTTAAAAAACTTACCGTAAAAAAAATTTTAAAAAATCAAGTTTAAAAGACTTGTTCAAAAATAAATCCGACAATCAAAATTAGCAAAGCGTTCAGAGAAAAAGACAAGAAAATCGCTAAGCTACTGTATTATTTGAAGCTCCCGTAGGCCGGTCTAAAAAACTCTGAAAATCTTCGATCCATCGAATATTTTTTCACATATTTTTTGTCTTCGAACACCATTACGATCAATCCGAGTTTGCTTTCCGTGAGTTTGAATTTCAGTGAGTTTTTTCAGCAACTTTAATTCGGTTAATTGTTTTTTACAAAAACAAAAACATTCAACTTAATTGATTCTCTTATAAAAATACAAACAAAAACTTTAAAAATTCTTCATCAGATCTTAAATATTCATTGAACCCATTACTATAAAATTGTAGATTCAAATTCAATTTGAAAACCACATCAACACCTGTTCATTTATTATTTATATCAACTCAGTTGGTTAGATCACATTTCATCAATCGATTCATTTATTCATTGGTTTCTTCTAAATCTCTTCAACTGTTAACGGCTGTGCCACCTGAAGCAGGGATTATACGAAAGGTAGGAGAGAATGAATACCGAAATTCATGAAGGGAACTAAAATAGTGAGGAGATTTCTATAGAATTATATACACATGCTATTTGGTTCGCCTGATTCAGAATAGGAATCAATTAAATTCTCAAGTGAGTGTTACCTGGTTCAGGTTACCAGCTAATCCTATTTCATACTATTCAACCACAGCATCGTCATTTACACCCCCAAACTCCACTTTATCAATATCTTTTGCTATTCCTTTGCGCGCGCTCTCTCGCCAATATAGAATTTTAAACCCCAGTATTTCTAAAGTTATGCTACAACACCGCTTTTGACGTTATTCGCCATTCCACCCCAACACCTGCCATTTAAATTCTGAATAGCTGTGGGCGACTCCACTTTAACCATAAATTTAGTTGCTGAAATCGAAATTTCAAATTAGTGGCTTCAAAGTGTTAGATGCCGACCTCATCATTCAATGCTTTATTTTGTTTCATCTACAAAGTAACTAATAGATACTATTTTAAGTAGAATGTAGCTATATTTCTATAACAAAGATTTAAAAAGGTCGACATAGTGTTGATGTGGAGGCCTGTGTATGTGTGGCAACATCATTTCACAAAAGGATTAGGGGGCACAAGATAAATTGTTTGAAAAGCCGTCAGCGTAAGTCGTCTTTGAAACTACACTAACACTATGACTCTAAAATCGACCCTAGCATAGCTTTGAGGGATGTATCTGCAATTCGGTTGGGGCAAAAAAAATCTTTTGTTGGGAGGCTGTAAAGCTTAGTATCTCAGACATTTTTATTGTGAAATTGATTGTAATTAAGCGTTCTGTTTCCGGTTTTTAATGTTGCCTCAGGTAAATTAAATAATTGAGTAAATCAATAACTCTAACACTTCCAAAAATTATTTGATTATTGTTTTAGATAAACATTCTTATTAAAAAACATTGTAAAAAACTACAATTGCTAGATACATTTTATTACAATTACTAATATGAAACATTTACAGTGTGTTCCACAGAAACGTGTGTCGCAGCAATTTTTTATACTTGCTTGCACAAGTGTGTGTGATGCCAATTTTCTTTGCTTATACTATTGCCTTTTTCGCGCTATAATTAATTTTTCAGTACAGTGTCATATTTTGGTAAAGTAAGACTAAAGGCTTTATGAGTGCGATATACAAAAAGCGTTTCGAAGTGGTGTTCCTAGTTTTGCATCATCCCAAAGGTCCCAAAATGAGTGCAAAAATGGCGGCAAAATACACAAAGACCTCAGTTTCATTCGTGAATAAGTGGGTAAAGAGATTTAGAGAATGTGTAAATATCGATGATAGCCCAGGCAGGGGCTATAATACTCTGACCTATTTTTCCGCACATTTCAGCACATGGTTTTGGAAAATTGGTGGCCTTTACTATTTTTCCGCACATTTCAGCACATGGTTTTGGAAAATTGGAAGTCCGCAGAGAAACTATATGGAGCTAGAAATCAGGACTCAAGAAGATAACGACCCGAAACATCGAAGTTACCGGTGCACATCATGGAAAGAAGATCATGGAATAGTAACATTGGATTGGCCTTCACAGAGTCCAGATGCAAATCCAATCGAAAATGTCTGGTCTGTAATGAAACATAAGTTAAAAGGAAGACATATCACGACTACACGACAACTTATACGGGCTATTAAAAGGGTTTGGATGACTTTGGATCTCGATTATGCTGCAAAATTAACTGAAAGTTTTACCAGAAGATGCGAACCCATTATTGATAATAACGGTGACTGGACCCATTATTAAATTAAATTGCGCAAACGGTTTTTATCTATATTTTAATAAACGTCTTGAAAAAAAATAATTCGGAGCGTTTTACTATGTTTTTTTCAATACACGTTTCTGTGGAACACACTGTATTAGTACAAAATGTATTTAGACGCCTCATCAAACTCACGCCATGATCTCTGTCACTGACCTGACCACGAAGGATGTGGACGAGAAAGGAGAGTTCGAATTTCTCTATATAAGTCAACTAGGAATTTACTCCTCCATTTGTGAATTATACTGAAAAAAAACCGGTGTACAAAAAATGTCAATTATACCTATTTCTGTTCAAATTTAATAAAGATTTTAACAATTTTAGATGTATACGAAAATCAAATGAAAATTCCTTTTACCAGCCAAAAAAAAAACTTGAAAATCCTTCGTTGCCTTGTATTCAAACCTATATAAAATATGGATCTTTTTCATTCATACATCACATACATGTATATAACTGTCCATACCATTTTTAGCCGCAAAATCCAATTTAAATCCGTCTCATTGTTACGACGGCCATCCAACACTAGCCAACGTACAGACCATCAAAACAATTTGTTTTTACTTTAAATTGATTATACATTCAAAATATGCTAAATTTAATAAATTCACGAAAATTTTCATTCGCCATATTATAACCATACGGTAGGAACTTTTGTAGAAAATTTTCAGGACACATGGATAAGAATGGGAAAGGGTGTTCAATTGTAATCCTGCAGCTACGTCACCTGCCGTCGATAAAACTTTATTTCGTATATCCTTAAATCGTGGAGATGGAAATATGGGTACCAGACATAATATTGCAACTGAAATAACAGGATTTTTTTCCACCTGTCTATAAAGAAGTTTTATCCTGCATAATGTGCTCACCATGTGCGCCCGGAGAATTTTTTCCAGGGGGGTGGCAATAGTTATGTTATGTATAGGACGATGGTATTTGAACTACAAATTTTATATTGATTCAGACGAAAATCAAGGAAAAAAATTATAAATGTGCGTTGCAGAAGAAATTTCTTTTTCTGTGGCGCACATTTGCAGAATGCGGCGCAGTTATTTAACCCGTTCGGTACATGTTTTTTCTATGGGGGTTAAAAATACTCTCTATACAAATTAATGATGTTTAAGCTATCAGTATTCATTTCAAAAAAAAATCGTTGTTTCTATAGCTTTCAAAAAAAACTATCACACTAACTTGAAAAATCCGGTACAAAAATTGTAGCTGCAGGAACCCTTCCGGCCATTCCGGGGCGTATAGTCCGCCTATTTAAGGGAAAATATCAAGGGCTGTTTTTATTTAAATGCTTTTAAAGGAGTTTGAACATTTTTATTTAGAAAACATAGTAATTCATTTTAAATTAAAAAAAAGTTAACAGGTCACAAAAATGCCCTTTCCCTAACATGTTTGGGCGCCCATGGGACTCACCACTAACGAGAAAAAAGGCTCCCAAAAAATCTGTTCTTACTAAACTACAACTAAAGGAATTTTTTTCCTATTTTCAAACTTTTTTCTATGAAAATTGGGAAAATTCTTCTACGTTGCAAAAGTTTTTGGCAGCGGGACGTATAAATAAAAGTATCACGAATATAGCGAAATATGCTCCATGAAACACTCGGGTCTCGCGAACTTTCAGTATAATTTCCATATATGTACGGCTAATATTATGAAATCTTCATTTTTCTCATATGTAAATTAGGTTTTCTACCTATGTTGTTTTTTTAGTATTAGAAACAAGTCGGGAGACCAAACCAAATCAAACAGCATAAAAATCGGAATACAAAACTTTTTTAATTTTGAATATGTCCGATGTGAAATTAAGTCTGGAAATCCAATTTGCTGAAAAACAAACGATTCACTCTATTTATTATTTTAATAAATTCACAAAATGTTAATCTGTATAAATTTAAACGCCTTATTTTTAAATAAGAGAAACAATGAAAATCAGCTAAATAAATATCGTAAAACCCTTTTATTCTGATTATTTTAGTGTGATTTCCTAAAACAGATAACATCTCCAAGGATGATTTTTTTTTATTTAAGTGTTTAAAAAAATTAAAATCAAATTAATTTTCTTTGCATTGTGAATTATAATTTTTAAAAACAATGCAGAATTTAAAACTGACACCAGTAAACTACAGTTTCATGAGTTTTAAGCGAACAGACAAACATACACACAAGACTAGATTGTTTAGAGTTCGGCGAATATTTAAATAAATGTAAATATCAATATAGGCACAACTCGATTTAAGACGCCTTGATATAAAACGTGCCGTAAATCGATATTTAAATATTTCAAAAATTTGAAACACGTTTCTCAGAGTTGTTCATAACCCTTATTTCTTTTTTTTTGCAGATTAGCACATTCCAGAGGTAAATTTTATTCACGACCTGTTCGTTGGACACAAATAATCGCATGGAACTAATTGTGGTGGGTATGGTTTACCATGGTTTACAATACTCAAATTTTGTGTTGAGTTAAATATATTGGACGAGAGACATTTTTCATAAAAATTGAGATCATCTACTCGAATTTCTTATTTCCAATTAGATATTTCTAGAACTCACTAAGCGATAAAAACACCCGGTAATTTTTTCATATTTTTCCTATTTTTTTTAAATTTACAATTTTGTCAAATAGGTACATGCACAATCAAGAAAAAGCTGTTGTGAAATCATTTTCATCAACACCAACATTTTCCACAATTCGTTCTCGTTATTTATGTAAGAGAACACATATTACATATATAACACATCCCTTTAATCCCACAGTTTATATTAGTCATAAATCATGTTTTACGAAGATCAAAAAGGCTTTTTTATGAACAGCACAAACGATTTCAAGACCCGGAAACAACACCAGCGTTTTATTATAGTCTTAGCCATACACTTACGCCACACAACGCATATACGTATTTTAGATGCCTTCAAAATCTTTTGCTCGAAAAATTTATCACTTTCAACCCTTTTGGATAAGGCATTGGAAGTATAAAGTGGCCTAGTCTTATTCTTCATAGGATATTGTAAGCTACGGCCAAGGGATGTGATTTAGACGCAAAATCAAAAACTTTGACCTGATCACCCAAAGATTTTTTTATACAAAAATATGTAAAATATTTGTAGAATTTTTGAAAACTTGTTGGATGCACAACAAAAATTTTAGTGTTTGTAGCTTTCTCATCAGGATTATCAATATACTTAATTACACACATAAAAAATTAAAAATGTGACCGACTTATAAATATATGAAATGTATCATGGCTTTCTTAAGAAACTGCAGTTCTAGTGCTTAAATAACGCGAGTCATATCCCTCCAATATCCATGACAAATGAACAAATGGATTCTTTTCATAAAATATGTGTTTTGTTTAGCTTCAAAGATGCTATGTTTCTTGAACGAAACTGTATAGAAACAATACCTTCTGCCTTGTATAACCATACGTATGTATGAATAAATGAAAGGAGTAAACAAGTCCTTATTAAAGTCTTGTGTATCGCATATCATCATACATAAACTTACATGTATAAAAAGTTTACTCTAACGCCAAAAATAAGAAGAATTTATGGTCACCTCCCACCCTTTTATCTGAAAGTCTATCAATTCTAAAATGTTTTCTGCAAGGAAACACGCTCAGAATCTAATGTGTGTCTGTAACGTGGGAAAGCTGTAAACGCACTGTCAATTCATATTTTTGAATTGTGCTCTCCTTTCCGAACGGGTGAACGTGCGAAATCCAATGTTTACAATTTCATCTGTGGACGAAAATTTATCGTTCTCCACGGTACACTAATGCGGCAACAGTCAAGAGAAATCAGCCACCCCTGGTAAATATCTGTAACCGTTGCACGCCCTCCTAGATTTGTTATCAGACGCAAGCTTCAAGTGTACTTAAGCGCCTGAACAGGCCATAGGAGCCGTTGTGAGTGACCCCATTTCTGAAAAGTTGTATACCATCAAATTTTTGGTGGTTATATCATCCTTTAAGGGCAGCAATATTCGTCTGTATGCCTTGTTGCTTTATCACCCTACACACTTCCCCATCAAATTGCTCTGCTATGGCCTAGTAAATCGGTTGACTATTTTTTGATACAGGAAACTACCCCTTCGGGAGTCGTATATTGCTTTAGCTGTGCGCGTGTCGTTGCCAGTATCAACTGATAATAAATTTGGGAAAACAACACAATTCCGCAAAGCTTTAAAATTCCTGTCAACCCTTTTAAAGCACCCACAAGAGGAGTATTCGAAAGACCACTGGAAATGTGTGGCTTCACACCCTGTAAGCCATTAATACTTGGTTCCATCTCTGGGGAATTGTAAACAGAATAAAAAAAAGTGATGGCTAAGACTTTACATAAACAATTCTGAGTTTCTGCATTTGTTTTTTTTTTTACTTGGACTGCAGTATTAAAAAATAATCATAGATCAGAATTCCTTCAAGAAGCATTAGAAAAAATAAGAAAATTTTAACGGAACATATGGATATATGAAAAGGTTGTAAAAAGTCATGCCTCCAAAAAAAAATTCTGGAATGGGAATTTATGTCGAAACGTCGCATATTAAAGACTTATATTTTTGTGTTTATATCTTGTGAAACTAGAGATAAAGAAGTCGTATTCAGTGTAAAAATTGTTAAATTAAAAGATCCATAATTGAAAAATCATGATTTTAAAAATGTTTTTAAAGAAATTAAGGGTCGTATTAAGAAATTAAAGGTAAAAACGTCTTACATCAAGGTGTCTGTCTTTAATCGAGAATCGCCTGTATTTCTAACGAAATATATCAAAAAACGATTTATATTTTTACATCTCTATGACATTTTTATACCCGTATGGTGAAACCAAAGGGTATATTAACTTTGCCTTACCGTTTGTAACGCCAAGATCCCGTCATCGCACAAAAAAATGAATTACACCAGTGTGAATGATAAAAATATTTAATCTCTGCATGTCCGTCCGTCTGTCTGTCTGTCCGTCTGTCCGTCTGTCCGTCTGTCCGTCCGTCTGTCTGTCTGTCTGTGGCGCGGATTGCGGGCGCACGGATTGAGCTAGAGACTTGAAAGTTTGCACAGATCCGTTTTTCGTAAAATGCGAGGCTAAGTTCGTTAATGGGCAAAAATGGACCATTAGGGGGGTACCCCCCATACGAACGAAATCTTTTTTTGTGAATATCTCAAAAACGGTGCATCTTATTAAAAAAGTCCAAGAACAAAAGTTATTTAGGATATGATTCTGCATAAAACTCCCATACATCAAAATCCGATTGAAATAAATTTTAAAAAATCTTATTGGAAAGTTTGACTTCAGAGTGGAGTTTTGATACGAATTTCACCATATGGGTCTCCAATGATTGCCAGATTGGCAATTATAGCTTTTGTTATGTTTTTATATCTCGCAAATATCTCGATTTCGGCATGAAATACAATAAATAAGAACAAATAAACCGAGACAATTCGTGTGAGTTTATTAAATATTTTTTAACCTGTTCTTAAGTATTAAAGTATTAATCTTTAAAAAACCACCTCCCGTAGAAAAATATTGAAAAGACAGTCGCCTGACCCCTTCAAAGTTGTGCAAATTCTTATGGTGCAGGGTAATAAGGTAAGTGAAGTGTACTCGGAGGGAAATAATAGGACAGATTCTAGAAAAAATAGGAATATTCGATACAGTGAAATTTTTCAGTAATGACTCCCAAACAAAAGGGGAATTCATGTCAAAAAATAAGAAATTTTCCCAAAATTATAGAAATAATTCCCTATTTTTATGGTATCATTGAAGAAGAGTCCACTGTCTCATATAATCTTATTTGGAATTCTCTCCGTATACATACTTCGGAATATATCCGAATCATATATCGGGTGTTCCAATTGCTTGGACCGATGTTAAATGTAATTGAGTCGTAAACGTCTAATAATTTTTGACATCTGTTTTCAGGTTTAACAAGTTTAGTCTTTGGCAATTCAATTTTTGTGGAAAGATTAACAATCGAACAACGTGTTAAAGTTATTAAAGCCTATAACGAAAATGGTCGTTCCAACAAAAAGGCTTTTCGCGCACTTCCGGATTTTTTTGGTCAGCATAATCGACCAACCGAGAGTGCGATTTGACGCCTTTAGGCTTCTTCCTTTTGGTTATCTCAAGAATAAGGTCTATGCCAACAACAAATCAACAGTTGAAGGATGAGATAATAAGTTATATTCGTGGGGTCGAGGAGCAATTATGCAGAGTTGTCATCAAAAATTTTAACCATCAAGTGGAGGTGTGCCGCCGAAGCATTGGCGAACATAGAGAGAGAGAGAGAGAGAGAACCGTAGAGAGAATGGGAAAAAACAGGGGCAATATAAAAAGGTTCAAATTGTGGTAATTATATATGCCTTGCCCGGATAGATGGCACAGCAGATATGGATAGATACCCTTGGTCAGAACGAATATATTTAAATAAGCCTGATTTATTGAAAAAAATAAATCTCTGAACACAATTGTATTATAATGAACACAACCTTCTTGGTACGGATAGATGCTTTTCGTATTTTTTTTAAATTTCACTTCACAAATATTCAAACATATTATTAAAGTATAACATAATTACTATTTATTTAGCGTAAGCAAACAAAATGAAATTTCTCGTAAAATTAGTTGTCATATCAAAATTTTCTGGCAGTATAAAAAATATATGTTGCTATAATTTAATTTTCGAAAAAGCTTTCATAAGGTTCGTGGGCGTTGTTCTTTTTTGCAATTTTGTAAACATACTTACCCTATTTGATTTTAAAACTACTTTAGAACGCATTTAAATATTTCAACGAAAATACACTCGACTTAATCAAGTACTATCTAAAATGTTTTTTTAATTAAATGTTAAATTTTAAAAAAACATACTTCCTAAATGGTTGAACAATTTGTTGTTTTGAAATTACGCAAATCATTTTACGAAACAACAAATAATAACGTAAACATTAAAAATTGAACAAATAAATCGCGTCGGGATGATGGTCAACAGGACAATTGATATTCTGTAACCCGAAATTCAATTATTTTGATGAGCCAATATCTGACTGACATCCATACAATGAAAACAAGCTATTCGACCAACCACCTCGCCGTACGCATGAAATTTCAACACCGTTTCACCATTAAATGTTCAAAATGTTGCCCATTTTATAAGCGTACAGATGGAATTCAGTTATCCTGGCAATTTCTTCTTCCTTCCCATCCCATCAATATTCCGTATTTCAATTTCATGTATAACACATTTGGCAATATTTTTGCTGCAATTAATTCCACCCTAGTATTTTACCAGTTATCCCTCTGGCTACTGCTTCGAATGGGATAATCGGGAATGAGAAATCGTTATTCAGGCCAAAAACGTTAATTGTACCGAGAATGAATTCATGTTGGACGCGAATGGTACATGTGCCTCCGGATCCAAAACATAACTTAATCACGTAACCACTGAACCGATTAAAAATTAAACAACGACAGCGCGATGCCACAATTTTCATTTTGTGCCAATTTTCCACTCCTGCACGCCATTTCGAAATTAAATTCAACAATATTATACTCGCAATAATTTTGTATATTTTCTGTGAGCAGAGCTAACATATAAAAATATAAATTCTTTGATTTTTTAAATCTCAACCAAAATATGGAAAATCAATCAAACATGGCTACTTTTGCTGCGCTGTACGAAGAAAAACAGTCAGAAAATATGCAGCGGGCCCAAAAATTGACAGTTTTTCTTCGTGCAGCGCAGAGAGATCCAGGCATAAAAATTGAACTGTTCCAGGTGACACTCCCAGATTTAATTGAATCCTTTGTTATTCTATAGGTAATCAAAAAATTAAGAATTCGAAACCCTCGATATTCCCCGTGTCGGAGCTAGAGGCATGGAAAAATCGCAAAAAAGCGTGTCCGTTTGTATGGTGAAGTGGGAGTAAATTAGTGGATTTTTGGCGTTGACATCCCTATTAATGAAAAACAAAATTGTACCAAATTTCAAGCCTCTATCTCTATTCGGTCGCCGTAAATAGCCTCGAATATATGATGGTGGTCAAAAAAGGCGGTTCAGCAGAAAATTTAAAAAATTTAGCCGCGGGCGACAAATTTGACGTGACAAGCTCGAATGTACCCTTAATTTGAAAGTTTCGTAGTTGCAATGGAAGAGTACCCCTATGCTGCGCTCACAGTTATTTTAATAAAAGCTGATTTAAAAAAAAAAAACATTTCACATTAATACTATTTTGAGGATTCTTAAACATCACAAAATTATTTTCCTTTCTTTGAAAAAAAATATATCAAAACATCGTCAAAGTAATTCAATTTCTTTATTTTAAACTTCTAAAGTCTTCAAGTTTTTTTTTTAAAAGTCGTAAAAAGATTAAATAAGTTCCAAATTAGTGAATCCGGTTTCTTTACTGTACGTGCAGAAAAGCGGTGCTCCAGAAACCCTAATGTCGCATAGGAACGATGACTTTTATTTTTTGCATTTGACACCAGTCTAGTAATTTCGATTTGCCAGAATGTCAGGCAATTAGAAGAATCCTGGAGGAAGGGCACCTTATCTCATTTGGGAAATGAACGAAACCATGAAAATGAGGTCTTCGTTGAATCATCAGACTGCAAGTCAGTCGTGTGTTCAGCCATTTGACGTTGCCTCTGTGGTGCTTACGATAAGGAAACAAGATATCTGACTCGTGAATAGTTACTATAGAGAACCCCCTGTGCTTGATCCTGTGTCAGTACACCGACAATGAAATTACCAGGATACCAACGTTTAAAAGTTTATTAATAAAAACGTTACAAAATGCAATTTCCGGTACTACCGCCACACAATGACGCTGGACCGTGAAGGGATAAAGCGCGCGTACAATTAAAAAGCAATTATTTAGTGACAAAGCATGCAATAACAACAGTTAGAGGAAAATTGCTATTGAGGAAAATGAAAAATAAAATTAATAGGCAAGTACGAAAAACAGTAAACGTTTCTTGTTAGCTATTCTCTATGATTATAATAGCAAAGATTATATAACTAAAGATAAGCAACAACAGAACTGTTGTAGAGTTTAGAATTTCAATCAAGACAGTTACAATTCATTCTGCATCTTGGCTTTATTTGCCTAATCTTTGATAATAGTATTAACCGTTGAACATTTAAAGGTTCTTAATTAAAAAATTTATCTGTGCGATAGCAATTTACCCTTTGTTTTTGTTTTAATTAAAATTGCATACTAACAATATTTTAATGGAAAATTAAAAAAAATCAACACTTACATTCCCGCACTTATTCAATTTTACAACTATACCAAAAGAAAAAAATAGAAGAAATTTCATTTTTACATTCTATATGAGAATTACATATATTATTTTTATATGAGAATTAGTATATTATTTTTGGTATACCATTTGTAACGCATCGAAACAATCAACGGACACAAAAATGAACTACTCATAAATAATAAATAAAAACATCAAAAGATTTTGATGTTTTTATTTATTCTTTTAAATTTTGGCGCCACACATTACTTGGAGCTACGTGTTTTCGGTCAGACATCTTTGTGTTTTATTTCGAAGAGCTATATTTATGGTATATAGTTCTATCCTATGAATTTTATTATTATTAAAAAATCTCCTATAATTATAGCTCTCTGCGCACATAAATTATGGCGTTACCGATTATATCTTCCCACAATATGCCAACAAAACGTCAAACAGAAACTATACCAAAACATAACAAAAGCTATAATTGCCAATCTGGCAATCATTGGAGACCCGTATGGTGATATTCGTATCAAAATTCGAACAGTTGTACCAAAATTCAACTTTGAAGTCAAACTTTCCAATAAGATTTTTTAAAATTTATTCCAATCGGATTTTGATGTATGGGAGTTTTATGTAGAATCATATCCTAAATAACTTTTGTTCTTTGACTTTTTTGATAAGATGCACCGTTTTTGCGATATTTACAAAAAACGTTTTCGTTCGTATGGGAGGTACCCCCCCCCCCCCCCCTAATGGTCCATTTTTGCCCATTAACGAACTTAGCCTCGCATTTTACAAAAACGGATCTGTGCAAAATTTCGAGTCTCTAGCTCAATCCGTGCGCCCGCAATCCGCGCCACAGACAGACAGACAGACAGACAGACGGACAGACGGACAGACAGACAGACAGACAGACGGACAGACAGACAGACGGACGGACATGCTAAATTCAACTTTTTTTATCATTCTAAACACACTGGTGTAATTCATTTTTGTGTGTGATGACGGGATCTTGGCGTTACAAACGGTAAGGCAAAGTTAATATACCCTTTGGTTTCACCATACGGGTATAAAAAACAAATATTAAGTTCCTGGTCTTATGATTTTGCTGCTTTTTTAAAAATCACGTTTACTCACATCGACATTTTTATTTCAGTCTAATGCATTCTAACCGAGAACAACATTCTGCAACATCATGGAAAAACATATTCATGTTGCAATTTCTTCACAAGTCGTGAGAAGCAATTTATTGCAGATCTAACCACAAGTGGAGAATCACCTAAAGAACACTGAGAAAATCGCACACGAAAAGGTGAAAAATGACGTAAATGGATATAAGACAAACGAGTGAATGAAAATCATCTTGATGTACTTTGATTTTTAAGAAGCAAAAAAATGATTTTAAAGAATTTACGATGATCACTTACATGGCTGCCACACTCGATAAGAGACTACGACATCGACGTCCCTCAAGAGTTGTGACTTTCATTCAACTTTGCCAGGAATGTCCAATCATCCCTCAAGCTCCCCCGAAAGGAGCCACAAGATTGTCGTAGTTGGTTTATGTGCATTCAGGAATATTGTGAACTCATATTGAAATTCCCCAAGCCAATCAAGTCGAGTTTTTGGTTCATTTGCGCTGTACTAGTACATTTTTTTTCTGAATTCTTTAAGTACCTACCGATTTTGTGATTCTCTTTTTATTATTTTCAGATATTACTGTTTGTAATTCATTTTGGCCCGAAAACACTATGTTGAATAAATCGAATACAATGAAGGCTCCGTTTGCGGACAGCTCCCATATGCGGACAACTCCCTTAACCGGACATATTTTCTAAAACCAAATTCCTTCCTATGATTCCCAGTGATCCAATAAATGGACACTCCCATAAACCGACTATATTAAAGGACAGATTGTCAACCAAAATTTGTTGAAGAATAAGATTTCAAAAAACTACAATTAAGATGTGAATTTCGGTTTTAATAATAAATTTCTATTATTTAACATTGATAAGTTAATGTAATTTCACTACAATTCTTTTTTAGCTTTCACTCAAATTTATTTTAATTTAATCAATTAATTAGTTAAAACACAGGTTGTAATAAATTAGTATTTTTTAACACTTCAAGTGAACTTTCAATGTGGCACCTCGGTGTACCGGTATTTTAAAACTTGTAAAAAATCCGATGACAAATCTTAACGACATATGCTAAAACTAAATTTACCATGTTTCCTCAAGAAGTAAAAATGTTCTTGTTTGTGCAGTGTGAATCACAGTTATATTATCAGCAGAATCAATTTTTAGCTCTGATTGTCCAAACGCAATTCTTGTGCTTTTAAAAAATTTTCTATTCAAGGATTGTGACTGGACATCGTTGCTCGAAATACGAATCCAACAGAAAAGCGTAAATTTAAAAAGATATTTTTATTACTTTTCTACAACCATAATCTTTATACCCTTATTGCATGTATTTTTGAACTACCTATCCTTAGAATTTTTATGCAATATCTTGATAAGTTTCTTTCTTTAATTTGTTTTTATTTAGGTTTTCTTCACTGCCATGGTGAACTCGACAGGGATTTACCACTTCAGGGTGAAACTTGGAAAAAAAGTCAAGACGGCAACTACCTTAGAAACAGAGAGTATCCTTCTGACCAGCAATTTTTTTCCATTTGGTATCGTTATCCTGAATCCACAACGTCTTTTATTTGCCCATCCATCCTTTGCTTTCTTTGCAGATCGCCTGGAGCAACAACCTTAATCCTTCCATCATAAATGGGCCATTGGGTGGAGATAGTCCTGGAAGTTACAGCAACCATAGAAGGATGGCTGATACTTTTTAGTGCCTGTGGACATGATTCGGATTTGGTACGGGAAATATACGAACTAAGAACTAAATGGCGAACCATAGCGGTCAGAGCAGTATAGAGAGTTGGAAAATGTTAAGCGAGGTAAGAATGGAACAAGGGCATAAGAGTGCATTCAAGGCAATAGTAGCAATCATCGTGCGGAAAAGGATACCATTGGGATTAAAGGATATAGCGAAATGAAATTTCGACAAGAATTATATTATCTACGTACTTTAAGGATTTAGCGTTTCTGTTCATTTACCCTTCGGCTTGCCTCTGTGTTCCCCGTTTCATAGAGAACAAATACCACGTACCAGGAGTGGATCTGTCCGCCTTTAACTCGTTAAGCTAAAGAGTAGAAGTGGAAGTAGAAATGGTTACAGCATTTCAATTGCTGGGAAATTCTCTAGCGGGGAGTTGATGGTTTTGATCACATCCAGTGCAGGAATTTCTTGAGGACAACGCCATTGGGATCAGGGATATATGGAACCGACTTTATACGATATAATAAAATGCTGCTTTATTGAGTGGAGATTTATTTTTATCCCAACGAGACTAAGAGGACCAAAGATGTAAAAATGGGAATTATTCCTGAATTTAAGGATATCACATCTCTATTGCCGCTCAGCAACATCCCTCGACATCGACAAATCCTTACTAGGCCACCAGAAATACTGAAATCAAGAGCGGTCCTGCATGAAATTTAGGGAAACAAGACTTAACAAAACCCCCTCGAAAAATCTTGTATTTTCAACGCTCAGGATACAAACACACACGCTTAGCCGATTATTAGAATAAACGTCGGGGGCGGAATGATTTCGGGTTAGCATTTAACTTGTCCGGATTAGAGACGTTCCTGGGATTAATGATTATCCGGCTATCAAGCATTTATGGTAGCTTTCCAACATTCCTGAACGCGTGATTCTGAAGGGGACGAAATCCTGTTACACCCTGAACCCACAAAATTTATTTCAACGATGAGTTATATGTGCTCCTTTGATAGGCATTTTGTTAGGCTGTTTTTTATTTCACATTTTTGTATTTATTCAGTTTTATCCATTTTTTATATTTTTCATTCGACATAAAAATAACAGCCATGACAAATAAGGAAATGGCGATCTCGTTAAAAATTTTATGTTATTTGAGGAGCCGTAATCCCAAAATGCAATGAAAGCATTACGATATATCTTTATTACAGATATGACAGAGACAAGGCAATTTTATTGAAACTTTAACAAAAAAAATTAAATGTAAAACAACAACTGTGATGCGTTTTAACTAATATTTCAGTATTATTAAGTTGTTAACGTTAAGATTAAGTTGTTAACGTTATTTACATTTATTTTTTTTAAATTTTAAATTGTTTTGCACACTGCCAATATTTCCCGAATTATAAACATATGAAGTGATGCACTTGCATTCAGAGAGAGTGTGGAAAAGGGTTAAGGGCGTTTTCTAGAGTCCGAAGACCAAAATACAATTGCATTAAAAATATTATAATAAAAGAAGGTAAACAAAACAAAATCCTTCGATTTTTCTCTGCTTTTTCTTTTATTTTAGCAAAACTTGGTACAGCTTCGCTGGTTTTCTTAGTTTTCTTAGAAAAGTTCAAGATTCGACAATGGAGAAAAATATAGGCCCTATCACAAAATCCGATACGAATGGTTATAAAAAATAATTAAGAAGTAAAAATATTCTTGTAATTCTGGAGTTACGAAGTTCGTAAGAAATACTTCAAGGCTCATTTACGACAATAAATTCTTTGAATACAAAAATGTTATAAATGCTCCTCTCTGGCGAGTATTTCATGTAGAGCTAAGACCTTTGGGCAGATAAAAGAACAAGTCAAAAGCAGTCATTCTGCACATTAACTCAAATCAGCTAATTTTTAAGTTATGCACAATTGTTGTAAATTAACTTTTTTTAAATTTTTATTTTCTTGTGACTTGAATTACGTTTTTCCATTTATCATAATAAAATATTTTAAAATAATTGTGTTTTAATAAAATTAAATTTAAATTAATTTCAGTGTATGTATTGGTCCCTAGAACATGGAGTGAAGGGAGTGTGAAAACTGCAAACCTCAACCACAATCAACGAAAAAAATGGAAAAACTTGCCCTAAGGCGTTTTGGGAATTTAATTGTGTAAATCGAATGGTGATAGAGGATACTATGACGGTTTGCAGTTGAGTGGCTGACAAGTTACCACGATCTCTGCCGATGATGGATTGCAAACCTTACAATTGCTGAAAATTTGTAGGTACGACAGCAAAGAAGACAACTGTTATCAAATACCAATCTGAGGAGGGCAATTATACTTGGCATTTATTGCGAAGAAAATCATGTAAAAAAATTAAGAAACGTACAAAATCTGTAAAAAACGTACAAAATTTTCTATTTTAAAATTGAAAAAACAATTTAAATCTAATAAAAATGTAAACAAATCGTATTCGTTTTTGAAAATATAGAACAATGATTAAAATTAAAATAAGATTTAAATTAATCAAGGAATTGTTTTATTAAAATAAAGACACAAAAGATCCTTTGATAATAAATCTGAGAATTTTCCCAATAGCAAAAAAAGATTTTTAAATTTTACGATTTTTTTGTTTTCAGTGTTGAAAGATTTTATTTACAAGATTAAATCTCTCTCGCACAAAAAAATTTTGTTATTAATTTTTCTCTACTTTGTGTTAACCATTGAATCATTTCTGATTCATGGTTTTTGGGTGACCTTTCTAGCATTGAATTCTATTGGAATTTTTTGGCGGCCTTTGTAGCATTGAATTCTATTGGAAGACCTATAAGCTAAGAAATTCCAATAAAATTAATTTTTCTCAAATATTTTCACCATCGTCAAGCAAAAATGAAACTGCCGATTGTATGGCATAACCTTTTATTAAATCATTAATAATTTGCTGATTAATTAGTTTAGAATTTGCAACATTAAAAAATTCTTATCTACAATTTTTGTCTTCATTAAAACGCTTAAACTTTTTTTAAAGAAATATAAAAATAAATAAATCAATTTATTGACCGGTAAAATGCCGATCCAAACAATAATTGAAAAGATTTTAACATCATAACAAATTCGAAAAAAATATTAAAAAATTAAAATATAAAAATTGCACCAAGATTTCTCAAAAATATTGGTCTCACAATTCAGCTTTTAGTCCTTAAACCAGAGATCAAGTCTTCTTCGTTTAGAAGTCTTCGATAATCCATCATCATTGCACGTGGTTGGTTTTATTAACCATTTGGTTAAACTATTTGGAGTTAGCGAATCAGTTTTGTCGCGTCCATTCGTCTTAAGTTTCATCGACCGCTTCGATGTGCTGGGCTGCAAATTTTTCATTTTATCCTGTTTTGGAGTCTTATCGAAATTACCCGGGCCAGCCTGTACGACTTCTATTTCTTCTAGCGTATCCGAACTCGAAGAGTCTAATAATTGGGAGTAGGGAAAGTACTTTGTTATTTTATTGCCATACCGATTGCTCTCATATCGAATTTGAAAAGATGAAGTTTCATCTACTTTTTTGTTACCATTCGATCGGGCCTCATAATTTGTGCTTACTTCCAAGAGTATATCATCCGAATTTTCACCCACAGAATTCACACGATTCGCACGCCGAAAATCCTTTGCCAATAGCTCCAAACAAGATTTACTCCTAGGTAACTTTGACGCTTTTTTTGTAATTACCTCGGAGCCGAATATCTTGAACGGATTGGAAGACAATGTTTTGTTGTATTGACCGCAACGTAAGTCCGATTCTTGAGCGCTTGAAAACAAATCCGGTGACGATAGTCGAACTCGATTATCGTCACTTTTTGCTGGGGAACTGTCATCTGTAGAACTTATCAAATTAATAACTACTTTATCCGGACTTAAATGTTGAACTTCAGTTGAAGTATCTGCAAGTAAAGTTTTGTTCAAATCGGCAACAAAATCACTTTCAGATGTTACACTATTAAGCTCAGGAGAAGATATTAAAATATTTACGTCTCGTATCGAAAATGGCTGTTTACCGGTTTCTAATAAATGTTGCTGATTGCGGGGAGTGTCTGATATCACATCGTTGCTTTGGTCAGTAGGAGAGACATCACAGACAGTGTCAGAGGGAACGCAACGCTGAGGCAGGGAAGGATTATGCGTTATGAGGGACATTTTTAAAGGCACTTTTGACGATTTTGGCGTTGGCGACGATGCAGCTTTAGATTTTCCCCGGGTCTTTCGCTTGCGGGGGTGCTTAATTACATCAATATTTATGTTACTCATGATATATTTCTGCTTTTGCGACATTGATCGGGTAATTATATGATCCCCTCTTGTTACACGCTTTTCACACTTTGTGTTGTTATCAAACGTTCTAGATTTACATTTACGAGGGTTCTGTCGTTGAACTTTTTTGTCAACAATAGATGAATTCGGAATAATGATTAGTTTCTTTTCACTTTGATGTAGTTTGTTGTTGTTTTCCTCTTCCTCCGTATCAGATTCTAACACCAAAGGCGGCATATCGACGATATCACTATTTTCAGTTTCACCGGTGGTCATACGGGCTGCTATTATGGCAATATTTTTGTTTGCCTCCTGATTTGGTGGCATCAAGGAGTCCTGATCAGCCATAAGTTGAAACAGTTCGTCGGTATTTTTTTCTGAAGATGAACTTTTAATTTCTACGGATCCTGAACTGGACGGGGATGAATTCACCACAGGATTTTCTTGCCACTCCTTCAGGCTGTTTTTGAAAGTGTCCACTGATGTCAAGGGAATTTCATCTTCGAACTGATGGCAATATCGACGTAAACGAAAATCTCTACAATAAAAAAAAACATCAAAATTTGGATTTAATTAATCTTTTATTATAATAATAGCAATGTGTGTCTGCTCGCCTTATAACATCTTTCATAGTATTAAAGAGATTTTACACTAAGCGCCAATACAACATAGCCTCTCAATGCGATCTCCTAAACTGTTCAAAGGTTAATTTTTGACTGCTAGAGTAATATTCCTCAAAGAATATCCAAACAATTAGGTTATTGATACGATTTTTTTCAATCTACTGAACCGGTCACTTTGTATTGAAAAGTATTGAAAACATCCAAGAAATGAACCATCTCTGTGATCAACTACAAAAAATTTTCTGTGAAAAAACGCATAATTTTAAACCCAATTATTCCAAGTAAATAAGACCCTGTGACAAACATTGGATAGCTACTTTGGATTGTTGTATGTACATGGTTTAGACAGCTTTAATAAATGCTCGAAAAACTTGTAGATAAGAGAAAAATGGCAAATGGAATTGTTTTCGAAGTTATCTATTCGAAGTTTAAAAGCAGGCGTAGACGCTTACAAAATACATATAGGGTAAATTCCAGCTACTCTTTTTCTGCAGACCAGACAAAAAATAGGTGTTTCTTGGACACAGTGTGTCATATCGAAAAAAATATAAATGCAAAAATGGTTTATGTATGGTGATAAATTCAATTGAGCCACTCTTTCACGCCTTCTTCATACAAACATATAATGCTTTTGCAACTTCTCCTAAAATGTAACATTTTAACTCCAATTTTGTTTTTAATTAAAGCAAATATTCAAGGATATTAACTGTGTTCGACGAAACTGAATTAGATAACAGGGGTCGTTTAGTCTTTTTTGTTAAAAAAAACGGTCGAGAGTCAATTTCTTGTAGTTGTTTTATTGGGCTTTTTGTCTCTTAATTAGACATGCAAAATAAACATGAACACAACGGCCAACCCGTCAAAAACTACCAAAATTCTTTAGAAAAAACATTTTTTTTACCTGCAGTAATTAATGATTTTTTCACGGCTTTGGAAATACAGTTCGAGCATATCTTTTACATTTGTCCTGCCTGTTGGCTTAGGCAAATGAAATTTTTCGGTAAAAACTTTCAAGTTTTTGTATTTGGGATCAAGGCAGCCACATAGTCTCAACATGCTGTGAAAGTGCGGCAAATTCAACTGCAATTAAAAAGCAATTAAAGTAAAAATTCCATAAAACTGGCTCACATTGCCAAACTCACTGTCAAGTCAGCACTAGCGATGATTAAAGAAATTTTGTTTTCGAAATTTTCCAATAAGTATTTCATATTTAGTGCAGAGCCAGTACAACCACCACGATCGTCCAGAATAATGCAGTCGAAGCATTTTTTCAGCAATTGAGGTGATTTTCTCAAATGTCTGTACGCTATTATGAAGACGATCTCCCGTCCAAGGTCTGCAAAAAGAGAAACAAACTCATAAATAAATTGATGATCGAATACTTAATGTTTTGATGACAAAAGAATTACGTCAAGGTAATCAATTAATCGTCTCACCTTCTTCGGTTTTAACAATTTTTGTAGGCAGCTTTGTGAACGTGTCCAGATGAAATTTCCAACTCTGCAGGCGAGACTCATTATTCACGATAATTAAACAATTCCTGCTTAGGTCGTGGGGCACAACAGCCTCCAAGAAGCTTGCTACCAGTGCGGTCTTGCCGAGCCCACTCTCATCATTCAAAATGCATGCATTATTATTTTCAAAATGTTTAAATAAAAAACGAATCCCGTCCAGTTGAAAACTTTTCAGGTACTGTGCACAGCGACCAGGCAGTTTGTAATTTGAACCCAGAATCAAATCCTCAATCGGCCGATTCGCAATGAAGTGATATAATTTATGCATAATTGCAACTTTTTACTTCTCACACTATAAAAATTACTTTATTTCCGCGCCAAAAAAACTTATCCTGCGGATCCTCACAAAATATCACAAATGAAAATTGATACGCGTTAATGTTAGATAAATAGATAAAACAACGTAAATTATTTTAATGTAGAAGAATATTACAAACATAGAAAAAGAATTTGAGGTCATCTGCGAGTCGAACAACTCTAAACCAGTCCGATTAGTAAATAATGAGCAAAGAAACAAAAACATTATACTAGAATCTTCGTTTTATAAACAAATCCAACTTTAATTGCGTTTTCTTTGGGCGTTTGGTAAACCATTAGTAATGCCAGATTTTATTTGTTCAACTGTGTTATTATCGCTAACTTGCACTGTGTAAAATTGATTTCACAAAGTATAAATCTCTTCGAAGCGAGAGTGAATCAAAAATATAAAAAAAAATTGCAGTACATAGTGACGAAGCTGACTATCTCTCTTTTCCCACATCATTGTATCGCGTTCACACTAGTGGTATTGTTGTTGGAACTGCGTAGTAACCAATGACCAAACGGCAATGACAACACCACCACTAGGACGAATGCGACGGCTATGTGGAAGGCATACGGTACAAAATTGGTTCCCAATTGCTGTCTTACATATAATCCATTGGCTAGAGAGCCCATAACCCAGAGTAGAGTATCTGTAATCTATCCCACGATAATAAACTGGTATACTAGGACAGTTTGCTACAGCTAGAGTGACTAGATAATGGGCCTTTCCACACGTGTATTCTTGCATCTGCGGATCGGGTTCTGATTGGTCAGTGATTAGTGGAGGGGGTTCTGCAAGTGATGAACGTTTGGGCGAAGTTCAAGAGTGACCAAAAGTTCTGCATGCACTAACACAAGTAAACAGCAATAAAAATTTTCCATGGGTGAAATTATGATTTCTCACACTACGATGCTTCTCTACTCACGTTAAAACCACAATGCCAATATTCGCACTCACACATATAAAACTGACACAACTGGTAACAACAGCGTGTGGACTCGAACTGGTTGTCGTTACAACTGTGTGTGGAAATGCCCAATAGTAGAGCCTGCCCAATAAACGTGTCGCATGGAAATCCGTTCTCTTTCGAGTTATAAAACATGTAACACTCGGAAACGCACTCACGAATCCTACGGAAAACGGGTATATCGGTCAAAGAAGATAGACACACCTTGTCGCGTACTGCCCACACTTATTGGACAATGTACGTGTGTGCTTTTTGCTTTCGATATTCGTGAGACGCCCTATTGAAAGATTTTTTCTATTTTGTTTTCTCTTTTCTATTATGCTAAGATCAAAATAGATCCAAACTTATAAAATAAAACACAAAACTTATCGAAATAAACACTAGAAACACTATCAAATCAACACCAAATCATGAATCACAAAACTTCAGACACGCACACAAACAAAACATATCGCACGGAAAACGATTCGGAAATAGTAACCATTTGTCAACAAAATGTTTATTGGGTAGTCGTAAACTGTTGACGGATTTTTTTTTTCGAAAATTTTATTGAAAAAAACAACTTTGTTGTTTGTTTGAAGACTAAAATCTATACTATATGGACATAAATAACCTTAAAGAGAAAAAAATTCTATTCAGCAAAATTTATTGGAACTGAACAATTGATGGATCAAATGGCTGCCCCTTGAATGGTGAACCTTCCAAATCCCAAGCCTTTTTCAATAGTTCTCTTTTCTGTAGGTCATCCGACGTCGGCAATCCCATCATCTTCCTTCTCTGATCCCATTGCAGTTTCTCGATAGCTGCGCGGGAATCGTCTGGAAGTTCCTCAATTGATCTCGTACAATCCAATTGGTTTACGTCCAGCTTCTGTTCTGTCTTTAAAAGTTTATCCCACCACGTCTCCTTTACCTTGTCTAAAGATCAAAAGCAACTCAAAGTAAGTTTATAAAATAAACACTAGATTTACCTAACGTCATTTGCAATCTACCGCCGGAAATGCTCCAGACAACCTCACTATTTCTACATTTATTGGACAATTCACCACCAAAGATTATTTCGTTATTTGTCGTATCTTGGATTTTTATCGAATTCGCTTGAATCACAGCATTTAACTGCTTCGATTTTGTGATGTGAGGAGGTAGCAGAATATAGATTTCCAGTTCCGTATATGTCTGTGACCAGCA
Organism: Chrysopilus asiliformis; assembly: GCA_964034945.1. Taxonomy (NCBI): domain Eukaryota; kingdom Metazoa; phylum Arthropoda; class Insecta; order Diptera; family Rhagionidae; genus Chrysopilus; species Chrysopilus asiliformis. The sequence goes on from OZ035962.1 coordinate 8,273,679, forward strand.
ATAATTCTCAAATGCAGCCCCATTGTAGTATTCGTTCGGCTGGAATTTAACAAACTCCTTAGAAATATCACTGGGGCTTTCGGTCCCGGAATTTACTGGCCTGGTTTCTGGGATCGTCCCTTTAGTTTCTGGTTTATTTTCACATTTCGAATCTCCCATTTTACTATCCGCATCATCTGCATTAAAGTACTTCCTATATTTCGGGTCATATTTCCTTAAAATCTAGAAAATTTAAAAAGAATAAAAATTCGTCGACTATGTGATAACCTTTTCGTACATTCATGGTGACTTTTTCTTTCATTCCTGGTGGAAACCCTATTTTATCCTTTTCACTTGTCATTTCGTAGTAAAAATCAGTCCTATTAAATTGTAATCAATAAATTAAATTGGTAACTAATTTTTATCGAATTTAAAAGAAACTTCCTTACTTTCGAGATAGGAATCCAAAAACAGAATCGAGAAAGCCGAGAATGGATTTATTGTCCTGTAAAACTTCCATGAAAATTGCATCGTGCCTGTCGCGCTCCATTTTTTTCAAGATTGTTGATGAAATTGGAGGTATTTTTCATAGATTTTCAATTATTCACACCGCAATCGTTTGAACAAAACTCTTTTCTTTCAATTATACACCTCACAGCCTGTGTCTTTTATTTTATCGTGTTCAGTTCGGAAATTCAATTTAACCAAAAATTCAGATCAAACCATTGACAGAAACAGAGACGTCAGATGACGCTATTTTGCCGGTGCTTCAAGTAGGCTGTAGCTTGGCTCGAGGTAATTACAATATGTAGAAAATTATGCTACATTTACACGAATGACAAATTTGTCATTTTTTTCTTGTCATTATGTTAATTCCCGTGTAAATGGCATAATTTTTGTAATTTTTTCTGTCAGAAAATGTCAATCTCTCATAAAAGAATGAACTTGTCCATTCTTTTATGCCAGATTGTCATTCGTGCAAACGCAATATTAGTTATGACAAAAGTTGAATACTAAAGTTGTCATAACTAATATTGCGTTTGCACGAATGACAATCTGGCATAAAAGAATGGACAAGATCATTCTTTTACAGTGTTGGGGTTATCTAGATAATAATTATCTAGATAATCATCTAGATAAAAAAAAATGTTATCTTTATCTTATCTAGATAACACCCCAAAAAAGTTATCTTTATCTTATCTAGATAAAGGAAAATCCCATTTATCTAGAGATAATCGTTACCACCGAAAATCAAAAAATTAAATCTGAAAAGATGCTGAAACGAAATTGTTTTCTGCATACTTTTGAAAACCTAAAAACTTTTTTTAGGAACAGTTTTATACTTGGCAACAATTTTTGTTTACGGACAAGGAAGCGAAGTGTCACTCTTTCCCTCGCCTCTCTTCTCTTGCCCATAAAAAAAAAATCTGCCAGTAACTGTTGCCAAGTGTAAACCGGGCTATGAACGAAATAAAAAATCATAACGTTATAAATTTCCTTACTTAGCAAAATTAAACTTATATTTCGTGACGTTATTTCGTTTTGTATCGATAAAAAACTTAATTTCGTTACGTTATAATGTTATTATTCCGTTACACATTGTATTGAAACTGAAAACAAAAAAACGCACTGTAATAATAGTTGATCACAAAGTAATTCAGTTCAGTTTCCATAAAAATAAATTGTATAACAAATAATAAAACTCAGCAAAAAGAAAATACAAATAAAAACGGAAAAAAATGTGATTATTAAGTTAAAAAATCAATAAAAAATACAAAAGACAAAAAATCACACAAAAGTTTTGTTCATTAAAAAAACTGTCTCCACAAAAGCGTGATTTTGATATCAAAGATATAGAATTTTTTTTATAGAATTTCGCTCTACTTCTGGAGTTACTAAAAAGAAAATCTTTTCGCTACCAAAAAACTTGCTTAGAAGATTTCCATTTTTGTATCTCCAGAAATAGAGTGAATCTGGCCAAAACAAAATCCGATTTAGAATCAAAATACGATTAAAAACACTACTCCAATATTTTTGATTATATTTTATGTCTGTGGGGTTATACTTGATGAACTTTTGTGGGAAATTTCACAAAAAATAATACTGAACAAAACAAGGAAATACTAATAAACAACGAAAAAACGTAATATTTTTTTCGTTTTTCGTTATGGTAACGGAATTGAATTTCTATAACGTTCATTATAACGTAATTTTGAAGAAAAAGCCCGAAAATCATTTCGTTATTTCGTTACGTTACGATAACGTTTCTCTTCCGTTTTCTTTTATTATTATTTCGTTTCTTATTATATTTAAATTGGAAATCAAGAAAAGCAAAAAATTTTGTGCTATTTTTTTAGTACGTAATTTTGAATTTTGTGCAATGTCAAAATAAATATTTATCTAAAAATTATCTAGATAATTTGGCTTTTTATCTTATCTTATCTATTATCTTTCATATTTTCATTATCTATTATCTTATCTAGATAAACATTACGAGCATTTATCTTTATCTTTATCTAGATAAAAAAATAATTATCTGGCCCCAACACTGTTCTTTTATGAGAGATTGACATTTTCTGACAGAAAAAATTACAAAAATTATGCCATTTACACGGGAATTAACATAATGACAAGAAAAAACTGACAAATTTGTCATTTATGTAAACGTAGCATTAGGCTTTCGCAACACACCCCTGACTAGATACGATCATGTCACTTCTAAAAATGTAAACAAAACGCCATTCATAAAGTTTATTTGCATAAAAATTTACTAAAATGGCTTCGTTTAAGCAGTTAATTTCGCTAGTAATCTCATTAGCGGCATTTGTACTAACGTTTTACTCGGTTGGGAAGTTTATGCTGTTCCTTTCTGTGCCGAGAAAATTCAATATTGGAATTGTTTGGATTGCGAATCTTTTGGATAATAAATCTCGCTTCGAAACCAGTTTACCAGTGATTGTTTACGATTTAATGTACATAATTCTATTTATCCTTCAACATAGTTGGATGAAATCGCAAATTGTTAGAAGTATCCTTCATAAAGTTGGTTTAAATATTGCTGAACGCGCGATTTATAGTCTAACTTCGGCACTAGCACTTTGTGTAGGATCTTTGAATACTTTCAACGAAAATGTTTCCATAAATATATTTTCCATTTCAGTATTTAGTGGATAATTGGCTACCAGCTCCAACTGTTGTACTTTGGCAAGTTGATGTTTCGGATAGTCCGACACTTTGGTGGACCTTCGTCCTGACCCATGTCTTCGCTTGGTCGATTATTTACGGCGGAAGTGTTATTATGGATTTGCCAGAGATTATTGGCATCAAACAGGTAATTTACGAGACATCCAACTAGTATCCGACTGAAGTGCATTATCGTTAATCTTATATTTCAGGTTTATTATGATTTGAAACACTATGCACCCCCAATGGCGTACAAATCATTTGAACTTCGCCACCTGTATGGTCACGTTAGACATCCATCTTTTACTGGCTTCACTGCTATTCTGTGGATCACGAATATTATGACTTTGGATAGATTGATTTTGGCTTCCTTACTCACTACTTATATGTACATTGCTTGGTCAACTGATCACAACGACATAATATATCACAAGTGCCAGCTAAAGAGGAAACGAGAGGAGCTTTCAGGGAAAGTTTACTAGTTTTCCAGGGAAAATTAAAGAAATGTTCACTGTTGTGTTCACAGTGGCATTTGGTCTCTAATATTTTTCTTAGTTTTAAGTTTTTAAGCTGTAATTAAGTTTTTAAAATGTTGAATTGACATCCAAATCTCTTTTTGTATTTGATATTCTACTAATAAAAGCCTTTTCTGCAATCGGGATGCTTTTATTTGTTTCCCTAATCGTTGTCTTAAGATTCAAATTCATTCTAAGTTCAATCTTAAGATTGTCGATTTAGTCCAAGTTGAAGATTACTTGACTTTACTCATATAACAAGTATTTTTGTGATTGGGATTAAAAATAATAACTCAATTATTTTTATTAAATTGCAATGCTAAATTATCAATAATGGCTGTTCTTTGAAAAGCAACTTCACGGCGACAAAATGCACCTAAAAGCATTGGGCATTGATAGAGAACTGTTTCTACGACATAAGTATCCTTGTCCATTTGCGAAATTATAAACTCGCCTTCCGATTTCACTGAAAAAATATAGATATTAGTGAAATTTTGTTGCCAATCATTTGTAATCATTTAATAATTTATCATCAATAACTTAAAAAATAATTTCAGTGATGTTTTTAAGAACGATCTTACAAATTTTGTATAAGATATCATGCCTTTTGGTTTTTATAATCATAATAATAGCTACTGTTTACAGATTTTGGAAAATGTTTGCAAGTCTGTCGACTCGGTTCATTTAATTAAAGAACTTATAAAGGCAAAAGCTATTCTAATATAATTGTATATAACTAAAATTCAATTGGAACAAAATCAAAATACTTGATTGGTTCTGGATTCAACTTAAAAAATATTCGAACTGCAGCTTTTATAAATATTAAATAGAGGTGTCTACACAGGTAGGTTATCTTAATGAAATGTTAATTTCGAAAACCAAAATGCAGATCATTGATAACTAATTACGACGGTATCGTTTAACAAACTGTAACTTGATATTTGATTACAATTTAACACTCCATAGTACAAACATTTAGCCAAAATATATCAACTTACAGCAGTAAAAGCCAGCTAAAAAACAAGTCCTATGCTTAGAAGCAACAGCAAAATCACCCTCGCCTGTTGCCGATAGCTTCCGGACAGAGTAATCAGCATTCGCTATATTTATCGCATACGGCCAGTGCGATAGTCTCTCCTTATACATAACTGAATATCTCCAGTGCTCATGATTTCCGGCATCAGATGTAATTTTAAAGTCCAAACTAAAACATTTGAACAAAAATTAATCCGCAAATTTTTATTAATATATGTACAATGTTTTTGGGAAAGATAAAATAATATTTTTCACTTACATAGTTGGATTAAGTAGCTTCATTTTGCTAAAATCTGAAATAAATTCCCAAACTTTTTCAGCTTTTGTGTTTTTTATTCTGGTATCAATTTCGAATTTATTGTAGCCACCGGAAAATATCACATAAATCATGAACAAACCAATAGCTGTTACTGCTAAACGTTTTTTATTCCAGCGTGTTGTTTGCATTTCGTCGAGATCGCAATTAAAATCGTCGTTTAAAACTAAAATATCGGCTTAAAAGAAATAACCCACTCTATCGATCACAGAACCGACTCATGACTAAACTATAAATTTCCAGAGAAACACAAATTGACCATATCCAATGAAGAATATAAAAAAATGGATGGACAGAATTTGAACATGTGAAACCATGGGTAAAATATGAGTGGAGGCATATGTAAATCGTTTATGTTTATTGAAGCAAGCAAAAAAAAAACCCTAATCTTTCTGTCCCTGGAACAGCAAACTCGAGACGTGTTCGGTGTATTGGAGAATAAAGATGAAATTCTCTGAGCCAACATCAACATCCTTTAAGATAAATATGGGAAACATTAAGAGAACATAAACCCAAAGCATAAAAGAGATAAATATGTTTCTTGGTTTAAGCTGTGAGCATATATGGGAAGATTTTATAATATAATGTTTTGAAATTCGTATACCTCCTTTTAAATACAAATCCAAATTTTAATATAAATATTCAATGGATCTAATACAGATTTAATAACTTATATAATATAATATAAGGGATGAATCATAAATTATAAACTATTAACATTCAATAGCCTGCATTTTTGCCGTTACACTGTTATTAAATATATAAGAATTCTGCGATAACGGGAATTTTATTTAACTAAAACTAGAATAGAAATACATATTATAAACATTGTGGAAATCCGCCTTAATCATCATCTCTATTAAGACAAAATACATTGTTGAACTTCAAGAAGCATTTTTTTTACTCCGCATATGTTTATCCTGATCTTTTGATCATTGGCGTAGTTTGTATTTCTCCAGAACACTGAATATTTCATGATTATTTTTTAAACTTTGTTCCATATTAAAATAGAATCTATTTAAATAATTGATTTATTCTGTACCTGAAATGGTGAGCACTGAAAAATGATTCCTTCATCCCATAAGACAAAAAGTTTTAACCATCGAAAAGTTAGTATTTCGACGGATTTCATAGCGAACACCTGTTTTTGTTAAAGCGTATATTAGATAACGGGTTTCAAAAGCATGTGGTTTTTATGTAAGCATTATTTTAAAATTATTTTGGTGAATAGCTTTTTAATTTTGAAACTGAAACTAAAAGTAATTTACAATTTTCAAACAAGAAATACTAGAGTTTATGCACTCCCAAACAGCTTTTACTATTATCCAACAATAAAGCTGCATTACCTTTACAAATAAAAAAAAAAGTTTAAAAAAAACAACATCCATTAAAATGTTTAAAAAATATATGTATTTTCCTATTAAAGAACTAATTTTTTGAAGTTGTTTAATCCATTTTTTCGATGGGTTCGAAGATTTGGTTGCTTCAATGGTCCATTGCAATTTTTTCAAATTTTATTTTTAGAGCTGCAGTTTTTTTTTATTTTCAAAATTGGGCAAAATTTGAATTAACGTCACCGGTTAATCTATTGTAAGATTTTGTGTTGTTCACATCAGATATTTTAATATGGTTTTTTCTCTGGGTTTTTTATAACATGAACTGTGAATTTTGTTCATTTTAATATGTATTTATAAAATGGTTAGTTTATTTTAATGTTATTATATACCATCCTAAGCTGTGCTTCGGCATTAAAGGGTCTTCCACTAAGCTATGGCTAAAAATATAAAAAAAAAATATCTATATTACTTATATTCTCCTTTTTATATAATTTTTTTGTATTTTTGTAAATGTTTCCAGGATTAATAAACTTCAGTTAAAAACATTATCATTATTGACATGCATTAATGTGCATTTATCCGTATGACGCATAAATGCATAACTTTGATCCCAATATGTTTTAAAATATGTTTTCTTTAATTTTAAAAAAAATGTAGTTATTTTTTTTTGCTTGCATAACAGTTTTGTTATTTTGAAAAGGCGACAAAGTTGCAATTGAATTTTTATTGTTTTTTGCCAAGCACTAAACGCAAAAAAATCCAAATTCAAATCACAATTAAAAATTTTTTCTTAAATATTTTTCATAAACTTTTTGAATCTAACAGTTCGAATATGATTCAAGAAAAGAAGTACGTTTTTGGATTTGACGTAATTGATTTCGGCCATTTTGTTAAAGTTTATAGTGAAATGCGTGAGTCCAATATCTTCTAGCAAAAATGTACTTTTCAAAAAAATACATTGCAGATGAAAATTTTTTACAGATAACGAAGTTTCAATCTTGAAATTTTCAGGCATAATAGACAGAAATAAAGTGCAAATGTGTTCGTTTTGAAGATGAAGATATCATTAAAAAGGTGAAATGACTCAATTGTTAATATAATGAAGATGAAAAATTAGAATTGCAGATGGAGAAATTATAGCATCAGATGGCGACATTTTTGTGCAGATTATAGTTCTATCTCTATCCAATTAACACCTTTTAACATAAGTGCATCTAAACTTCTGCAAAGAAATTTTCATCTTCACATGGTCCTTTGCCTTAAATTAACAGTAATTAATCTAATGATTTAAGATCTTTCTAGCCCCAATTATATTTTTACTATAAAACTACTTGATGCCAAATACATTTGATTGCCTAAAATGGGACCTAAGGCTGTTGCTTGGCGCATAAAGTTTTTACACCTAAATTCCAATTTTTGTTCCTAAATTCGGCTAGTTTCTCGATTCAAATAGGGATGTTGTGGTATTATAATAAATCTGAACAGCTTATTCATGATTTCTTACAACAACCGAGAAAATTTTAATATGATTGATTAACCAAATCGAAAAACTGAAATTAAATTTTGAGAACATTTTCGCAGCGCGTGTGTCACCAATGTGTCATTCGCCAGTACATTACTCAAAAAGTACTTCAAATGATTTTGCGTGACTTCGTAAAAAAAAGTAGCGTAAAAAAGTAGCGAAAAATCACAAAACCCGTGCTTAAAAATTCTTTTTGTTAGTCTAAAAATTGTCTGTAAGAACCGTTTAATGAGATTATTGTGATTAGCGCGGAACCCCAACGTGAAAATCGGAAAAAAATTTATATTTGTTCGTAATTTATATTTCCTATTTGTGCAAAGTCGTGAAGAGAATTTGGTGAAAACAAGAAAATCGGATTCGGAACAAACATCACACCAATAAAATAAGAAATTCAAGAGAAATTATTACGTTGCTGCTGTTTCGGTTTTGCTGTTGTTGCTGAGCTTTCATTGATATTTTCCTTAGCTAATTTTCCACATTGAAGTGAATTTCAATTTGTTTCTTTTTCTTTTCTACGTAAAAAGGAAATTCAGCAAAATATTTGATATTTCCATTTATTAGGAACGTCACACAATCTATAAATTGATAACTATTAGTTTCAATAAGTCTATAAACGACAGAAACAGAAAAAAATCCACCAAATTTTGATTATTATTTTTTTTTGTCATTGATCAGGTGAGCAATTTCTTAACACAAGTTGACTCCAAATTTTTTTTTGTTGTTTTTAGATTAAATTATTTTATCCAAAAGATAACATTTGGCTAGTTTCTATGTGCATGGCTTCAACCATATCAGAAAAAAACGTAATTCACATTTTTGTGCAATCATCGGCAATATCTTTGCTTTTGCCTGCGATAGATTCAGCGTTAGGGTGAGGGCGGGGGCGGCTGCAGAGTTGAATTCAACAAAGTACCGTACCTACCCGTAGTTTATTCGTTTGCTGTGTTTTCCGTTTGATTTGCCTCATTAATTTATTTCATATTTATTTGTGGGCATGAAATAAGTTGAGAGAATTCACGCTTTCGTCTTACACGATACGCATTTTACTATCAAAGTGGCAGCGGCACCTCAGATACTTCCCGCCTTGTGTTTGGGTCGGTCAGGGGGTGGATAGTCTGTCAGGCGCGATAAACAATCTTCAATTTGTAGGTGCCTTTCGACGTGAATTACTTTTATGGCCCCAAATGACTCAGTCTTGTTGTTTTTTTCTCCAGCGATAGTTCGTTTAGAATTTCCATGGAAAACTTATGAACAAAACTCAAATTCCAAGTGGAAATTCCCCTCAATTAGGCAACATCCTCCATTCTAAAGATCTAACGTATTTCTAAAAATTATTCGTTAACCCATTTCCGTTATGGGCATATAATATGCAATTTTTCATTGTTTACATTTTTGTTGCACCGCAAATGTGTTAAAAGCCTCATTTCTGACCAAACTAGTGCCCTCTAAATCCACCTTAATTCAAACGTTATTTAGGATTCCAAGTCTCATTTTTCTTTCTCTAATTGGAAGTGACGAAATTTTTTAACTCCCTGGACACTCCGATATTGCATGATTAATGGCAATTCGGTTAAAATGTCATTTACATTTGGTAAAAAAAAAATTTCACTTCTGTTCCCAGCCAATTTTCGGCGTTTAGAATTCTCTGTTTTTTTTGTATATCTTTTGATACCCAAAAAAAAAATATAAAAGTCACACCAAAATTATCGCCTTTGTGAAATATGCGCATTATATGCATCTACTACCCAGTCTCAGATAAATTTTTACCCGAAAATAGTATCCAGATAAGATTAGGTTTTATGGTTGTCGTCATGAACAAATTTTGAATGTTATTCAACTTCCTCAAAACTTCTTATCTTTATCATGTGTTAATATATTAAGTTTGTTTTAGCAATTTATGAGTGTACTATAGTTAAATTTCTTAATTTACCATGAATGATTAAAATATAATTTTTGTCTGAGGTAAATGTACCTCAATTGTATTTAGCTACAGAAATATCCAGCAGACCAAATGAATGTCAAGTGATTCACTAGTGATTCTGCGACATTCACTTGGATGAACGAAATGTTTACTGGTAAATTCATCTACAACTCACTAGAGGTACCTCTAATGGTGTTAGATTTTCTACACTTGGTGAATATAAAACTGAAGATTAAGTGAATCATTATGGTGAATATTAGGTGAACATCAAGTGAATGTTTTAATTGACTGTCGTGAATTATTTTTTTCACTTTGGTAAACAAAAAATGACTGTCAAGTAATTTCACCAATGATTCTCAGGAACACATTTGTGGCATTAAATTTCCGCCATTAACGAGTGACCCGGTCTTTACACGCGACTGTAAAGTCTGTCCGTAGCACAGACTTCAAATGTCAAATTACTGACAACTAATTAAAATACATTTAGCGAACTGGCAGCGACTGTATCAGCTCTACAGACGCGTGTAAGGGCCGGGTCATCCTGGAGAATTCTATAGATATTGAAGTTTTTTCACCCCAAAACCTAAAAATGTCAAAAAATCATTTATTTTTTTTTAGTTCGTAATTGTCAAAGGAGTACAGCCAGATTAAAACATTTGTCTTAAAATTTTCGGGATCCTAAAAAAGTCCACAAATTTTAAGTCGCCGAAAAACTAGGTTTTAATTTTAGAGGGCTAACAAAAAAATTGCAATGAGAGGAGTTATTTATGGTAGACATAATTTTTCCAATTCGTCTAATAGTGGAAAACTGTTAAAGTTTTGAGGGGTAACTAAATTTTTGTCCCGATTATTCGATTTGATTTTACCTACAAATTTAGCGCCTTCGGAAAACTTTTTATTTTTGAGGAATTTCTGTCTTCAGGGTTATTTTTTTAATAATTTTTGCCTGCGGCACATTTTATAATGAATTTTTCGACTTTGAATCAATTTCTCCCCAAGATCTTGCTTGCGGCGCAATTTGTGCTGTCTTCTAAACAGACAAAACTTAATTTTTTTTTTTTTTTTAAAAATACTGGGGAAGGCCGTTTTTACTGTGGGTGTACTTTCCCTTTTTAAATTTCTAAATCAGTTTGTAAAAGATTTTCGAATGGAAAATTAGAGGTCGATTAATTTGTTTTTCACACATTTTTTAAATGGTTGCAGTTACCCATTTGCTAGCGGAATACGTAACAAATTTTGCCTACTATTTTCCCTGCGAACGAGTTATGCTAGAAATCTGTTTAATTTAATGGAACGCCATCGGAAAGTCACATATTTACCGCAATTTGAGTTATTTCAATTTCCCATTGATAACTGTTTCAAAAATGAGCCTGGAATTACGGTCAAAGTACATTATAACTTATTGATTTTTATTTAAATATGCGGTAGCCACACATGCGAGAAAATCAATTTACTTCAATGTAATTACAATTACATTAGAATCAAAATGAATGTTAAGGAGTATCTATAGATAATCCCAGCTGTCCAACGTGACCCTGCAACGTGTTAATAGGCCACGATATGTCATTTTAAACTGAATAACGTAATGCGTGGGAGGAGAATATTTTAATGTAAATGAAAAAATAAACAGATTTTTTTTTTTCGTTGTTTGGCGATTTTTTTTTTTTAAAATAGATTTCATTGACCGAGGCAACAAGTAAAACGACGAAATACAGTCTCTTAAAGATACCAAAAAAATACCAACAACAATCGAACTGACGGAAAAATATACGAAATAACTGTGTGTGAAAATGAAGAAAGCAGACTCCTTCATTGTCTCGAGACAAACATTAATTGGTTTGTGATAAAGAAACAAGTCTGCAGAAGTTTTGCAGTCTCTGTGTCGTCTTGCCTTAGTTTTGAATGATTTTTATTCTCGATAAGCGTTTTTGTGCTCTATTTAGTGTCTCATGTAACTCGCGTATGTAAGTCTGTTTTGATTATGTGGAAATAACACTTAACCGCAAAGTAATTTCATTCGATTGAGGCTTCAAATGTTATTAAGTTCAACCTTGTTATTATTATTGTCACCTTAGCGACAAGCATTTAAGATTTACTCGTTGAAAAAGAGATAAATACAGTATGCTTTCGTATTATCTGCCCCCGGGCCATCTTTTCCCTCCCTTAATTTAAGTATTTATGAAAAACGTGCATATGATGTTTATGAAAATTTCTTAATTACAAGAATTTTACGTCATTCTCATCTATTTAACTGCTTGACCGCTCGCGACGTCAATATAGTTGTGTGGATTTGGTCTTGAGAATGGCCTGGCCTGGTCTAGTCAAGTGTCCAGTTGAAAGTAGTTGTAGACTACAAGTTCGTTTATAGTAAACAATCAATAAAAAAATGTTAGGCAACTTTCAACTAGTTCAGGTGAGCTCGAACTGAAAACGGTCACAAGTCCGTTGTTGGAAAAACGACCGCTTTGAACGCAAAACGAACCAAGAAAAAGAAGCTCTCAATAAAGTGCTTCACCTCATTTTGCGCTTACACTGCAAGAAATTCAAAAAAAAAGTCTGAATGCAAAAATATTTTTTGCGAAAGTTGCAGAGTTCAGTAAAAAACGGCGTTGAAATGAACGAATTTCCAAAAACATTTGTTTGCGTGAGGAAATCAAGAACTGTTGGCTATATTCTTCCAACTATCACACTTTTTTGCGAGTTTATGATCTTTCTTAAAATAATTTGATCAATTATTGGAAATTGCGGAATAAATAAGAATTATTTTATCAGTTTGGTTCCAATTTTGGGGTCGTTCGATGCATTACTGAATTGTTCAGCAAATTCTAACAAGTTTTTCAATAATTTCTCAGCGATTTTGTATCTTTTAAGCAATTTAATTGGAACATAAGTGATATTCCTTTCGTACATGTCTTTTATTCCGCAATTTCCGATTGTTAATGAAATTACTTTAAGAAAATCTCTTATTATTTTTTACTTTCCTCTGTTATAAAGATAAAGAAAGTAAAAAATAATAAGAGATTTTCTTAAAGTAATTTTCCCGTTACACAGAAAGGGTTAACTGTCGGAGTATTTTATAAAAAAACATCTATATATATTTATGGGAGGGTAAGCAGAAAATAAAATAGTGTACATTTCTAACTACAAATATCTCTCGTGATATTTTCTATCCAATACCGAAAACCAAATTAAAATTGGTTTACTGGTTACTGGTATACCAAAACAGTGGGTTAAAGTGGTGAAAAGATGGTGAATTTTTTAGGGTTATATACTCTCTGAAGCGTCCTCTATCCAATAGAGAAAAGTCCATAAAAATCCGTTGACTTGTTTACGAGCTAGCGGGTGAGGGGATCAGAGGGAAGGGGAATTCTGAAAACTTATCTGCGCAATCAGAAGCATTCAACGCTATGGACTTAAATGTTCTCCATTCAGGGGTTCAAAAGTTACAGTGGAACATCCTTCTTTGATAGCTACAACTGAACGCATATCCACTTTGTTTTTGGCATAATAAAATCTAGAAAAGGTAATAATATATAAATAAACAGTCAAATATTGTGGATTAGACATTTATATGACCAGTAATAAATTTTGGATTTTTTATGTAGGATTTTCTGATTAAAAAAAAAAACATAGTAGAGAAACGGTGTACTTTTAGCGAATTTGCGCGAAAAACAATTTTTTTTTTGCACAACAGAAAAATTTGCATAGAAAATCAATTTCTGATAACATTAGCAAAACTTAAGTAAAAATTTAATTCAATTGCTTTCTTTTTGGTGTTAAATAGGTTAACGATATCTAAACGAGAGTGATTTTTTAAAATTCTTTTTGACTTCGTTCTAGATAATTTCCTGCATTAATTTTTATTAAACCTGGGATTTAGGACGGATCTATGGTGGTGTGACGGCGGTATTAAATCTAATACAAAACATAAATTTGTCTTGCCGGGGGCAGTCGTGAAATACGCTATATGACAACAAACCGAAAATTTGTATCTGGTAAGGAGACGTAGTGACCCTATTTTCAAGGAATTAGCCTCACTTTTCACGAGTGATTTATCAGGATAAAATTTCAGGTCTTTAGCTCAATTTATTCGAAAGTTATCGTCTTCTAAGATCGACGAACATGCGGACGTCGAAATCTTTTATCATCCTAAATATTCTGGTATAGTTTTTTTTCTGTCCGGGGATTGGTTCGATGATTTACAAACAGTATACTACTATATTTTTCTTATATAGACTGTAGAAGCGTGAGGGATATGAAAATGTGAAAACTAGCCTGACTTATTTTATGAACAGCCCCTAACAATTTTCAGAAACATTTTATTTGGTCCCACACAAAGGAGGGAAGTAAACAAAAGATTTTGATTTTAAAACCTGAAAAAGGTAGGCTTTAGTAATTTAGAGATAGCTTAAAAATGATTTAAAAACGTCTAACAATTTACTGTCAAAAATTTGCTGGTTCACTATGGGTATTTCTTCTTTGTACTTAAATAAACATATTTAAGTCTTATTATTATTTATTCAAGAAAGTATAAAAAATACCTTATGTAAGTACAAAGATTGAAATACTGATTATTTGATTTGAATTCCAAATTCTGACACATCGAAATTATTCTACTCGATTATAAAAATTTAACAACCAATTGTGTATACCAAAATAAAATAATTGCAAATCACAAAAATCCAAATAAAATTTACATTTTCCCTTTCATTTTTTACACATTTTCCAAAGATAATGAATTAAACAAATATTTTCAACGAAACCAACAACGAACGCTGTTGCTTTTTTGGTTTCGTTATCAAAATTAATCTCCAAGAGCTGCCCAAAATCACTCCGAACAAAAGAGTTCATATTTTTTTTTCGCCAAAATAGCAATGGTGACATTTCCATTATAACCGCCAAATCCACCTTCAATACCACCAACTCTGTCAGCGTATTCTAAAGAGTAAAAGGTGATAAACAATGCGTGCTGAAATTGGAATTTGTCAGTGTAACGTACGAACTCAATAAAGGTGAAGATCAACAAGTTGAACAACCTTCTTCAACTTGACGCTCTACGTTTGTACTCTCATTGAAGTCTCCTCCATCGCATCCATATGTTGTTCATATTTCTTATTTGCATGGTGCTGTGCTGATTTGCTTTTCATTTTAGTTTTTCCAACATAAGTTATTTATTTTCTATTATTGGCTGGTGTTGCTTTTGCTGTTTTCAACGGATTAATATTTTTGTTCGATTTTCCGCTGCCAAAAGTTTAACATTTAAAAATGTGTGTAACCGTGAAAATACCATTTCCGGTTAAAGTTTTATTAGTTGAAAATTCTGTTGGTTCTTGAATTTAATACATTACGAAAATGCATTAAACAAACAGCATTATTGTTTTCAAATACACAAATGATGAAGAACGATATACACAAAAACATTAAAAGTGTGCAATTGAAAGTGTAAAACTATTAGAAATTATCGTCATCGGTCGCCGTCATTGGTTTTGTCTATGAATATTGATTTAAGATTGAAGCCGGCAAGGTCAAAGGCACAAAACATATGCTACGGTGCGGCTTTATGCTATGTGCTTCCCACTTTATGCTTCTATTTTTATTTCCTCGCTTTTCGACCATTACTAGATTCGATGAAAAATTCTATAGCATTAGCCTTGGCTTCTCTGTTTGTGTGTATTTGCGACAACAACACAAAGTTTTAAAATTTAAACTCATTTCTCGCAAATTAAAGTGATGCGAAACACGCCAAGCCTTTTCAATTTTTATGCTTTTTAATTTATTAAAAGTTTTACTCTGTGATATTTTTAACCGACTTCCAAAAAAAAGGAGGAGGTTATCAATTCGTTTTGGTCCAACTTTATTTATTTATTTATTTATTTTTTATTTATTTATTTATTTATTTATTTTATTAACCGACTTCCAAAAAGGAGGAGGTTATCAATTCGTTTTGGTCCAACTTTATTTATTTATTTATTTATTTATTTATTTATTTATTTATTTTATATCTGTATGTTCACGCAGTACTTGGGTGCCGTTGCATGGATTTTGTTGAAACGTTGGTGGATGACAGAGTTCACTCCCTAGTTGGTCCCATTTTAATTTCCCCTCTCTCCGACGTTTCCCGGCCTTCCCCTCCCCTGTCAACTCCCAATCGGATGGTCCGATCGATCTGAAAATTTGTATGCGTACATTTTGGGGGACGGCTAGTGTTTTCCCCTTATCTATTTTCCCCTACCCCTTTCGCTTCTTAACCCCTCCCCTATCAACTCCCAATCGGATGGTCCGATCGATCTGAAAATTTGTATGCTCACATTTTGGGGGACGGCTAGTGTTTTCCCCTTATCTATTTTCCCCTACCCCTTTCGCTTCTTAACCCCTCCCCTGTCAACTCCCAATCGGATGGTCCGATCGATCTGAAAATTTGTATGCGTACATTTTGGGGGACGGCTAGTGTTTTCCCCTTATCTATTTTCCCCTACCCCTTTCGCTTCTTAACCCCTCCCCTGTCAACTCCCAATCGGATGGTCCGATCGGTCTGAAAATTTGTATGCGTACCTTTTTGGGGGACGGCTAGTGTTTTCCCCTTATCTATTTTCCCCTACCCCTTTCGCTTCTTAACCCCTCCCCTATCAACTCCCAATCGGATGGTCCGATCGATCTGAAAATTTGTATGCTCACATTTTGGGGGACGGCTAGTGTTTTCCCCTTATCTATTTTCCCCTACCCCTTTCGCTTCTTAACCCCTCCCCTATCAACTCCCAATCGGATGGTCCGATCGATCTGAAAATTTGTATGCTCACATTTTGGGGGACGGCTAGTGTTTTCCCCTTATCTATTTTCCCCTACCCCTTTCGCTTCTTAACCCCTCCCCTGTCCCCTAATCGGATGGTCCGATCGGTCTGAAAATTTTTATGCGTATATTTTGGGGGGCAGCGAATCCTTCAACCCTCAAATTTTCCAGATAAAAAAAAAACACATATCGGGGTTTTTAGGGTCGCCTAATCCAATTCTAATGTTTAGAAGTCTGTAAGGTTAACGAAAGGTTTCTGTCGATCTAAAAAATGTTGGTGACCAAAATTTTTGCTGTCGACCTCTAAAATTTAGTTTACAACTTACTGTTGCTATCCCTAAAAATTCGCTGTTTGGAACGATCAAAGTTTTGCTCTACCCATTTCCTAACATTAAATAGGTATATCCTATAATATAATACGAGGACTGTCGTCCTTCTGTCTGTCAGTCTGTCTGTCTGCACAATGGATCTCGAAAACAGGCCTAACGATTTTCATGAAACTTGGGTGTTAGGGATTTTCGGGGACAAAAATACGATCTAGATAGGTATCCCCTCTGAGAAAATTCCCCTTCGACACCCCTCGCCTGGTATCTTCGAATTCGGTGGTCCGATCTTAATGAAGCTTTACAGTATTACTAAGAAGGCTAAAGGGTTTGATTTTCCACTACAAAACCTGACTTTTCCCTCCCCTCGATACCCCTCGCCTGGTTTCTTCGAATTGGCTGGTCCGATCTTAATGAAACTTTCCAGTGTCACTAAGGGGGTTGAAGGCTATCGATTCGTAACGCCGTTTTCGCACGCGGGCTGCGGCTTTACTTGCTCTACCCATTTCCTAACATTAAATATATCTATATAATGTATATACCAAAAATCACTAAAAATTATAAAATAAAAAACTTTTTAAAAAAAAGTAAAAAAAACCGACTTAAAAATGCACTAAAAAGGAAAAAATAATTTTTTTGGAAGTTGGTGCCAAAATAGAAACTTAAAGAGGACTTCTATTCATATTTCTTGAGTGTTACAAATAATTTTATTGTAACAAGAATTGTTAAGACAATCAAAAGCTTTTTACAGTTGTCGAGTACTTTTATGTACAATAGACTCGCGGTTAAAATATCACAATGACTATAATTTTTACATCCCGCGTTTCGTTTAATGCATTGCAAATATTCGATGTGATAAAAATAAATTTTTTATAGTGACAAGAATCGATATTCAAAATTTGGGGAATATCAAACCCATTCAATATGTATTTTAATACTTTTAGATTGTACAATAAAAGAGAGCAAATTGTTTGTTTCTATTTTGGCACCAACTTCCAAAAAAATTATTTTTTCCTTTTTAGTGCATTTTTAAGTCGGTTTTTTTTACTTTTTTTTAAAAAGTTTTTTACTTTGTAAATACGTGTATATGATGATAAAATATCCTTTTGACTGTTTGTAGTGCATGGAGAATAAGTTTATCAGCCCGATTGTGAGAGTCGTGACGATTTCGACCACAGTCGTTTCACGTGTTTTTGTTGGTAAAAGAATACTAACAATAACACGTAAAATGACTAGTAAAAAACTACTAGAGCTAGAGCCATGAAATTTTACAGCGATGTTTGGTCCTGGAATGGGTCAATCCTATGAAAATCCATTAACCGAAAGTAACCAAAATCCAGGCTTTTTAAAAATCTGAATTTTGTTTTTCGCGATTTACTCTGAAACTACCGTTTTTTAGGAGTCTTATATACGATAAAAGTTGGAAACATTAAAATTTCCTACACTTTGTTTTTTACTATAGCTGTGTACCTCAACCCGCTACCGAGATATACCGTTATATCAAAAAATCTGGGCTGGAATCATGTATCTCGACGCGTCTCTGTCTTTCGACGTCGACGCAGCTCTTAACTCTTGACATCGCCATATCAGCAGCTTCAAATTTCCTGGAATGACATTTGAGAATCACGTTTATATTCATAGTGACGATTCCGCGAAATTTCAAGCTGCAGATATGGCGAAGTCAAGAGTCAAAAGCTGCGTCGAAGTCGAAATACAGAGACGCGTCGAGATACATGATTCTAGCCCTGTTTTCTGCGATTATTATAAAAATCAGTTTTCTGGGTTTCCGGTAGTTCAACGAAGAATTAAAGAGGCTAGCATTCCCCACTATTTTGTCTTTTGCCGTTATCCGCTATCTTTTATCTTTATCAAGATAATTTCATTAAAAAGTGAAAAATCAAATTTTTGAGAATTTCTGTGCAAATTAACAGGTTTCCGTAAATGGGGTTTAATAAAGAAAGATATTAAAATTCTCTACATTTTTGCCTAGTACCGTGATAATTCAGATTTTGGAAAATATAAATTCATATTTTTATATAAACTAATTTTATTCGTAGAGTTATATTGTAGATTGCGTAGGAATGTAGATTTTGTATAAGAAAGTCATGTGCTGTTCACATCAGATATTTTTTTTCGGCTTAATGTTAACAAAAAAATTTATGACAAAACCACATATTTTGAGACTTGTTTCCACTGAACTTTGAAGATAACTCGTAGAATTTTTGCTCTCGGCGAGTTTTATCGCAAATAAAAACACTTAAAGTGAGTAAAATTCACACTTTGAAAGTTCCATTCCAACTTAGCTTGATGATTCGATCAATTTTTTAAAATTTGAATGTTATTTCCTGATTTTAAAAATACTGTGTATTAAAACAAACAATAATTTTGCCATAATTTTTTTTACTGTAAGTGAGTAGGACATACTTTATTTACAAATGTGACACCTGGTTTTTCCAACATTTTTCTGCCATCATTTGTATTGTTGTGTCCTCACGGACAACTTTCCACAAAAAGTCTAATTTTGATTTTAAGGAAGTTTTCTTCTGGCAATGTAAAAAAAAACTGCATGAAAACAGGATAAAAAAACGTTCATAAAATAATTTCAAATACTTGCCATGCCCTTTTGCCCTTTCTTTCCAAGGTAAAATATTCCAGACTAGATTGAGAGTAAAAAAAATCAAATGCAGTTACCACCACCCCACATGCCAATATATCGTTGAATAGCAAACTTACCATTGCTGTAAAACATTGAGTAGCACGTTTAGCTTTACAGTTGTCCAGCGTTCACTGGCGAATCCCCCTAACACTTTTCCGGCTTCTTTTCTATAAATTCAATTATTACACTTTGTGTGCACGCTGAATTTTCTTTGAATTTTGCAGCTCAACTTAAATTATTGCTCAGTTTCATGCGAATATTCTGTCGTGAAAAACGAAACATTGAAATAAAAAGAAAATTTCAATTCGTGCCATACATTTATAATTTATAGTAAAAAGGGAAAATATTTTTAAATAAGCGAAACGCAATTTAAGGTTAAATTTTATTTTTCTTATAATATGGTAGTCGAAAATACAAATTTCCAGAGATTTTTCATGGAAATTACCAAATTTTAGTGTTTTTAGTGTTAAAACATTTTTGTCTATAGATTTTTTTTTGAATATTCACATTTAGCTAAGGCTTTATCAAGAAAACGTTAATTGATAAACAGAAATATCAATTTTATTCATTATCTTTAATTGTTTTGAAATTCGATACTTGATTATCATTTCAATATTTGTTGAGATAATTTTTACTTGGCTTATTTAGTTTGTGTACTTGCTTGCGGAGATTCACATTTCAACGTACGTAAAACAAATAACATATTTGAGGAGGTGATTACAAATATTTTAATGTGTAATATGGCATTTTCCCAAACAATAACTGTTCGAGTTAATACCATTTTTGTCCAAAGGAATGTCGATTTTAAATTTTTATTTAAAGTTTTTTAAAATCAAAATTTTTTTTCCCATTAGGCACCACTTTTAAAATCATGAACCATTTTATAAATTCTAAGGCCCCCTTTATACTTGTGATTTTTTCTTGAATTTCTCCGCGAATTTCATTCAGAATTTATTCCGCGAATTTTATTTATCTATAGCAGAATCAATTCACTTAGCTAAAGTTTTCAAAATTTGAATTTATTCCGGCAGTTTTATAAGTAACAAATCTGAACGTGTGATTTCTAGTCAAGTTCATTAGCTGTCAAGTTCATTTTCCCACATGTCGTTTCTTTGGTGCGTAGAAGTTTGTTGGTGAATATTTAAACCAGGAGTGTCTTTGGAATTTTAAATCTCCACTCTATAAAAAGAAGCAAAGAAAGCTTATAATAATCTGCGGAATGCAATGGACATATCGGGATTTTCTTTTCTAGCATTGAACTTTATTCATTTTGACCGATCATCACTCATTAATGCACTAACGTACTTACATCCGGATACTTTTTAGGTACTAAAGCATTTAATACCAAGTTAACCCCTTGGCAATTGACTAAATACTTTTATAGTCAGAATCAGCAATATTCGTATTCGAATGGCCTGCTCTTTTTTGAGTTCGATCTCAATTTTAAATCGAAAAGAAAACTTTGACAAATTTTTTCTAACAAAATTGTATTGAATAAAGTAGGCACTCTTCGACTCCAGAGTAAAGCATGATCTACATCTGTGATTAAAATTCGCCCTCCTGCTTAACTTTTTCTTCGTTCCGATGTGGAAAGAAACTCATTGAATTATAAACCAAATAAAATGAAAATGTTGAAATTTTTGTGTATGGAATTTGTTGTTTCGTTATTGTTGCGTTTCCGTCACCCCCTCCTCACTCCTTCGACCATCTGTTGCGGTTTTTCGGAGCCTTTTCGGAGATCTCAAAAATTTGGATGCCCCCAATGATGCTTCAAATTTCCAGTCACCCCGAGAAAACTGAAAAGAAACGGGGACCTGCCAAACAATTTTTCGGGGGTATGAGATTACGTAATGCAGGGAGCCTGAAAAGAAGGGATTTTAATTTTCAGTCGTCGACAGAAACTTCAAAAACTTCAATTTTTATGGGGCCCAAAAAACTTTCCGCAACGTAACTGCGGATCACATTAATGCTGACCACTTTTCCGAACTAAAAAGTCCTATATTGAAATAGGTTTAATAGCATTTTAACAAAAACCATTAATATCCAGAACATTATCTAATACCTACTTGAATGGGAAAAAACACCATAAAACACCGCATGTAATTAGGGTAAAGTTAAATGGAAGCTTCGCTCTTTGCCCTCCATCATAAAAAGGTGTTTTTAAAAATACACACACGCAGTTAACCATATTGAAATATCACGTACTTTAATAGCTACCTGCAATCAAGCAAGTAACAAAGGCGAACAAATAAAAGCATTTCTAATATCTAAATGCAAATAGAGCAATGTTAAAACATTTCGAATCGATTAGTTTGTATGACCCGACCTACCAAGGCAAAGAGGAAATTTCCTCAAACTGCTTATATTCAGTGTTAAAAGGTCGCCATTACCCTTAGTAAGAATGTTGAGTTGTATTCTTGTACAGAAATTTCGTAAGACAATAATTAGTTTATTAAATTAATTTATATTTATGCGTTTTCTCTAGTGCAATTTTTTAGTAGATTTTGCTTGCTTGTTACATGTGAATGTCGCCCGTATGCTTAACATTGAAAATATCGTTAAAACTGAAGGCAAAACAAAATATGATTATATCATCTTTTGCAAAAACCTGTTTTTGAGTACTTTTAGTATATGTAGATTTAAAATGAGTGTTTTATGCAAGTTTATCTAAAAAAATTGCTTTCAAAGTAGTTTTATTTTATTAGTTCAAATCTTTAGATTGTTTTATGCAACAAAAAGCTGACACTTAATTTGATTAAAATGTCATGTGTTTTTAAATCAACAAAAAAAATCTTGAATCTATCCCGCAATTTCTTATTAATTTCTCAAATTCGAAATGGATGATCGCATGAAAATTCGAATTCGTAAACATTTAAAATAAAAAAAAAGCAGAATAATAACGGGCATTTCCCGAAAAACAAAATAATTTAAGCTAAAGTGTAATTTACAAAAAAAAATCTACGTTAACAGACAAAATAAAATTAAAATTTTAAAATTTGTTTCATCCCTTTTTAATTTATAACAATTTTCGTAGCTTGCTTTTGGAACACAACAAAAATTTACCAAAAAATTTTTGAAAGTAAGTCTCACAAAAATTATTGTTTTTAATTTTTTTTTTCTTAAAATATTTTAAGAAATATTCATTTTTTTAAATTGAAATAATTCAGAAAAAAGTATCATTTTTCATTATTCTTATTTTGTTATGAATTATTTTTATTTCATTATTTAAAAAAATGAGCTCAAATATGCCATACATAAACTAACAAAAATAATAATCCAGTTTGAAGTCACAAACACCACATCAATCAACAGTGCAAGTGCTTCGCGCAAAATCAATAAATTTTATTGTTTGAATAAAAGTTAACAAATTGCCACCGACTAATAAAAACATTATATTTTTACCAAGAAAAATGACTTTTTTGAGTGATATTTTTTTTGGAATTGAGTTGTAAATATTTTTAATGGTATTTTGTTTTCGTTTGATTTTTTGTCAAAATGTTTGCAGTGTAACACTGTTTTCTGTTATAACATTTTTGTTTTTCAAATGAGTTGTTGTTTATCAAAATCTCGATAATTTTTGTTAAATTAGAACGTTTAAAAAGAAAAGATCTCCTACAAAAATTATAATGCCGACTCCACACTCTCGCCGAATTTAGGCGAAACAAAGTCAAGAGTGCCAGGTTGCGCTGTTTTTACAAACTTTTTTATTTTGTAAATTGAATTACGTTTTTTTTTATTTATCTGGTTTAATATTCTAAAAATAAAACTAGAATTTTAAACCAAAAAATGGAAAAATGTAATTAAATTTACAAAAAGCTCCCAACCTAACACCCTGATTGTCAGAGTGTTGTGGAGTCGCAATACGAAATATTGCGGTGGAGTTTATTATCAGGGCCCAGGCAGGCCCATTATTAGTTTTTAGAACGTTTACATAACTTTGGGATCTGCAATGTTTTTTTATTTGTTATATTTATAAATCGACTTAAAATTGTGGGAGGTATTTTTTTTAAATTGTGAGGTTTTTTTTGAAAAGCTTGATTGCAAGACCTAAAAAACTTCTTGATTTATGAAATGCCTGATTTTTTTTAACTTGGCTCAAAAAATATGTCAATTCATCATAAACGAAATACTGCCAAAAAAAATTTAAGATGAATTTGATTTAAAAAATGACCAATTTGGTATTTAAATAAGTAAATTTAATGTGCAAAAAGTTAAATTTGGCCTAAAAAACTTTTATTTTTTGATTTCAATCTTCCAAAGAAACTAAAACCGTTTTTTGGAGTCAGGCTTTGAATACTATTCTCTTGCGCGTTGCGATTTTTGTGTTTTTTCTTGACTAAAAAACACATAAAAAAATTTAAATTTTCCAACCACTAAAAATTTTTTCATATTATCGAGATTTTGGTGTGAACAACGAACAATATTAAAAGTCAAATCCGTTATTTGTCTTAATAATTTTCAAAATTACGGTCCATCTCATTGTTTTACTAAATTAAATAATTTTTATTAACTTCAGTGAGGAAACAAAAGGACGATATGCAGATGAACGTAGCTGGTATTCGAAGGAATATCAAGAATTTGGCTCACAATTACTCGGATGCTCAGGTAGTTTGACTTTTCTTACGTTTTAAAATCAAATTGCAGCATAATGAATTTTTATTTGATTTAAAATCAGATTAAAGTAAGAGAAGCGACCTCAAACGATCCATGGGGTCCATCGGCAACGATAATGGCTGAAATAGCCGATTTAACATACAACGTAGTGGCCTATACTGAGATCATGCAAATGATCTGGAAACGATTGAATGATCACGGCAAGAATTGGCGTCATGTTTACAAAGCGCTAATTCTTTTGGAATATCTAATAAAGACTGGAACCGAGAAAGTCGCCCAGCAATGCAAGGAGAATATCTTTGCTATTCAAACCCTAAAGGAGTTTATTCACCTGGAAGAGGGGAAAGATCAAGGTTTGCATGTACGTGAGAAAGCAAAACAATTAGTGTCCTTATTACGTGATGAAGAGCGCCTTAAGAACGAACGAACAAAAGCCCTCAAAGCGAAAGAACGTTTCGCTCAACATGCGAGCGGCTTTGGCAGCGATGGCTACATCGAGGGTCCAACTAATCGTGAAACTCCCACGGGATGGCCAGAGTCTGAGCCGAAGAATGCCGCCGAAATTGAATTTGTCCGGCCGCAGACGGCCGGTGAAGAGGAGCTCCAACTTCAGCTCGCTATGGCCATGTCGCGGGAAGAAGCCGAACAGGAGGAAGCGAAACGTCGCAGTGATGATGTTCGGCTGCAATTAGCCCTTAGCCAGAGCGAACAAGATTTCAAGTAAAAAATGATAAATGAAACTTCATAAATGTAATTTTTTCTAATTTTAAGCAACCCCGATAGACGACATGGTGACCGAAGGCTGGATGAGCGGTCAAAACAAAGTCACCTAATGGATCTTTTGGATATTTCTTTAGGTGCGACGAGTTTAGCGAGTCCGACTGGGGGTGCGGCAGCGACGGGTGATCCATGGGGAACACCGGTTCATGGAAGTCATAGCCAGGTATCTGGATTTTTTTTTCTATTTTAAAATTTTCCGATTATACTAACTACGTGTTTGTACCTGCAGCAATCGGACCCATGGTCCCGTACTTCTTCTCCGCCGGTTGATCCATGGCAGACCCCAACACGGCCGCCAATCTCTATCGGAGCTGCGGCGTTACCAACATCAGCAGGAGACGCATGGTTGCCACAACGAACTCAATCACCATCCGTTGCGTCTGGCTCATCGAATGAAGGATGGCTGCAGAATAATTCAACACCCACTTCCGGTCTCAACGGGAATCTATCGAATTCGAGCGCACCGGATCCCTGGCTATCAAAGACT
This sequence comes from Chrysopilus asiliformis, assembly GCA_964034945.1. Classification (NCBI taxonomy): domain Eukaryota; kingdom Metazoa; phylum Arthropoda; class Insecta; order Diptera; family Rhagionidae; genus Chrysopilus; species Chrysopilus asiliformis. The sequence continues at coordinate 8,299,134 of OZ035962.1, forward strand.
GCGGGTGCTGCACGATCAACACCGCCAGTTGACCCATGGCTAGGTGGACAATCACATCAGCAACAACCACAGCAACAGCAAAATCATCATCAGCAATCTGATAACTCTGGTGGTGGTGGTGGTGGTATTGATGATCCTTGGCGGCCTAAGGCTCCAAATGCTGATCCTTGGGCACCACCCAACAATTTAGAAGTATTCAACTCAATTTTGTAAAAATTCCTGGTATTAATATTTTTTCTGCTTACTTATTAAAGTCGAGGCCTTCACCAGTTGGTGCAATCACTTCACCTATGTCCGATTTAGATGAATTTGATGTGATAACCAATCGTAACAAGACTGGACAAATAAATAACTCAACTAATGGCTCTAATAATAATAATTGTAATAAAATATATTGGAGGTATATATAGTAATTGAATTAATTCGTGTGTGTTTCATATTATAGCCTCCCTGCTCGACGAAATGGATCCACTATCAACGAAAAAACATACAAAGACACCACAATCATTCTTGGGTGAGAACTCATCGCTAGTCAATTTGGATAATTTAATAAAACCAGTTGCATCCAACAATATGAGCTCAGCAGCATACAATCCATTCAGTGATGCGACAATAGCACCGGCATTCAATCCACCAAAACCAAATCTATTCCAGCAACAGGCGCAAATTGTAAGTTTGAAAGACTTCCGTATAGCTTTTTTTTCGTTTTCTTGAAACATTTTAACCACATCTTTTGTCATTCAGGTTCCGTCCATAAATCAACTGAAACAGCAACCTTTCCCCGTTACATTGAATCAAGATCCATGGGCACCAGTTAATTCAAATGCTAGTAATACAACGGCACAGGTATGTGTGACTGTTTAAGGTATACAGAATTTTTTATAAGAATTTATGCAAAAAACAGAGCAAAATATCTTTTCTAACGTCAGTGAATTGGTTTTGGCGGCGACAACTCTTTGAAAACTCTAATATCATTAATTAAAAAACACATGCTGCGATGAATAATCAAATTCTCATTTTCACAAGAATATGTAAAAAGTCAAAAAAAAAATTATTATTGTAGAATTTCGTGGTAAAGACTGCCCGGTTGTAAGGAATATTTAAAATTTTGTTAAATGTAAAATTCAAACAATATTCATCGCTATATGAATTTTAATTCCAAGTTCAGAATTTTTACTCTTCTTGTCCTGTTCTATTTTTGAGACGACATTATCCGTCAGCGGTTTCAGAAAAACTTAATACTTTCAGAACTATCAAAGACTAAATGATGAATATAATTGTATATTATAGAGAAGTTCGAACCTTTTTATCGCCTTGAATCAATAGATTTTCGTTTTATTATTAATTTACGCGATTCTAGCCTTTAGTAGAGATGAGCAATCTTAAAGTCGTGGAGGCACTGTCTACTTTAAAAAAATTATCAATTTTTAATTACGCGACGAAAGTTTAAGAAACTAAATCCCTAAATATTTGAAGATTCGAAAAAATTTGCGTCCAAGTGTAATTTTAATGGCAGGACATGAAAAATATCGCAATTTATCTATAATAGCGACATAAAATCAAGGGAAAATTCTCCGAACAAAAAAATTTACTACATTGGTTGATGACTGACTAACGGCTAAACAAATTCAGTTGATTTTTTATTACGTTACGGGCATAATTAGAAACGCTCGACCCCGAGTTGGACATCCTCGTTTACTTTGGAGGAAATTTATGCAAAAATGCTCCTGAATGAAAATATTTTGCCTCACAATTAAAATTTTTGTGAGAAATTCCAATTTAACTCTCGTGTATATTTTGCTCTGTTTTTCAGCATTTATAAAAATCTCTTTAACGACGAAAATCTTTTAATACTTTTGATACAATAAATCAAATTAATTTTGATTTCTAATAAAAATCATAATAAAATAAAACAAATGACTTTATATCTAACAAAATTTCTTCTGCTTGCATGCAGTTGGATGAATATTTAATTGACTGTGATTCAGATCAAATAACGATCTCAACAAATAAAAATCTCTATGATAAACTAAATCGTAACAATAATTATAACACCAATTTTAATGGCAACCAAAATAATACTTCAACATCCTTAATAAATAACAGAAATTATAGTCTAAATAATAATGGTATCGGGATGACTGCAGCAACCAATCTATATAATAATATGAATTATAAAAATACAGCAAATCTTCAAAGTCAAATATTAAGAACGACCCATTTAACAACAATCGATTGTAACAATCAAAATGAAATTCAAAATCACAAATATTTGTTTCCAAATAGTAATAATGGTAATTTATTCGGTAATGATGTTACTTTCTACTCATTTGAAAATATCAATTATCCAAAAGTGAGTACAGTTGGTAAAAATATAAATAAAATTCGTGCCTTATACTTTGCAAAGAATTTACTGTGGAACCCTGTAACAAATATCGTTTCCCGTTTGATAGTTTTTTTGCGAATAATTTCAAATGTTTATGATTCGCTCTCAGTCAATTCATTGTCACTCACACTCGAAGTAACATTTCATCGTATGTATTGCCAGTTTTAAATAAAACATACAAATGATAATTTTCAAATTTTTCAAACCAAAAAAACTTTGCATTTTTTTTAACCCGAACAAAATTGTATTAAAATTTGCTACGTAAAAAATTTTTATAAATCGATTATGTATTGTAGCACAGGAGAAACGTACGATTTTAGAATCATCTCTCCATAAACTTTTGTTTTCCTTCATGTTTTTTTTTTTATTTAATTTTATTTATTTTTCGTGTATTATTCTTGTAGCCAACAATGGAAGCTTGGACGCTTAAATAATGGGTAACAAAATAATCTAACTTTTTTGCATGCCAAAAACTTTTCTAATATATACTTAAAAATTTATAAGCATGAAAACATTAATAAAAGCACTCCATTTTTATTTGCTAGTTGAGAAATGAAAGAAAAATCAGATATTTTTTGCAAAAACTTGAATTACTGGTGAAAAAAAGTCTCATTCGAGTAATTTTCGAAAAGGAGAGAAAAAATTGACAATCGATCAAGTTTGCTAGCAGAAAGACCAGAAATTTGGGACTATTTTTTGTTGTTCCGAAATCTTTGTTCGATGTGATGCATTTACAGTCGAACGTGGATAAGTGGGCCCTGGGTGAGTGGGAAATTTCTATAACTGGGACGGATTGTTCGGTCCGAGCGGCTTTCAATTGAAAACCTTTTTAATGTTTCCGACTTCTTTAAGTGAGGTATTCTTTGCGGCGTTTTACCTATGTATATGAATGGGACAAATAGGCTTTTTACTTATATCAGTGAGATTGAAAATGTTCCCCCTTCTCTTTCTTGAAGAGTTGTGTTACTTAGAACCGTAAAACCTCGTTAAGTGAGAACTCAGGTAAGCTGTCCCGTTAGATACCACTTATCGAGATTCGACTATAATCCAAAATTCTTTCGGTTCTAAATTCTATCTTGACAGATTTTTTTTCGATTGCATATACAGTGGAGTCCGCTTAAGAGCACTATGGCTTAAAAGAACATCCCGCTTAAAATCACAATTTCTTGTGGCATTTACTATTCTAGATTTTTGCCATACATTTTAATTTGTTTAAGAGAACAATCCGCTTAAGAGAACAACCTTTTGTGCGCAGTTTTTTATAACTCATACAAAAAAATTCGTTTAAACGCACATAGCGACAAAACATGTGACAGTGGTAAAATGAGAAAGTTTCTTCTGTGCCTAAGTTTCTGGTAATTCTACTAAAAAACGCCCATAACGCCACATTTGTGGCAGTGGCAAAAAGCAGCAAAAAAAAAGTGAAAAAAGGAGAATTAAAGATATATGTATTTTTACATTGTTCGTAAAATACATTATTTGGTTTTTTATTAATCTTTAGGTGCCTCGGAATCAAAAACACCGCTTAAAAGAACAACCCGCTTAAGAGAACAAATTTTGCTGACATTTTCAGTGTTCTTTTAAGCGGACTCCACTGTATATGAATTTTATTGTATACATTTTGGGTGGTACAATAAATTTCAGGGGCTCCTTTATCCGGCCAACAACTGAACTTTGAAACAGCTTTTCGAATAAAAAATGAATTAAAATAAATGGTTTTCAATTATTTTTGAAATTGTATACTTTCAAAAATCTTCTCTCTGGAAAGTATGAATAAATGGATTTTATATTTCTCATTGAATCTTTTAAAAAATCCTACTTTCAACAACATTCAATTCGATTCATATTTTTTCCCCGAAAAAGAGTGCAGTTTTCATGCAAATTTTTATAAAAAGTAATTCCCCAAACAATTAACCATGCAACCGTTGATATTTTAGTTTTTTCAAAATATTAAAAAAATCGTTATGCACTTAGATTACTAATTATTTATTCAATATATAGCTTTCAATATTCTTCGTATTCGCAATTAGCACTAATAAGCCACATATTCAAAAAAAATTAATTATAATGTATTTATATTTCACAGAATAATAACACAACTTGGATGAAACCTGAAGCAGCAGCATCAAATCCATTTCTTTCATAGGGGACCCGTTCAAATCAACAATTTTACTTCATTTGGTATAAAATAGTGGCCATTGTAAAACAACAACATAACATATTTTAATCACCTCCATCAACAAAAATTCTCTTCACAACTAAAATAAAACAGAAGAGCTTAAACTTCGGATTGATTGCATGGTAAATATTTAAATAGAAATTATTGAATAAAATCAATGAAAATAAATTACGGAATAGATATTAAAAATTTTTCAACTTGTACTATGTATGAAAAAACGAAAAAAAATCATTTAATCGCCGTCAATTTGAAATTTTTGTTTCACAGAATCAGTAGATTTATAATGAGAAATAATTAGGATAGGTAAATTTCAAATGCTTTTATACAAATAGGTTTAAGTAATTTGGTATCATATTATTTTAAATAGATAAAAAATAAATCTTATTTAATTTAAATGTGTGTCAACTAAGAAAGTGTTTAACGGCTCACTTTGAAATTGTTTGAAACATTTTTGATCGCAATTTTTCATTGTCAAGAGGTGTGGCTACATGTAACTTATTTTCGATCAACTAACTAGTCGCAAGAAATTTTTAATCGACCAAAACTGATTAAATAGGCCGACATTCATTCTGGTGTACACGATATAATGGCCTTTCCTTGGTAATTTGGGGCCTGTGAATCCGAATCTGACAGCAATTTGGCTGTATCAGCTGTACTTTTTCAGATATGAAGAAGAAAAAAATGTTGATTTTCAAATTATAAATATTTAAATAAATGTTGAGCCAAATTACGGCCAGATTCGAATTCAGCGATCCAAAATTACGCAGAAAAGACTAATATCGTGTGCACCAGAGTGAGTGTCGGAATGTTGAATTAGTTTTGATCGACAAAAGATTTCCTTCGACTAGTTAGTCGATCGAAAATAAGTTACATGAAGATACCCAACATTTTTTTTTTGTCAAAGTCTTTAATTTTTTTATGGCGAAAAGGGAAATAATGTAGAAAGATTTCACACACTTTTCGAGTATTTTTTTCAAATATTTACATACACTTTTTTTTAGCAAAAAGCACACAGTATCATAAAAAATCAGACCAATAAAAAAATGAGATTGCGCGGTAAAACCTCGTCCCGATTAAACATAAATTCCGATTTTTTTTCATTGAAATGTCCCGCGAAGACAGCCTTTTTTCATATCTTGCGCAAAAATGCTCGTAAAAAATTTGTCTGCAAGTGTTATTTTAATGGTAAGCCATGAAAAAATCGCAATTAATGTCTAATCGTGACCTAAAATAAAGAAGTGATTTAATACGTTTCTTTCGGGATGAAATGAATAAACTAAAATAAACCAATTAACTCTAATCTCTTTAGCTGTCTACCTTGTTTCCAGCGGCGTAACATTCCGCATTGCGATGCCCAACGATCAATCATTAAAAAATTCTTGGAAATTTTGCCGAAAAAGGATTTACTAATAGTGTTAATTTTAAGGAGCGCATAAACTCTTTTTGTGGAAAATCCAGGATTTTTATCACTGCTGGTCTTCTGTAATCTTCTTTCAAAAATACCGATTGACAGAGCTCTGATTTTCTTTCAAAAATACCGATTGACAGAGCTTGTTTACCTACTTTTTTGCATTTCAAAATTGCATAGGATCCACGAGTTTTAAATGATTTTTTTGGGTTTTGCCAGTGGATTTACTATGAATAAATGCGCCGCAGACGAAACTTCTAGTATGTCAAGTTCAAATATAACCTCAAATTTTATTACCAAAAAGCACCGTGTCTTTTGCGTTCCACTTTCGCAAAAAAAAACATTTTTACGATGTTGGTTGTATCAAAATAAAAGTAAAAATTTCGATTTGTTTTTTTTTTGTATATTGTACAGAATCCTAGACACACCAAATGCATTCATAACTAACTTTTTTTTTAAAATTCATAAAATATGTTTCATTCAAACAATGATTTCATTTTTTTATTTATTTCAGAAATTTTAATGCACACAACATAACAGCATCCTTCAGTTCCTTTAAAAAAAATATTACAGTATATTAAAAAATATCATCGGTTTCCACTTCATAAGGTATAAGTTTTAAAACTCAGTTTTTATTTACATACAAAAAGCCCTATGTTTAGTATATTTTTAACATAAATTTTTAATATGCTATTAAATCATAAACCAAAAACAATAACAACTATTCATCATCCTTAAAAGAAAACAAGCATAAAAAAAATAATACAATGAAGCGATTGTTTTTGTTTGCGTAACATGATTGATCATATTTAGCTGATAACACAAAAATGAAACAAAGTAGAAGAATGTGTAATTGTATAAATTCATTGTAATTAAAAATAAAAATCAAAACAAGTTTAAAGTACGTGAGAACAGTTCTTTTTTCATTTTTAATACAATTAGTTATAAATGAATGATTAAAAATATTGTAAAAGTAAAATACATAAGAGAATATTGAGAAAAAAAAACATAAATATATATTTTATTATACGAAATTTAAATATTTATACGACAATTTTGAAGAAATTTTTTTAAGTATAAACGTTACTTGGGTAAATAAGGAACAAAAAATAATTTTTTTAAGAGATTGTTCTTTTCTTATTGGAAATGCTTTAAATATTTTTGCTTTATAAACGGTACCAAACTTTGGGGATAAATGATTGAAATATATATTTATATAGTATTCAATTTTCTTTAAATTTTATTACTGCTATTAAATTTTACATAGTTTTATTGACATATTTTCATTATAAATGTTTTTTTTTGAATAATTTTAATATGAAAGAAAAAAATTTAAACCATAAAACAAACCAATAGTATTTTTATTCTGTTTTGATTCAATAAAACAGCGAATATAAGATTTAATTAATTTATAGATATATTATTATTGTTTAATTATAAATTTTTAATTTTATCTACATTAAATATGTAATAGTAGGAAATAAAACAAATCAATTCAAAATCAACAGACAATTTTACTTATATTGAAATAAATATTCGGTACATACATAATTATTAACAAACAGCTGCTTTCAATCAACGTTTGCAGTCAAATTGATAAATGCTAGAAAAAAAAATGAGAGAATACTATGGTAACCATGTAATAGCATAAATTTATATGCAAATTGTATTTAATATTCCGATAGTTTATTTAAAATATTTTGGTTATTTAAACTTGAGTACGACTACTATTACTATATAGACCTTACCTAATTACTATTAAATACTGATGAAATGCTAAAATGAAAATTGAAATAAAACAAAAATAAAGAATTGTAATATTTATATACACATTATGGGTAAATCCATTATACACCTTATATGCCTAAAAATATATTATTTTTATTAAAACAAATATATTTCAACTATTTTTATTTATTTATATTAACCCGAATTATATTTCTAGTTTCACCAGACAATATTTTTAAGGCTTACGCTACAATAGCTCACAAAGCACTAATTTTAGAAAAAATGTCAACTAAAACACTTTTCTAGTTTGGAAAATTTTTTTTTGAGATTAGGCAAAATAAATGGTATGAGTTCAGCTAAACTACTTGCAGATTCCGATTCAACGATGTCAAATTACCCTAGAACAATGGAAATATTCAAGGCAACAACAAAAACAAAAACAAATTAGTTATTTGGAATTTTTTTCGAAAATTTCGGTCTTTTCTTAAAAATTTGTATCAATCTGGCCAAACCACTTGCAGATTCGAAATCAAGTACGTCAAATTATCTTAATACTACTGTAATATCCTTCGCAACATAAAAAAGTAGTTTTAAAAAGTTTTTTTTTGTCGGGTAGTGAAATTGAATTAAACAAATTTAGATAAATTTAACAATTTTTTAAGTGACTTATCGTCACTATCTGTTCGTAATATTTTAGAAAAGCTAAAATAAACCCGCAAGTCAAGTTGCTCGCAGAAATATCCTGCCCGTAGTAAATATTACTTATTTAGCGCCATTTAAATATTTACGACATTTGTGAGCCCTTCACTGTTAATGAGTCCATGCATATCAAACTCTAGATGCGAGAAGCAGAAAATAAAGTAATTATACTCGTATAACTTAACTTGAAAAGCCTCTGTTCAACCTTGGAATGTAGTGCCATAGAGAAGAAAAAGAGAAGAATTCACAAAGAGTTTCTTTTCCCTAAAACAGACCCTAAACTTTAAAAATAAATAAAAATTCTTATTAAAAACAATAAAAACTTTTATTTACGTATTGTTATCACACATCGTTGTCATATTAATTTCTAAACTAATTTAAGAGAAAAATCATGCTTTTTGAAAACAAACGGTTAGGCCGTCACCTAAACATGAGGCAAAACCAATAATATGTGGTATAACATTCTGTTCGTATACACCTGTAAATAAATGCGACCACGTGCCTGAAATCACAAAAATATAATAAAAATTGTAAAAATTACCAAAAAATAATTACCTAACGCAAAAACGCCGACATCATCTCCTCCGTGGGTCTCGGCAGTCAGTGGAACAATTACGGGATATTGATAATCCTTATCACCTGCAAAAATGTATTAAAATTATGATAAGTTACTTATTTTAATGCATTTCGTGTTTTAAAATATAAATGAAAGAGTAAGATGTGTGTGTCTGTTTGCTCAAATGCGGTAATTTTAAGTTTTTTATGTTTTGAGACAATTTAGGCATCGGAATTTCAATTCTAATTTGATTGTTACCAGTAAACTATGGAACGGTTGAACGGAATTCTTTGAAACTTAATTGTCAAGCTAGTGACATTTCTGGTTTAAATATAGGCTACAAATAATTTTATTTAGAATTTGATTTTACATATCTTTGCTATACATCAAAAGATTAAATAATCTTTTTTGTTAAAAAACTATGAAGACCCTTTCAAACATTGGATATAAAAATGCACTTTTAAAATATATGTAAGAAAAATTAATTTTAAAGAGCACTGCTGGTCTCCTGAATAAATGCGCCGCAGGCGAAACTTTGAGCATAAAGACCAATTTTGAATTCTATCCATAATTAAATTAGATTTCGTACGTAAAATATTTAGTATGACCAGTTTTTCAAAAAAAATAAGATCAACAATTACAAGCATTATATGGTTATTTTAAAATTATTGTGCTGATCACAGAAATATAAAGTAAACGAATCTTAATTAAGTAATTGGCCATTCAATAAAAGAGAAACTTACTAAAATCATCATTAGTTAGATCACGCCGAGTGCCATTCTCATTTGTTGGCGTATATCCAGGACCATTAGCATACGATAGCGTCGCATACGGAAGACCATCAATATCACTCTTTTCTGAATTAAGTCCCAGTATATCAAGACCTCGATTGGAATATCCAGATAATGACATTGTGTGAGCATGATCGGAAGTAACTACAATCAAAGTGTCTCTCGTAGATGTAAGTTCCACAGCACGACGGATTGCTTCGGAGAATTCAACGGTTTCGTCAAGGGCTTTTCGTGCTTTTACCTCGTGATGTGCGTGATCAATTCGCCCGCCTTCCACAAATAAGAAAAATCCTTTTTTTTCCTTCTGCAACATTTTGATGGCCACTTCCGTCATTTCCGCTAGAGTTGGCTGAGTTTCGTTGTTGGCATCTAAATGGTACTGCATATGGTCAGACTCGAATAGGCCTAGTAGATAATCGGTATTCAAAATATCTGTAGATTGTAATCCTTTTCGATCCCACACATATTTTCCATTTTCCTTATGATTCTTCTTCCAAGCATTGATCAAATTTTGACCATCTTTCCGTTGACCATAAATACCAGTCTCATCCTGTTCAGTGATTGGCAAGAATTTTTTTCGTCCTCCACCCAATATCACTTTAAGTTTATTTCCAGGCTCATTCCGAATTAGTTGATTAGCGATATCCTGGCACTTACTCGGATCCTGATTATATTGTAAAATATCGGCATCACACTCGTACTCCCGATTCGCGACATGGGCATACACTCCCGCAGGACTTGCATGAGTTATCCTCGTCGTTGTCACTACTCCGGTCCCTTTCCCAGCTTTTTGTGCCCATGACGCTAGCGAACTCACGTGATTATCGCGTTTTTCTCCTGTTGGACAATCATTGTACTCTACTTTCGCCGTAACTCCAATGGTTCCAGAATTGGCTTTAACTCCGCATAAGTATGCAGTGGCCGAACAAGCCGAATCTGCTACTTGCTTGTCAGTGCAATATGTCTGTAAAAAATATTATATAAAATTAAAATATTATTTGTCTGAAGACATATTCAAAATACAGCCGTACCTCGATAACCCAGAATCCAAGATAACATAAAGTTTTTTTTCTGTCCCTTTCAAGTTCTAGTTATCGAGGTTCGACTGTAGTTACAAATATTGTAATCGGTGAACATATTACAGAAATGCAATAAAATTCTACTTATATCGCCCTTGAACGTCTTTTTACCGAAATAAACAAACGAGAATTAATTGGAAATTCAAAACATGTACAACAAGTTAGACTCGTCATATTTGAAGTGGTAAAGATTAATAAATAAAAATATCGGAAATGTTTAAAGTTTGGTTATTCTTACCTTGGAAAGGCCTGTATATGGAAACTTTTCAAAAGAGAGTTCAGATTCTTCTCCGCGTTTGCCTTCCAATTGTCCTTTGTAGGCTCTCGCCGCTGCTAGAGTAGGGATCGACATTCCATCACCTAAAAACATTATTACGTTTTTGGCTCGTCCGAGATTCGGAATTTTAAGCAAGTGATCGCGAAGTTGAATTTGTGCATTGAGCTTCCAATATTGGGCGCCAAGCTCATCGCTATCTTTGAAAATACTTTGCGTCGAATATTTTGGCAAGATGTGCATGTTTTCATCTAAATCAAAATAAATATTTCAGTTACCAAATTTTATTAACTACCTGTTATTTTAATCTATCTTAAGCTCCATTTACACTTGTAATTACTTGCGCGAATTTTATTCCGATTTTAATCCGTGAAGTTTTTTCATGTATCGCAGAATAAATTCACTTAACAAAACTAATCAAAATTTGAATTTAAACTCGAGTCCCGGTGTCTTTCGGAAACCAATTTCTGAAACAATTGTGCAACATGAATTTAGTATCGACAGTATCGAAGAATAAAATTCGCGGAATACAGTGTCAGATGTAAACGATTCCTTAAATTTAACATTTATTATTTGTCTATGGCAAGTATGATTGTTGAATGTTTTCACATTCAAAAATTTTGCTTGCATTTTCTGATAATGCTCAGTTTGATCTCCAAGCAGACACCATAAATCAAATACTTGATTCATGAGCAGACACAGACTTGTAGTATTACTAACTAGTGCACATCTTCGCCTGGTTGCTGCAAATAACAATAGCGAATATGGAAACATTCAACAGAACGCTAAATTACAAGCCTCTTACAATGACACCACACTCTCGCCGCCAAAGTCTCGGCTGCAGGTTTGACGCCTTTTTTGTAAATTGAATTCATTTATCCGTCTTAAAACTTTAGTTTACGATATAAAGTATGCAAAATATAAAATATTTATAATATCGTAAACCGGAATTTTAAGCCGAATAAATAGAAATTCTGTAATTTGATTTAAAAAAGAGTCTCCGACCTGGCAGGCAAGGTTGCGTTCGGTGAGAGTGTGGCACTATTAAAATTTTAATATTCAATTAAAGCAATGAATTTTTTAAATAATTTTTCAGAAAAAAAACCACATAATGGTAGCTTCTGCTCCGTAAATACAACAAGAAGGATGTGTCAAATCCTTTCGAGGCAATCAAGTTACATGTAGGGCTAAAATCGAATTGAATTTGCTAAATGGCTTTCGACCTCGAACTACAGACCTTAACTTTTATCCATACCTAAATTAGATTTCCCGTGTAAGAGATTTAGTGAGTGTACACAGTGAACACTCCCGAAAACGGGCACGTACCGAAGATCTCTGTTCGATTATGGGAAAAGTTCGTTTATCAGGACACTTTTAATATTGGAATTACGAATTTGATCATAGAAAATGTCTCCGTTTAAGCGAGCTGTCCGCCTTCACTATATAACCCGATTTTTGAAAAATAATATATAATTAGCCATTACAAGCATTACATTTTTTTTAAATTAAACAATTAAAATATTTTGTGCTTTTGTACTGTATATCGGTGTAATTTTTGCTGATAACAGGAAACCGGTGTAATTTGGGCTGATAACAGAAATTTTTCATAAATGCCTTTTTATAGGTGTTTTATAAATAAAAAGTTTGCTATGTATATCAATCAAGTAAATGTAAAATCCCCCATTTTCTTCAAGACAACAAAAATTTCTAACAAAGTATATAAGATATTCAATACCGCAATTCCTTCAACTAAAATCTTGATTATTTCAAAAATTCAACAAAAACTTCGTGTACAGTTATTCTAACGATCTTCTTCTTTTCGAAATGTTCAAAGTAGCACTTGTGTGCGACCAAACGCAATAGAATTTTATATACTAACATACATTTTTAATTCTTTAAAGAATTTTGGAAATACTAATTCCGAAACAAAGAAAAAACAGCTATAAACAATACACTGTTATGGAACCGAAAGAAATAAATCCGAGATCATTTTTGTTGCTTTTAATTTTTGCTTTAATTGCCTCACAGATTAAAAAAATATTTTTCTTCAATTATTACATTTTTTAGGAAAACAATTTAGCAACTCAATCCATTTGTGTAAGTCACGCAGAGGCAAACTGAAAATTATACATTTTTTTATAACTACCGTTACGCTTTATAAACTACCGTTATAATCGTTTTTGTACAAAATGTTTAAGGCTAACTTTACAAACAAATTCAATAAAATTCAAAAACTCACCAATATCTTCCATAACATTTTTACTTAACTCAGGATAAGTGTGAACACAAAACACACAATAATTTAATACTAAAAATAAAATTACAACTAACTCCATTGTCACCGGTTTTAAAAGATACCTGCAGTTGACTCTAGCGAAGCTAACGACCGAATGACTGCCTTTCCAGTTTGATCAATTGTTTTTATATTGAACGAAAACCCGACGTATTTCACTAAAATATTCCCGTTGTAATCCTTGTTAAATCACATCCTTTTTATAATTTTATCGAACTTATTTGTTGCAGAAGTTTAAAAAAATGATTTTTATGGTTCAACTGAATATTCTGATTACTCTTTCAAGTAAACATAGTTTTTTATTTAGAAAAAAAAATGGTATCAGTTGAGTCAGACTTTCCTAATGATGTCAATTAGCTTTTCATTTAACACAATTTTCGTAAAATATCAATGGTTGCCGTTGCCGTCCCATGGAGAAAATTTCATGATAACAGCAAATGCTTAACATTGCGATTATTTTTTTTCGGCATAATTTAAACGTAGACTCAATCGTTTATTCTAAAACATCAAGAATTTTTAAACTTTTTATTATATTTTATTTGTGTTCCAGAATTCAATTTATAAATCGTATTATTCCAATTTAAACACGATAAATTCGGGGTGGTGTATATTGCTAACAGAGGATTTTATTATTGTTTTCAGTTTGATTATATAAAATCCAACCAGTCCACATTCTTATGCTACGAAATAACTAGAAGGTTATTTGTAATCCTGAAAAAAGTCCTTAATGTTTGATCGTCTGAAAGAGATCCACCAAACGTTTTAATATTTTCCAAATGGGCTAAAAATGTATAGTTCCACTCTTGTTTTTGTAAAACAATCGTCTAACTTTTTACATTTTTCAACGTTGTTTACAATTGCGTATAAAATGTGGAGAACTTATACTAGACATTACGTTTTTTGTTACCTACGTCTTATATTCTCAAAAATTCATATCGAACAATATTGGCAAATAAAGAAAAACGTGATGATGCCAATAAATTAATGAATTCAAATTTCCAACTGAATCCACATTAGTCGCTGTACAAATTTATTTTAATGTCAATTAAAAAATATTGTGTGTATAACAATCAGTTTCAGAGCTTTTTTTTGCTACGAAAATTTTATAATTGTTTTGCTATTCTACATTATTTGGAAATCATTTAGAAAGTTCTTCCCAGTGGCGTAAAGTTTTCTAATTTAACGATCGGAATACTTAATATCAAATTAATACCACTTTCTTTGTAGTCTATCATTCAAAACAATAATCAATTGCTGGAAATTTTAAGTCTGTTGAGATAGACCGATATTTGCTAAATACGATATTTCATTATTTTTTCACTATAATTTCTTGTTATTAAACCTAGGCTACACCGATAATGCAACACAAACGAAGATCTTACAGAAAAATTCATTATTATTTGATCTAAATTTAGGTAACAACAAAAACGAGATGATAATTTTTTCGTTTTACACGATTAAACTGATAATTAAAGATGCAAGTCAAGTCTTCTACAAAAACCATCACTACATTTTATATAAAAAAATTGCCGGAAATTAGTATCATTTTCGAAATGAGTTTAGACATGTTGAGAAATTGTCAGTAATTTGCCAATTGTTTTTAAAAATATTGTCTTTAATAAATTTTAATGGCCAACATTAGACTCTAAATAATTAAAGTCCAATAAATCGAGATTTTACAGTATGTCGAAAATTTTATTATTGATGGTACTTGTTATGCAGGTGGATCGTAAACAACATTGGTAGTAAACAATTTTTTAAAAAAACTATAACTAGATAATATTAGTTATCACGGGAAAACCCTATGGACCTATCATAACATTTGTCACACTAATATTTAACTATAGAAAATTGGTCTATATAGCTAATGGACTAATGACCTAATGGCAAATAATAAATGGAAATTAACAAAAATAAACATTTTTTGACATATATGTTCATAGGAGCTGTATGAAATAACATTTTCCACTTTGCACAATGTAAAGCATTTATTAATAATTAAGACATCAAAAATATTGCTTCAAATTTTTCTCAATTATATCTAAAATAATAAAGTGGCATCATGATTGCACTAGAATTGAGCAGTATTTCGATTAAAAAGCGGAAGTTTTAGAGGGGTCGAAATAACATTGCTCTCACGTCAGTTTATCACCCAAATGGTAAAAATAATGCTAAAGGTGGTAATTACGCTGAAATTCAGAAATAGCAAAATAAAATTAGAGTATTATTAAATAAACATTGACCCTGAAGAACTTTTTGTGCTGGTATTTCAACCAATGTTTTGAATAACAAATTAGATTTTCTATCGCAACTTGTTACAAAAAAACGTTAAAAGCTTTAAAATTATAGTTCGGTGAATCAAAAAACCCCTGAGTAAAGCTAGAATTTTATTTTAAGACATAGATTGTGGGCAGTTGAGCCGTTGATCAAATACGGTGAATCCCAGGTCTCATTAAAAGAATTTTGAAACATAAGGAAAAGCTACAATTCCCAGGAGCCAATCGTCAAATACGCTATTTGAGGACACAAAATTAAAATAAAATACATTCGAGTGGGGGAGCGCGGAAGGAGTGGCCTGATTGGATTTTAATGTATGTAACGGTTATGTAAAATCCTATTCTAAACACAAATTATAAATTTTTCAATACGACTCACCATTTTCGAGAAATTTGAAAAAAACGGTATGATAGACGAAGGGGGAATTGGTCCAATTTTGACCATTCAAGAACTTAGCCTTGTAGAAACGCAATTGCACAAAACTTCAAGCCTCTATCTTAATTCCTTCGAGGCAGGTGTATTTAATTTTTGTGTCCGATTCGTTACAAACGATTTTCTCTTATTTTTAAATAAGCTAATTCCACCTACTAAAAATATACTTTCATAAAAATTCATTTTATTCGGGTTAAAATTTTAAAGAATGTATACATTTCAGTACTTCGAAGAATTTCGAATTCAAAATAATTTTTAGTTCATACAAACAAAACTTAAAAAAAAAGCCTAAACATTTTATAAAAAATTCAATTGCTTTTTGGTTAATTTGTTGGGACTCGATCCGTTTTCCAAATTTTCTTTGTCAATTTCATTATCAACAAATTGCACATTTAGCATTGTTATTCTTTTGCAGCTTAGCTTTCGATGAGATTCAATTTTTCTTCCTGTTGGTGGGGTTTCTAGAAAGACATCTTCAAAAATTGTCTCCAAATTAGTGATTATATTGCTGGGACGCAAGGGTAGTAAAGGACTAATTTGTGCATTGATTTCGGATAACGACACTGAATCTGGATCAGTCTCCGGACTACTTGTACTGTTTTCCCCAGTGCTATCTTCACTTCCGCACGAGTAGAATTTGGTGGGTGATAGTTCATCGTTGTTACACCGTGTTTCGCAATCAATCGGCGATAAAGACCTTCCAGACGGTGATAGTGACTGAATTGTAAAAATTGGCAGTTCATCTGACGAAATGGTAAACATATTGTCGCCCAGTTCATCGAATGGATAAATTTCGCCTGATATTGAATCAGGCGACGCTGGTCTATCTGGTTTGTCCAATCGCAGATCCATTTCTGTGGTTATTTTCAAGCCTAAGAAATATCTGGGTTTTACTGAATTTATTGGCTGGCTGATATAAATGTATTTTAGTTAAAATATTGTAAAATACCTGCCGCTTAAAAATATTTTCGAATTCCCAGCGTCTCATTTGCGCAAAACAGATAAAAAATTGACATTTGAATCAATGTTACCCACAATTCTCAACTAAACGATCGTGGTTTAATGAGGGCCTCTACTTCGGAATTTATCGCAAAGTAGGGTACCTGACACCAGATAACTTATACTGGCCTTGTTCCATTCTCTTGGGAGTATACTCTTGGAGTAAAACATAACCTGGAAGATATGGTTCTCGGCTGTTACAATTTATTGGTAATACATTCAATCTTGTAACAAAAGTGGTCATTTTAACTCCTCAAGGCCCTTGCTATTCAAAAGACTACGATTCGGGATATTTAAGTAATTTTTTTATATTTACTCCAGTAGTATACTCCAACTTGGATGGAATACTCACTATAACGAACATTGGTTCATTTTTTCAGACATTTGCTGCGTGCCAACATTACTTTGTCAAATAGACATTTTTTTCAAAGTCAACACGTGTTGTTTCGACTGCTTGATGAAAAATGAACAAAACATGGACCCCAGACTAAACGAAGTCAAATGGTTGCCATCGATGTTGTTATCGATGTTGCGCTGTTATTTGATCTTCAAAATTCTGGACAACATGAAATGTTTTAATTGCTACACAAGTAAGGAAATTTGTATATAAATTACAGTAAAATGTTCTTTTGATTAAATTGAAATAAAATTATAATTTAGTTTTTACTGACTAGCACTGTGTAGAGTGACTTAATACCTAGAGTGTGGTCAATCTGAAATCAGCTTTTGTCGATATTTTTCAAAATATTTTCTTATAATCACAGATCTACAAAATTACAACTGAAACCTTTTAATATAGAAATACGAAAAAAACAGTCCATTTTCAAAGATGGACGTTTCGAACAGGCCTCTTGTCTAATGGTAGAAAACTGTCAACAATTTTTGCCAAAGGAAAACCATATGATATAAATATGGTGCGAAAAAAACGAGGTGAAGACATGAAATTAAATGTTTTACGCAATAATTTTACATTCTGAAAGTATTAGAGGAGCCTGAAGATGCGAGTGGTGGAAAATTTGATCCCAAAATCTATCGTAAATGTATTTTAAATGTTTTTACCGCGTTTTTTCGCACTAGACTCACATCTACCTCTCATTCCAGTGTGCTAATTTGCGAAATTTTGACAGAACTGAATTAT
The DNA here is from genome assembly GCA_964034945.1 of Chrysopilus asiliformis. NCBI lineage: Eukaryota > Metazoa > Arthropoda > Insecta > Diptera > Rhagionidae > Chrysopilus > Chrysopilus asiliformis. Next base: position 8,317,373 of record OZ035962.1, read on the forward strand.
TAACTGTCATAATTTGATGGTTGCTCAAAATTTCGACGTTTATTCTCACCACACCGAATGTCAGAACTTCATCCTGAAAATCGCCTGCATAATTTTTGACTCTTGAAAAACGATCATAAAAAAAACAAAGGAAATAAATACGTTAAATGTGAGTTGTTTTATAAAATACATGTCTGCACAGCAAAAGTGAATTGTTTTTCCCCAGTGTCAAAAGTTTTCGATCTGTCAAAATTTCGATGCTTCGCACACTGCCCATGGCAAAGATTTTTGGCAACTGATTTTTCTTCCATAAGACAAGTGTTGCCATACATGTGTATTGTTGTAGGAAAAGACCTACGAAGGTTGACTTTTATCCTGGTAACTCTGTTGGAAGACATTTGTAATTTGTGCAAAATTTTAGTAAATTTGCGTTTTCTTGTGAATTAATCGTTGTTTTTGCATTGTAAAATCAGAAAATACTACAGTAAACATGGGAGCCGTAATGGGGCTTTGCTCTGCCGCACAGGTATGTAATTTAATCATAATTACGTCGTAATACCCTTTATGTTGTATTCAAAATACAAATGGAAAAAGTGCCAGATTAACTACAAAATCTCTGTATAAACAATTATCAAGATATTGAGTTTGTGAAATATTTGACGAGTTCTGTTAATTTAATTAATTAGTCATCCTTTGCAATTCCAAAAACAAGAAGTGTCTTGTGATAGTTATTCACAGAAAACCAGCTGTCTGCATTCCCTTGTGTCCCCGCCCCCACATCTTTAAAGATTTTTTGCAAAAATCAATACGAATTTTATTATTAGATTATAAAAGCTTGCAACAATGCCACTGTACGCTTCTCACAAAGAAGTTCACTGACATCGATTTATACATTGTTTTTCCCATTTACTATGTTTTTTTACGTTTTCAGCTTGCGTGCTGCTGTACGGGAACTGCTTGTTCTCTATGCTGCCAAGCGTGCCCATCATGCAGAAATTCAACATCATCCCGTTTAATGTATGCTCTTATGCTGTTAGTCGGTGCAATCCTTGGAGCAATAGCATTGGCGCCTGGGCTGCAGGACACTCTGAAGAAGCTACCGTTTTGTCAGAATTCAACGTCTACGAGTTCCAATTTGGTACCCACTAGCTCACAGTTGGATTGCTCTTACGCTCTTGGATACATGGCAGTCTATCGAATATGCTTTGCTCTTGTCTGCTTCTTCACATTGATGGCAATAATCATGATAGGTGTTCGGACATCAAGAGATCCTCGGGCTCCAGTGCAAAATGGTTTCTGGGGATTGAAGTTTTTGATTTGGGTTGGCATAGCCATTGCATCGTTGTTTATTCCGAACGGAAGCTTCGGAATCGCATGGATGTGGGTTGGTCTGATCGGCGGTTTGATCTTCATTTTGGTTCAATTGGTTTTGATCATAGATTTTGCTCATTCTTGGGCTGAGACATGGGTTGGTAAGTATTTCCTGCACTCAATTTGATCTATAAGCATTCATTTGTAAACCAAATTTTAAAGGTAACTATGAAGAAACAGAATCCCGAGGCTGGTATTGTGCTTTGCTAAGTGCAACTACATTCCTTTATACAGCGACAATAGCTGGTGTCACATTGTTATTCATTTATTTCACAAAGGTAAGTTATTTATAAAAGAATCAAAAACTTGTTTAATGCATTTTTTCCAGAGTAATGATTGCTCATTAAACAAATTCTTCATTTCAATCAATTTGATTTTGTGCTTCGCTGTAAGCATCGTTTCAATCATGCCGAAAGTACAAGAAACTTTGCCAAGATCTGGACTTTTGCAGAGCGCTATGGTCAGTCTTTATACAGTTTATTTGACTTGGTCTGCCGTAGCCAATAATCCAGGTAAGATCTCCCAAAGTATTAACAAAAAAAAAATGCTCGACACACAGATCTGTAAATCGGTTATATTGGCCGATCGATCATCAGTTAAAAGTCTCATGATTATTCGGTCACAAAATGTCTAAGAGTCACTGCCAAACCTTCTAAAATGCGTGTCGCATTACAAAAAGTTTTTTTTTTTCTAGTCCAATTACGTTAAATTTCGCCGAATTCAAAATCTTACCATTAAAACTTTTACAGATCCCGAATGCAAGCCCGACATTCTCGGAAATGATCCTCAACATAAGGTAAAATTATAAATTTGTTCTAATGTGAATTCAACTTTAAAATATTGTATTTGATACGCTCAGGTTACCTTCGACACTGTTAGCATAATTGGTCTGGTCGTCTGGATGCTTTGCGTTTTGTACAGTTCATTGCGGTCTGCATCAGCTGTTGCTCAAGTTGCCATGCCCGATGCTGAACGGCAAGGTGAGTTGAAAATGAACTTTACTACATACTTTTTAATGTGGGATCAAAATTTTTTTTGTTCAAAATTAGTTGCACTTTGAATTTTATTGAAAATTTAGTTTAGTTATATTATTTTCGTAATTCCGATAAATAGCAAAAAATCCTCCATTGCTCATTGCGGATTTTAGATGATTCAATAGGATTAATTATAATCGATATAGTTCATATAATTCCATCAATTTAACTTAAATAAGCAAATATATCTGTATATAACCGGTTAAGTCGATTTAAGTATATTTTCAATTTTAGCTGTATTTAAACCTACAAAAAGAATATTTTAGCTTCACATGAAAATCGACTTAAGCGGATATTGTTTGTGGCCACATATTATGGTTGGTCCATAAAATTAACAGTAAATTCCATCTACATTTTGGAGGAATTCATATCATTATCTGCCATAGGGAAATCAGTATTTGAACACTGTTTTGAATAATTTACGTCCCCTACAATATCGTGTCAAGCTATGCCCACTTTACGAATTGTTTTCTTATTTGGGTTAACTAGTCCTCCATACTAATTTTGTGTGCATCATTTATCACCATTAATTTTGTTTTACATCTCTTACCCCTAATTTATTCACTAGGAGTTAAGCCGAGTTAGTGAGTTAAGGGAGTTAGCTAGTGTTATTTTCCATGTAAAAGGTGAGTTAAGGGAGTTAAGGCGATTTAACTCCTAGTGAATAAATTGGCCGTTAATCAATTATTTATAAATATCCATAGTAGTAGAAAGTAAAAGAAAAATTCGTTTTCATCGGACAACATTTTAATAACGAATTAAGTTGTTAGCAGCGTTAGAAGAGACAGGGACAAATGCAACTAACCATTTTATGTGGAATTTGTCTTCTTTACTAAATTTAGTATTAACAGCAAGCTTAGCAAATGAAGAATCAAAACCGGAAACAGCAGATGACAACACCAAGGTTTGGGACAACGAAGAAAGCGGTGTCGCCTACTCATGGTCAGTGTTCCATCTTGTTTTTGCATCAGCAACACTTTATGTTATGATGACGCTCACCAATTGGTACAAGTACGTATTTAGGGTTAATTTTCCTTAAATTTATTGGAGTTTTTATTATTTTCCTTAAATTGATACTTGATTTCTTGCAGGCCAAATTCTTCATTGAATACATTGAATGCGAATATGCCATCCATGTGGATTAAAATCTGCTCAAGTTGGCTGTGCTTGGGTCTCTACACTTGGAGTCTGATTGCCCCACTTGTGCTTACTGATCGTGATTTCAGTTAAGCTGTGAATTTTTCATCTTTTAATGAATTACTTAAATCATATGTGAAATGAAATTAAAATAAATAAGAAATGTTATTCCAGGATAACAAATGTTAATAATATTCAAATCTAAAGATTTATTTTATAAATGTAATTAATGTATGTAATTGTGTACACATAGCAGTCTAGAAGTCTAATATGAGATTGAAATGTCCGAGAAAATCTTTGGAACGAGCCTAGCGAATTTAAAGTGTTGTGAAAACACATTTTAATATTTTAATCCTTTTGTATTACAGCGTAAATTTTGCATTTTTTTCCTTTATATAATTTTGCGTCAATCACACTTGTTAACCGTAGTGGAGGTTTCTATTTAAATTGCTACAACAGAGAACATATAAATCAGAAAAAAAATTCGCTTACATAACAGTCGGCTTACAAAACAATAAAAAAATGTTTTCCGCTAAATTTGTAAGCGAAATGCTCACTTTATCAACCAAATTTTTCTCGATGGAAATTTAACAAAAAAAATTAAGACTTTTTGTATCGGTTTTAAAGAAAATCGCCATTATTACCGCTTTTTATACAAAATTGAATTCTATGTTCAAAAATTTGAAATGCTTGGCTATGTGTTCACTAATAAAGATAACCAAAATTATTATATAAAATACATATATTTAAAATTAGTCATCATTGGTTAAATTTGAATTATATTTTTATAGTTTGTATTTTATTTTTTACTGAAGTATAATTATTGCATTTTTATTCAAATAAAATTTACATTTAGATGTAGAAGTGGTTAATATTTCAAATTCACTATAAATGCTAAAACAATAAAATAATTTGAATTCTAAAAACAACTAACTAAACATTTTTTGCTCGTTGAATCCTTTGCAATGTGCTTGCTTTACCTAGAATTTCCATCATTTCAGCAACACCGGGACCATCCTACAATCAAGGAAAATCGGTTAATATTTTATATCCAATTTTTCGATGTTCTAAAATTGAATCAATTTTTTTACAGCAAAGGATAGAATTATTAGCAATTAAACTAGCGGAGATCTGGAACTCGATTTCAGCCTTTGTCACGCGTTCGCTTCAAATCCACTCAATTAGGGTTCTCGCAAATAATAATAAATACAGTTTGGTGATTATAACACCAACAATCTAAACTGTTATTACTTGTCCGCATTGTTGATGCTTTGCAAATCTTACAAATGTTGCAGTCTCTTTCATAGTTCACAACCCGTATGAAATGTGCGGCAGTGGAGAAGGAAATTCTTACGAAATCTATTCAGTTGTGATTATCTCGAAAACTACCGGTTCAATGTATGAGATGATTTTAAGATAATGGCATTCCCTTAAAGGTTCGGTAAAGGCTATAAAACTGAGTTATAGAAAATTTGGGGTAAAAACGGTTAGAGCAACTGCCAATATCGACTGCACACAATCACTTTTTCAGACCCCAATTCTTCAAATCTTCTAGACCAGATTTGCGGAATGATAAGGAATGTGTTCAAGTAATTCTGTCAATAGATAGATCAGAATATAAATAACTTTATTTTTAAGCATTAGAAGCTGTTGCCAAAGTTTCAAACGTAGATATAAAAAACCCTACATCACAAAATGGAGCAAATTTCTCATAAATAAATCAACAGATAGCGATATCAGCCCCAATACTACTCAACAAAATTACCTGCAATCCACTCAGTAGTGTCCTCAATGACTTCATTACTTTACTAAACGCTAGATTCTTTCCTTTACAAAATTGTTTAAGCTCCTGTTGAAGATCGGTTTTATTGAAAGTCGCACGATCAAGTGATTGAAGAAGTTCCCCAACAACATCTAAAATAAGTCATATGTTCAAAGATATTATATTGAATTTATTGAAAATTTCACCTTTGTCAAGCAGAATAACATTACTTGGCTCTGGTAGTATCCAAAGAAATGAGAATTTTGCATCAATTAAATCATGAAGAGAGTCTAAACGGTTTCCACTCCATTTTAAAATATTTCTAACATGCTCTGTACTTAAATCTAATGCGTGAACTCTGAAATACATAGCAAATGTGAAAACAATTTTTAGATTGAAGCATTACGTACTGATTTTGATAAGTCTTTTTAACAAGCTCTTTTACTGATTCGATTAGTTTATTACAAGTAGCAGGATCGTCAAGTAATCTCAACAATTCAAATCGATTAAGTTCCTTTAAGATATCTGGATTCAAACGGCCAGGATTGCAGTTGACTTTGGTGATATCGAACTGTGGGAAATATAGAAATGAATTTGTTTTTTTTTTTCATTCAAACAGCAACTCTTACGCTTGCTGCAAGTTCTTCTATAGAAAAGGTAATTGGTTTGGACGATGGTTCTTTCTCAAAGCCTCCACCGGCTTGAATAACGTAATTGACAAGAGCCCTGGGAAATATTCCGTTATCTCTGAAAAAACAACTTTATATCTATTTTTGAATCAAATTTTTTTAGGTACCTATAATGACTAATTTGTATATCCCCTTGACGCTTACTCAATTTGGTACCATCCTGATTAACAAGAAGTGGTAAATGGCCATATAAAGGTGGTTGCCATCCGAAGGCTCTGCAATATTTTCAATTCGATTAAATATAATGTCAATCGAATGCGATTGCACAAACGAACTTGTACATCAGCAAATGTTTAGTAGTCGATATTTGCCATTCAACTCCCCTGAAGACGTGGGTGACTTCCATTAAGTGGTCATCAACAACATTGGCGAAATGATACGTCGGAAAGCCATCTGTTTTAATTATGACCGGATCACCTTCATTTTCATGAACATTGTGTTTTATTGATCCGTAAATTAAATCATTTATTGGCTCCAAATATTCGTCCAGTTTGAATCTTATGCAGTATTGTCCATTTTTAGTTAATTTCTCGGCGATTTGGATTGGCGTTAAGTGTCTACACTTGTTGTCATATTTAGGAACTTGTCTTGTACGAAGTGCCTCTTTCCGCAACAAATCCAGCCTTCTCTCGGAACAGAAACAATAGTAGGCTGTCCCATTATCGAGCAATTCTTTTACTTTCCCTCGGTAGATGTCGAATCGTTGACTCTGTACGTATGGGCCATATTTACCGCCTATTTGTCCTGGCCCTTCATCAATTTTGATGCCAATCCAAGTAAGATCCTGTATTATCTTCTCGATAGCTCCTTCAACTAATCGTGTCCTATCAGTGTCTTCGATTCGCAAGATGAATGTGCCATTCCTGGATTTTGCATGTAGGAAATTGTACACAGCAGTGCGTAGTCCTCCCAAATGTAGGAATCCTAAAATTAAATATTTAAACAAAAATTTAAAACTATTGCCGGCATAACCTGTTGGACTCGGTGCGAAGCGAACTCTTGTTAAATTAGAACTTTGACTGTAATTCTTCTTCAATATTATCCAATAGTTGTTTCTTATATTTCGAATCATATTAAATTTGATTTGTTATGAATAAATAACTGTAAAATTCGCATAAAAAGTCAAATACTTGCTGTCAAATTTGTCAAACTGTCTTTGTTGATGTTTACACGATTCGGCTTTAGTTTCGCATGGTCTCGCTTTTTGGTGAAGATTGGTTAAAAAAGAACTTCTACTGATTTGTAATTTAAAAAATTTCTTTTGGAAATATATTTGAGAAGTTCGAAAAACGAAGAAAAAAATCACTCTGTTATCGTACGTGATCCATTTTTTACCGCCTTCAAAAATGGCCCGATTTCGTTTCAGTAGTGAATCGCAGATCCATTAAATTCTTTGCAGTCAATTTGTACACTTTGTTTCTTTTTCTGCTAAGGCAAGTTTATCAAACAGTTCTTTAATTAATTTATTTAGAAGTATGGAGAACGGTACTTGAAAGCAGTTTACAGAAGACATGTATTTTTAATTGACAGTTGTCTCAGTATTATCTGAACGGGCTTAATAAAATTTACGGGGATTTAATAAAAATTAACAAATTGATTTTCTAGAAAATGTATTGCAAACATAAAACGTACCTCAAGGTCTTTATAACATTCGAAAATTGAAATGTATTCCCAAAAGTAGCAAACTTTCGTCACCTGGGAAAATCTGAATGTTTAAAATAGTTTTTATACTTACACAAAAGAAAATTACCATCATTAAAACTGTTTCTTACAATTTATTGTATAAAAATATATTTTTAAACTTAATATATTTAGTATTTATTGTTTCATTTTAAGAAGCAGAGAGGTAGCCAACAAAAACCCACACCCCAAAAATTTGGATTACTGGCAGCTGTAAGACCTAAAGCTAAATGGACATTCAAATCAAGAAAAACAAAAAAAAAACAATGGGTAAACCTTGAAATTTTCTCATATAAAACTGACAGGTTGGCGCTAGTTAGACCCCATTTATTATTTTACGACATTAAATAAGTTTTTCAGTTAATCTCTGGATTTTTATGCACTCGTGGTATCAGCTTTCGAATTTCAAAAAACTTAGTCCGAAAAATTTTATTTTTATATGTGAACGATGGCTACTTCTCCGCTTGTACAATTATTTATACATTTGCATTAAAAGTAAACTTTAAATAATTCATATTCACATGAGAAAATAAAGTATAATAATTCATTACATTATAGAAATCTAATCTACTACATGTTTCTCTAGGTAATATTATCACTAGGATTTGATATCATCTTAAAATGTCTGCACGCACTGCAACAGAAAATCCCTTAACTTCAATCTCAGACTTTGTTTGCCGCCACATACGATATGAGTGCTGGTGTCATCGACTTTAATTGTTGTATCCTCACTGGGCAAATTAATATTCATTCCACCGCCGATCGTTTGTTCAATTTTCACATCTGTGATGCCATCCTGAGACAATTTTTTCAAGAACAGATCAACATCGAGATTGCCCCATTGGTATTTCGTTCGCTTTAATGCAACTTCTCGATTTGGTATTGAAGTACCAGCTTTGACTTCCGCTTCATTAAAGGGTTCAATGTCATGTAAATTGTCTTTGACGTGCAGCACACCCGTTACTGTTGAAACTATAGTGCCCGGCACTACTTCTTTTGGTATGATGGCTGCAGCTAAGTCGGACGTTAGAAAAACGCGATTTCTCTTTCGTTTTAGTGGCAATTTAAGCACTTCACCGTTTTTAAATGTAATTACAGTTTTATCCTATGAAAAGAAAGTTAATTTATTCTTTCAACATTTCATATTCTTTTTAAATATAACACTTACTGGTATTTGATCAATAATGAGATCCAATTTATGCGGTGCTATGGGTGGTGGCTGTGTGTAGCTTTCGGGAATCACGAGAACATTTGGTTTTAACTCCTTAATAAGTTTGTTCGCTTGCTGGAAATTTAGTGATGTCTCGATTGGACAGTAAATGGCTTTCATTGCTAAAGGCTGATAAGGCGCCAGTGCCTGCAGGTAAGGAAAATCAGGTTCTGTAAAACAAAACAAAAAAGCTTGTCACTTTACATTCTACAAGTATAGCACCAATAAAAAAATACCAGTAAAAAAATTTATCTAACAATTAACAATAAATATTTTTTGAGCCCAAAACACTCCTCAGTTCGTGAACAACATTTCGCTTCTTGAACTAAAAAAATATGAGGTAGTGATCAACTGAAGTTCAATATCTGATGTTCCACTGTAAATTTATAAAAAAAAAACAATCCTTACTGACCTGTAAAAATTATGGTGTGTTGAGGATTACTGCCCCAAAGTTCTATAAAATGAACAGCATCTCCAAATCTTAAGCTAGGATGCCCGCAAAATACAACGCAGGGCTGATTTTTAAATAAAAAAGAAAATCTAGTTTGATATATATATTGTAGTGTTTAAACCAAAAAGGTATACCTGTCTAAAATCCGTGCTAAATCCTTCCGAATAAATATGCTTATAATGTTTCAGTCGGGCATTTTTGACTAGATATGCATGTGGGAACGGGTCATCCGGAATATAAACTTTGTTTTGTTTAGCTGAACTCAACCACTCTGCCAAAATATTAGAATACGCCAGCGAACTATCAGCAACCGGGGATATGAAGAACATTGGGATTTGTGATAGTCCAGCATTGTCTAAATTGGTTGATAGACATTCAAATAAATCATAAACAACGCCAGAAGGATAGCAGGGTATTAAAACAGATCCCCCGTTTCGCAGAGTTACAGCTGAAATTTCAAATGTCGTTTTATTATATTTGGATTGAGCTTTGAAGTGTATATATAAGATTTTTTTTTGTAAAAAGACAATTTATTTTATTTATTTATTAATCATCAAAAACTTTAAAGGCATAAAGTCTTTTATACAAAGATATTTACAAGAGGATTATATAACAATAATAGGAAATAAAAATATAAGTACATTAATATTTAATAAGTACTATGACTTAGATCATAAAAATCCTTAAAAAAAAAAAAAATAAATGCAAAAAATTACAAGATACCTAGATAAGAAGATTAAGCCAGCCATTTTTTAGATGTTTTATGAAACATATAAGCTCGAAAAGCTAAATCTCTCGAAATACGTGATCTATGGATGTCAGAATTAAACCATATTGTGCGCTTAGATTGCTTAAATGTTTTAAGAGGAACATATAAGGAAGTTTAATCTTCGATCAGGTTCCCAACTTGGAGATTGACGTCAGGAGTGAAAAATACATCATCAACAATGTCCCAGCCTCAGAAAGCGACGAATTCAAGTCAACTTGTACGAAACTGTAGAAAGAAAAACTAGTCGGTTCCCTATTGACATCTAACATTAAGGACAGGGATATAAAAGCATGGGGCGGAATCCACATAAGTCGCTGCGTGGTTGTTAGTTAGCAACTTGAGATCAAATTCCATAAATTTACTCTGGATTAGCAAATTACAGTTGAAATCTCCAAAAAGAAACAGATGAGCATAAGAAGTGAAAAGATCTAGCAAAATGACGATTTATACACGATGTATAGAGTATAAAAATTGAGTAAAATTTTATCCTTCATTATACTTCGTTGTAATATATAATTTTAGAAGATTCCTTTTAAAACTTACCAACATTCATGCAGAGCTCTCCCAACATAGTGTCAGGATTCACATGGGGCGCCTGAGTAAGACCAGTCATGATTACCACGTCGGCATGCTTCAGAGCTGATTGATTAATTGGTCGAGGATGTGTCGTTAGTGTCGATGATCCACTAACATATGCGATTTTCTCATGGCCAGTGCTCAAAACCCAATTACTGGAGCCCAGGCAAAATCCGGAACTCACGGGTGTTACAGTGAGAGCCCCAAAAATATCCAGCTTCTCATCGTACCCGGCAATTTTCACTCTCGCCAGACTGTTCTGAACATCTTTTGTGGAGAAGATGTGCTTCCAGCTTTTCGGTTTGTACAAATCGCATAATGGAGGAGGTAATAGCTGCATCATGTCCTTCCACTGGGTAGCATTATTTGCTTTCGGTGCGGCTTCTATGTACTCCACCAACTCTTCGAGGAAGAAGCGCCCGATTTGCAAAGTTGGTTCGGTGGCGTACACAGTTCCAGAAAAGCCCGTCCCTTCCGTTATAAACGGCAAGGACAACATATTCATGTAGTTCGAAATCAAGATAACGTCGATTTCACTGAAGTCGATTACTTTGTCCAACGGCGGTAAAAACTCGGGCGCCGAGTCAATGAAGATTCTGCCGCAGCATTCCTTGAGTTCTCCGTCCATTTGTGCGTCATGGTCTCGGCTGGATATCCAGTTAGCGAAATTTCCCAATTTTGAACTATGGACGAGCGGCAAGGGTAGGAAATTCAAAACAGTTTGGGCAGCCAAGCCGCAGTCTAGCATTATCAAAAGTTCTTTGAAACTAATTACGTAGCACGGCTTTGCCGGATCTCCACTCAAGCAGTACTGAAAAGTCATTTATAATAGCGTTTGACAATTAATAAAACTGAATTCTTACCAATTTCATCCTGCGGGAGTTTCAAGAATCGGAAAATCAAAAGTTATTGCCGCGAATTTAATCCAAAGGAGGATGACACATAATGTTTGAGCATGATTCCTGTAGAGGTCGTAGCGTCGCAAAACTAGAGTGCTTCAATTAGCTTCATACAGAAAAGTAGGGAACAAAAAGTAGGTTCCAAGTAGGGAACAAAAAGTAGGTTCTAAGTAGGGAAGTGGTCAATCGGATTTCTAAACACGGCTGCCGAAATGAAAAACAGACAAGAAACCATTTAAAAATTTCATTCATTGTCACAAATGTTGAGTTTCTCATTTTTTTTTTTCAATTTTTTAAGCAATTGGCGTGATATAAATTTTTGTTAACCCTCAAACAATAAGCAATGTTTCCATATTAAACGGTTACAGTTGTAATTTTGTAGATCTGTTATTATAAGAAAATATTTTGTAGAAAAACGACAATAGTTGATTTCAGATTGACCACACTCTGATTAATAAATCGTTCTAGGGTAGGTGAGCAGTAATAAAATTTTAAAAAATTTCGTAATTTTACATAACTCTTTTGGATAACCTTTATGGACTAAATTCTACATCAATCCTCTTGAATTGTTACATTTTTTATTTAGATTTAAATTTTAGCGACAAAATTTAAATTTTATTTGTTAAAAATCTTCAGGATCGGTAAACTTTATAAAGTCGGTAAAATTCTAAAACTACTGTGATATCGCCAAATCGTGTTCCTTTGGCGATCTACCCCTGGACGTTCGTTTTATTTTTTTTTAATGACAAAAAATTTGATGAAATAATGTATTTAACTTTCTTATCAATTTTAAGATTATTCGAGATAGAAGTACTCTAGTATGCGTCCACTTAGCAATACTTTTTTCTGTTTTAAAATCCCTAGTGGAATTTTTTTGAACTTTTTTTGACATCAGATACAACATTATTTATTTTGCTCGTACTCGAACTCGGTTGTAATTAGTGCGGAGATTTACAATTTTAAGATTTTCAGTGATTTTGCTGGCCAGAAAGCATTCTCATATGCAAAACATGGCCTCAAACGACTCAGGTGTAGATACCAGCAATGAAAGTAACGACAGCAGTTTCGTTCTACCATCAACGTCTGCTGAAATCAAGAATATATTTGGATCGGACAATAAATTAGGGAATGCTTTTACTTTGCCCCCGTTCCCACAGGATTTCGGTGAACGATCCAAAAATATATCATCACTTCCCTCCTGCAGCTACTCTCTGAAAATTCGTCTAAAGAACAGACACAAGAGCCGAATAAACACAGCTTTTCATAATGATGTACTGACCACTTCCAAGGAACGAAAACTACGCTTGGCCGCGTCCACTTGCAATATCGAGTTGTTAACTAGACTCCTGTATGCTGGAACCAACCCAAATTCCTACGACGAGCATAGGAGAAGTCCACTGCATTTGGCGGCGTGTCAAGGCTATATAGATATCGTACAACATCTGCTAAAACATGGAGCTAATCCGAATATCGTTGATTCACTCGGCAATACGCCACTCCATTTAGCTGTAATATCTGCAAGTAGCAACAATTTCAACATAGTTGTCACCATTCTACTGCAAAATGGAGCCAGCGTACACGTAGTCGACCGCAATGGCAAAAATCCCCTCGAATTAGCCGAGAGCAAACTCAGACTGATGCGATCGCGCCACAAGAACTCGACACCAGAATCCATAAAAATCCTAGAGGATATGTGTTTCCTAGTAGCACTGATACTACGGCATTTCTGCAGACAGAAAAAGGACATTGACGATTTAGACGCACTCGAGAAGCGTTTACAGAATCTGACCACCAACGATGGCGTGGCAAACGAAGCCGCAGACACACTCTTAGCCAGCGTAGAGCGCCTCTCCATTAGCAAGTAGGGATGGCAGTTATTGATGCTCACACTCGAAGACAGGAAATGGAAGCATTTTTTTGTATCATAATTAATAAGGAATAATATAGATTATGACTTTTACAACTGAATATACTTTGTACAATTGGAATAAGATTTTTTTGTTTGTAGATATAACTTAAATGCGTTTTACATGAATAATTATACTAACAGTTCAATCAGTAATCATGAAAAATGTTTATTAGTGAGAAGAATTATAATTTATTGTATTGCCGATTATAGATTTAATAAAACATCTTAAGTCGGATGAGAAGGTGGTTTCTTTTTAATTTCACTACCCTAAATCGTAAAAAAATCTTTGGCTTTTCTACTACTAAAGAACTCATTTTATTTCAGTAGAATAGCTCTATAAATACGTAGAACTACATGCGACAATCGTAATTATACTAGCTTTCGTATTCAATCTCCAAACTAAAAAATTTTTTTGGCCAAAAAAAATCAAAAAGTAGTTAGTAGTCTTTGTACCGTACCAAATACAAGTATTTTCGAAAACGGTTATTGAGAACTTTCAAAAAAATCTTAATACTATTTGTATTTGTAAATTTTCCAAACACTGCTCTGTTTTTTACAAAAGTTGTGAAGATACTTCTATATTCAAGGAAGGAGAATGAGACATTTAATAGAAATCAATTGTAAATTATATTTCCATCGCAAAAACTATTAAGTTCTAAGTTTTTAATGTGAATCGTATATAAAAAAACCTGAAATAGAGTATTTAAAAAAAGGCAAACATACTATTAAATTTTTTTATTTATAATAGGTAACAACCTGAATTTGAACCTGATGAATTCCTAACGTTTAACACAACTCTAATTTATTTATTTAACGTATATTTTAAATTTTACTCTATATTACATCTGTACAACTTACAAATGTTCTATTTATTGATATTCCAATTCTAGCAAAAATATTTAGGAGTCCATCCAGCATCCAAAGCATTAAATGTTCCATATGGTTGATAACAAATGTTGACAATAGCAGTATGGGCTATAAATATTTCAAGGATTTTAATAGGTCGAAAGCATATTGAAAAATATTGTTCAATATATTGTTAAGGAATTTGTACTTAAATTTAAAATTTTCATCATAGGAATACTCATGGCAAACATTGGTTTATATAATAACCATAGTTTGGTGGTACGGTGATGTAAATTTATACTAATTAACAGAACCGTTTCAGTTCGAAAACGTTTTAGAACCGAAGATATCTCGGACTATTTTTAGCTTGAAGCTCAAGTCATTTTTGAAAAATTTTGTACAAATACTGACAGCAAAAAGACATTTTTAAAATATGGCTCTGATCGACTTAGTAGAGCTCGTTTTAGGCAAAATTATCGAAATTAAAGCGGAAATGATTTTTTTTCAAATATAATTGATGTTAACCCTCTAACCGGAATATTTCCGAGAAAAATTCACTAAAATATGACTTTCAACTTGCGACAGACCGTAACCAAGACAACGTACAGGGCTAAATTTTTTCCAGCATGTAAAGCGATAACTTACAAAAGTCAGTGTAAGACGTTCCGGTGATTTCCGGCGATTAAAATTGTTACCCGTTATAAACAAGCGAATTCCCTGAAGGCCGCCTTAAGGCGGGCATTCCGGTTAGAGGGTTAAGACTTTAAATACGAACTAAGAAACTCCAAGCTAGAGATAAATAAAAAAAAGTTATTGAGACTTACGTTTAAAACTGAGGCGATAACTAGTATAATTTTATCGGCAGCTACAATTATTAAAGAAAATGCCACAAGAATGGTCATAAAAGTAAGAAGTGTTAAAACTTCCACTAAATGTACTGCCACAGCCATAAATTTTGCTTGACAAAACAAAATTTTATAAATAATTCGGTAAAATTTTCAACATAAAAAATCCAAATTTGATCAACGTAAATATACTATTGAAAAAAATCAGAAAACTAGATCTAAACGTTTTGTTACTTAAAATATTTTTTCTGGGATTTTTTCTCACTTTTAATGCCCCGTTCACACGTGTGATTTTTTCCTGAATTTCTACGGATACGGATTTTATTCTGATTTATTTCACGAATTTTATTCATCTATCGCAGATTAGTTCACTTAACAAAAGTTGTCAAAATTTGAATTTATTCCGGCGATTTTGTATAAAAAAAAGTTCCCGCGTCTCTGAGGAATAAATTTTGGAATTTTGGATTGTAATATAAACGGTTGTAAAACGTGAATTTATTGTTGCAGAGTAAAAAACTTTTATTTTGATGCTCAATGGTTTGGAACTAATATAGTAGAATCGATGTTTTAAAAATATTCACAATTGTTTTCATTTTAAAATATTTAGTTACTAGGCAGAGAAATATACTTAAGTTGTTTGGTTAAAAACTTTTTCAAGGTCAGATCAATACAAAATTATTAACAATGGTACATATAATAAAGTTATTAAACCAAATTACATGAATATTTTCATTGAATCACGTCATATAAAAATACCAACGAGATAAAATCAGAAAATAATATTTTTTCGGCAATTATTATGGATAATTCTATTTTAAACATATTACGAGTATACTTTAAATGAGAAATGAGACAATAATTATAACTACCTGAAAATCATGTCTGATTTTTTTACCTTTTTGAGATATGAATCAAACCAAATAAAATTCACATGAAGCCAAATTTATGATTTAGTCACGAATTTGGCTTTTCGAAAACACCTATCCGAAAATGCTGAACTACGAAAAGATTTTAATTTTAAATATCTTAATTGGCTCTGTTGTTGGCGTTGAAAATCCTGAAATGCAACTTCAATTTACAAAAGTTGCTCAATGCAAGGAGAAAGATGACCTGCCAATTTACATTCCACCTTGGAAAATTGAACAAAAAACGAAAAATAATTTTTATATGACTGGGCATATTATCCTAAGGGAGGATTTTCCTCAAGGATTCAAGAGTATGTGATTTTAGTTCTTATTAAAAGTTGATATACTTTTTATTAATAAATATTATTTAGTTAAAATCGATGTAAAAAAGTGCAGAGACAATGTTAACAGTTGTGATCCGTTCATGAACAACGTGGCAACCAAAAATCTTTGTCAGCTTCTCAATACCAGGGCTCCCCTTTATGGAAAATTAGTAGAGGCATTTGTACCTTCTGTTACTTGCCCACTTCGAAGCCTATGGTATTAATTTATTTTATATTCATTTTATTTCTTTTTTTACTTATTTTTTTATTTAGGTATAACATAACCGAGTTTAAACAGGATGATGCTTTACTTGCGTGAGTAAAATTTTGAATATAGTAGAGTCTCGATTTTTAAAACGCGGTTGTCGCTAAAGGCGGTTCATAAACTGAACCGTTTTTAAATCAAAGTAATATTTTAAATAATAAAGATAGATTTATTTATAAAAAAAATCTTCTAAATTTTCTCGAGAGGTAGCATATTAATAGAATATAGCAAGTAATTAAAAAGATATTACTTACTTATAACTAGAGGTGCAGCATACCGCATTCTATCCTTTAAAAATATAATTTTTTTCACCCGTCGAGAAAAGTTTTTTTTATAGGAAATACATTTAAACAAAATTTACAAATTAATTTTTATTTGCTTATTTCAAGGCAAAACAATTAAAACCTTTTTATATATCATTTAAGTTATATGCCTGGGACAGGACTTTCCTATTGGCACGCGACTCTAAAAGGAACCATTCAAAACCGTGACATACTTTGCGTCAACATCGATTTGAATGTTCGACCAAAACGGAAAAGGGTTTAAAAAATTGCGAGCCACAAAAAAAATCACCAAAATAAAAGAAGATTTATTGTTTAATTTTCGGTTTTTTTCTATAGTATGTATTTTATTCGATAAATTCATTTTTGTCTAACAATTTTTTATCACTGTAATATCAATTTGAAGTTTGGTTTAAATAAAATGCAATGACAAACGTTTTTTTTTCATTTAATTCTATCTTGCAATGCTCTAGCTCCTTGTACTAAGAAAAGTTTCATGGAATCTGCCTAAAAATTCAAGTATCCAATCAAAATTAAGAAGATAAATCACAAAAAGATAAATAACGAAAACCCACAATTTTTTGAATAACTGCCATTACTAGTTCTTTCAAATTTGGTAAAATTTGATTACTGTTGCCTTCCAAAATAAAAGGGGCTAAATACTAAAAAAACCCCAAATGAATAATAAGAAGTGATAAAAATATAAATTTTAAAACTCTCACCATAGCACCAGAAATGAAAAAAATTGGCCAAATGAGGCTTATAATTAATCTGAATGTCCAATCTAGAATATACCAAATAAAGAAAATAAAAATCATGTAAACAATTAAAGTTGTAGCATCAGTTGGGATTGAAAAATTCCGTAAAATCCAATTTGTCAAATTTTCTCGAAGAGAATCACCCTGAATGGTTATAAAAAAATATTTTAAAGTTTTACACACGAATTTTTTTTACTCTCACTTCTTGATGTGAAGCCTGGTCCATTTTTATTTATTTTTTAGCTAAAATTAGTTACAGAAAGCAACATTAGATTTTGACTTTTTTAGAATACGACTTTTTTTAATTGGACTACTGTGCCAATTTAAATTTTCTGGCACATTTTTCAAAATCCAAAGTTCATAGCGAGGAAGAACGTAAATTATGAAAATAAAAATCGTTTATACAATAAACAGTCAAACACAGGTCGTGTGTTTTTGTCTTATTTTTACATACGCCAAGTTGCAGAGTAGCGTAAGATGTTCCGTCGCCTAAGACTCAGTTGTTTCTTGGATTTCTCCCCGAATTTTATTCAGAATTTGTTCCGCGAATTTGATTAATCTATCGCAGAAGAAAATCACTTAGCAAAAGTTGTCAAAATTTGAATTTATCCGAACGGTTTTATTTGAAAAAATTCGAGTTTGGACGCCTTCAGGAATAAAATTAAAAATATTTTTTTAAAAATTCTCTATATTTTTAGGAACAAAGGAGGAAAACCTAGAAGGGACTATTAGAGAAAACGCATTGGAGTACATTTTTTCCATAGAGAAAAAATTGGAAAATAATTCATAACTTATCAGAAAATTCTTACAATAAATATATATTTTTTAATAATTTTGTACTATGGCAATACTTGTATTTATTCTTTTTAACAGTAAATTTATTCTTTTTAACTGTAATTCGGATAATGTCCTCACAATTGTCAGAAATCGGATTGTTTCGTTGAAAAAATTGGAATACCATGTGACTTTTGAAAGCACATGTTAATGATTGTATGAACCACGTGGGATCTGGGAAGAAGTCATTTGAACAGCGCAAGCGTCCTTTTAAGGTCATTTGGGCTCAAGTTTCATGAAATGTAAGCAAACTGAAAGAAAAACAAAAATTTCCAATGTTTACCAAAACTTCGCTCATGGTAGAAAATGAATGGCTGCCGAAATTACTGCGCAACTACGAAAAATACAGGCAATGTCAGTAATTTCATTGTTTAAATGAATGAAATTTTATAGATTTTGCGCAGAAATGATAAAACTAGCGATAAAATGATACGAAATCCTGAATTTTTGGAAATAATTGAATTGAATCTATTTTCTAGCGTTTTAAGGATCTGTAAATGATTTTTTAATTATCAGATTTGAACTTGATACGAAAAGTATAAAAAGAATTCATTTTTCTTTCAATTACGGGCAAAATACTCGCAACAGAACCTAATTGTTGGAAAAATCGATAAAAAAAAAGCAGAAAAAAAACGTCAAGTAGAAAATTTTCATCATTCGACGCCATATTGGCATTAAGTGAACACAGTTTAGAAAATTTTTTGCAAAATATTTACTAAAATACTTATTAAAAGTGCTCTTTTCCATAAATTTCGCATAAAAATCTTTTTAATATATTAACCAATAAATTAAGAATAGAAATTAATAAAAAATTGTTGTTAATTACGTAAAAAATGCGATTAAATTATCGAAAAATCATGTGGTTCACATATTTTTGCTATTTAGAATAATTTAAATATAATTTATCTGAATTTCAAATCGATTTGTATAATAGAATTAGATGATAGTGCCATAAAATGATTAAATATAAAACATTTGCATATTTAATCGGAATATTTTGTTTTTTCGTAATTTTTCCACAATGTGCCGAATTTTCGTCACGGTCTTCGGAAGAAACAATCAAGTACAATCTGTAAATAAAATCTATATTTTTATTTGAAATAATTTAGTAATGGGCTTTTTTCATCTAAAATTTTCAGAGTCCATTCATGGGCCGAAAAATTAGGAGTAGAATTATGGCATTTAGGCGATTTTATTACCAGAAGGAAGGAAGTTCAAGAGGTAACCTAGTTTTTCGTTCAATTATCGATTTTCCAAAAATCCTTAGCCGATAATATTTGAAATTAGGTTAGGACAATTCTACTAACTGATAAACAAGTGATAACGTTGTGTTGTTAGACAAACATAATTCAACCTATATTTTTGATTATTTTAAACTGTAATCTAAATTGCTGAGGGAAATTAAAAGAAGAGCTAATTTGCTTATTTTGGATTTCATCCAAATCTAATAATAATAATGGGTCGCACAGTAGGAAACAAAAACATTAAGCAGTAATAATTTCACTCTTTCTAAAGGCTTTTTTTTTAAATATACGCGGCTCATTCTATATTGAGAAATACAATTATTGTCTATTTCCAGGCATTTAAAACAAATGTTGCGTGCGAAAGATTTTTTCCCTTTAAAACTCTTGTAAAATTAGTCAATCTAATAATTTAAAGAATTTAATCGAAAAAAAATTAACAACTGAGTAATCGCAAACCAATATTAACCCATCTTGAACCATCGTTGTGATTTTATAAGCACAAAAATGTGACTAATATTAGTAATTCTGATTCGTTTTTTTTAGTCAAAATGTATACATTTCAAAATTTCATTTCATTTCATTTCCTTTTAAATTTTTATTTTTTTTTATTTATTTCTAATTTTTACCCACCTCTTTTTATATGATATTTTTTCATGTTTTACAATAACACAGTATACTTTTTGAATGTAAAAATCCGGTTTGCTTACAAAACTTCTGTTACGTTTCACATATTGTAAATTAAAATTAAAGAAAAAGATTACTCCCTTATTTGCAAAAAATTGTAATATATCACAACAATGAAATAAATTATTTTTTTGTATAATTTTAGAGTTTTAAACAAGCACAAGTAGTCCCTAGGGTTGGTAAACAACTTGTAGAAAATATGGCAAACGACATTAAATTAATGATGGACCTGAAAATTAGCGCCGTTCGAGTAAGATTTGAGTGAATGAATCTGCAATTTTAATATTTTTAATATCTACCAAATTTTTTGATTCTAGCGAATAATGGATACCGCTGAAAATACAGCGATGTCCCATCAACACGATAAAGTTGATAAATTTTTCGATTACTATAATGCGAAAGAAATGATTGAGCCCAATGAAACAGCACCAACAGAACCTCCAAGAGATCTGGACGACAGTGGAGTTCCAAAGATTTTCGTCCCAGCAAAAGAAATCGTTTTAACACCAAATCCGGAATTTTTTGGCCAAAAAGTTAATACCTCACTTAGTGCGGTCCATGTTCCCACCAATGTTTTCGATCGGGGTAAGTTTTTCTTTAAATACATTGTTTGCAGCGATTCGGAAGTTTCCCCAACTTTTTTTATACCTTATTAATTTTAAAAAAATCATTGTATAATTTATAAAATCTTGTTTAGCTGATGATGTCATCCAAGCGATCAAATGGTCAGAAAATTTGGACGAAACATTTAAAAATAATTATTTAATGGATCGGACACTTTCATGGCAATTCTTTGGCAGTTCAACCGGATTTATGCGACAGTTTCCGGCATCGAAATGGAAACAGGATCCAGTTGATCTCTATGATTGTCGATTGAGAAGTTGGTATATTGAAGCTGCAACAAGTCCAAAAGATATTGTCATTCTGGTAGATAGTTCTGGATCAATGACCGGTGAAAAAATTGATATTGCAAAACAAGTCGTCAACACGATTTTGGATACATTGGGAATAAATGATTTCGTCAACATATTTTTATTTGGTGAACAAATAATACCAATTGTCGAATGCTTTAATGATATTTTGGTGCAGGTTGATATTTAGAAAATTCATAATTTGTAATGTTTTTAAAATTTCGGTATTTTCGATATTTTAGGCGACTCTTGGAAATATACGGGAGCTAAAACTAGCAATGGAAGAGTTCGAAACAAGGGAAATCGCCAATTTTACAGCAGGATTGACAAAAGCATTTGATTTGTTAGAGGTCTACAGAACCAGCTATTTCGGAGCTCGATGTAATCAAGCCATAATGTTGATATCAGACGGAGCACCTTACAGTTACCGGGATATTTTTGAGCAGTACAACTGGCAAAATCTTCCATACATGCCAGTTAGAGTCTTCACGTATTTGATTGGCAAAGAAGTCCCGGATGTGAAAGAGATAAAATGGATGGCTTGTGCTAATCAAGGGTATTACGTACATCTGAGTGATTCAGCAGAAGTTCGGGAACAAGTCCTCAATTATATTCCAGTAATGGCGAGGCCATTAGTCCTTGGTCGTCATGATCATCCAGTTATTTGGACACAAGTTTATGCAGATGTAGTCGTGAGTATTAAAATATTTATCGTCACATATTTGTAATTCGCAAGTAATACAGACCGAATTTTAAAAAAAAACTACCTGTATTTGCATTTCGAAAAAGAATCGTTAAATTTACCTTGAACACTGACGTAACTACTGATTTTTTATTGCTCCGGAAATTTTTTGTAGGTCTTCAAAAACTAAAATCAAGGTTAAATCTTTCTTGAATTACTGAAAATTTGAGGTCCTTTTTATATGGTATCGATAGTTAGAGGCTCCTAAAATATCGAGGCTCTCCTTTAATGCGAGCCACTAGTTTTACAGCTGTTTCTCAAACTAAATTTTAGTTTTTTTGTTCGGTGTAGTAAATAGTTTTAAATTTTTTAATGCAATCTACAAACACACAAATAAAAACTTTCGGTTAAATATTAGTGATTTTTATCTATCGATTTTTATTATTTAAAGGATCCAAAGATGACAGACTGGTTGTGGGAAGTAAATGAATGTGAAGAGCAAAAAGAGCGCTTTTATGCCGCCCGTTCAGATCGGGACCTTTTTTATTCAGACGAAGAACAAGATCGTCGAAACGCGGAAAGAGAAAGAAGGGTAAGTTTAAATGCAAGTGTTCCAATAAGATAAGGGGAGGGCGCGTTTCGTATGTTTTTAGTTGCGGCAAATTTGGGATCAGTACAAAAAATGATATCGAAGTACTCATACTAATCTCATACTAATCTTTACTTATACTAATCAAATACGAAACGACTAAATTATTCTTTTATTATTTAAAAAAAGTTGAAAAAAATTTAAAAAATTCTTTTACAGTAGAATCCCGATAATTCGTATTTCAAGGGACCAGCAAATTCATGCGAATTAGCGGGATATACGAATTATCGGGGTACGAATTATCGGGATTCTACTGTATTTGAAAAAATAAAAGAGAAAAAATAACTTTTGGTACTGTGTTTTAGAAATAAAAGCAAGATAAAAGCATAAAAATAAAACAAATATTTATCTCGTTTTTATTTCTGATACACAGTGCCAATTTCTTTCCTTTTCAGTGCATTTTTTAAAATCAAAGGTTTTTTGAATTTTTTCTAATTTTTTTTATAGTATGCTTCTTTTTTGCAGAATTTACAGCAATCATCGGAATCAAGTAATTATCACTTTATGACAACAGTAGCAATCCCTGTTTACGATCGAAGAGAAAACGCTGTAAGTACTACAAAGAATTGTAACCAAAAGTTTTAATTATGAATTCGAAAAATGCAATATATAACTTTTTAATAAGAACTGAGGCATTAAATATTTCTTAAGTTTTAATATAAAATTATTTATCAGTAAACGCTAAAGAGAAAATGATTTCCATATTCACTCTTATGTTTAGAATATCACCGAAGATGTTTTAATAAATGAGGCATACTGGGTGACAGTAACACGTGAGGTACAATTTCTGTTAACGTCAATAAAAATATGAGGATAATTCGTACAAAGCTAGATAATCATAGAATTATTACGTATTACCCAGAAAACTATTTTGGATTTTAGATATCTTCAGATTATAACCATCGCATTTAAACATAGATTTTTTAAAATTATTTTCATTCTAGTAACATAAGCAGAATGGTACATAGCTGTGTATTTTAATAATTCTTAGAATTAGACTAAAAACATGTCCAGCAGAATTCATTAAAATTTGAATACTAGCTTAATCTTCAATTATTTCGTAGTGTTTTTTTATTTTTATTTTAACAGTCTTAGTGTCAAACCCTTGAGTAGAAAAAAATATGTTAGCTACAGTTCAGGTAGATAGTGCTAAAAATATATATATTTTTAAAAACTGTAACCTTTAGCAAAAATTTCACATAATGATACGTTTAAAAAGTCCCGTCGCTTTTCTTCGTAGTACAATATCAAATACGTAAAATTATATTAATTTAAATGAGTAACATCAGTATTTAATAATAAGTATTTCGATCATTTTGAAATAAAATTTTAATATTTAATATTTAGAATACTCATGATGTAGTGATGTCATAGTAATTTAGTTATAAAAAAGGATAAAATTTTCCCAATTTCAGAGGCGGATAGTAAAATTATATTAATTTATCAGTGCATCTATAGTAAAATGAGAGCTGAAAAACATCATTCTCAAAATTTTTGTCTGTTTGAATGTTTAACTCTTTACCACTTGAAAACGGTACAATCGATTTCAATTGAAAATAGGTATAAATATTATAAAGGTATTCTTAAAATAAATTGAATTAAAATTGAAATTGAAAAAATTCCTCGTCTCATTTTCTACCCTTCACCCGTTAACTTCTGAACCATTGATTCGTTTGCGAATGCTTTCGTCTTTCATAAAAATTTAGTTAAAAACATAACAAAATCTATAATTGCCAATCTGGCAATCATTGGAGACCCGTATGGTGATATTCGTATCAAAATTCGAACAGTTGTACCAAAATTCAACTTTGAAGTCAAACTTTCCAATAAGATTTTTTAAAATTTATTCCAATCGGATTTTGATGTATGGGAGTTTTATGTAGAATCATATCCTAAATAACTTTTGTTCTTTGACTTTTTTGATAAGATGCACCGTTTTTGCGATATTTACAAAAAACGTTTTCGTTCGTATGGGAGGTACCCCCCCCCCCCCCCCCCCTCCTAATGGTCCATTTTTGCCCATTAACGAACTTAGCCTCGCATTTTACAAAAACGGATCTGTGCAAAATTTCGAGTCTCTAGCTCAATCCGTGCGCCCGCAATCCGCGCCACAGACGGACGGACGGACAGACGGACGGACAGACAGACGGACAGACGGACGGACATGCAAAATTCAATTTTTTCTATCATTCTAAACCCACTGGTGTAATTCATTTTTTTGTGTGATGACGGGATCTTGGCATTACAAACAGTAAAGCAAAGTTAATATACCCTTTGGTTTCACCATACGGGTATATAAAATTAGAACTGGAGGTGTGTTCTAATATTTTAGTATTTTGCTTTATAAAAAGCAAACATAAATGAAAAGTGAGACCACTTATTAAAAACCCAATTAACTAAGAAATGCTTAATTTAAATACATATAAGTTTAAATCGAGA
The DNA here is from genome assembly GCA_964034945.1 of Chrysopilus asiliformis. NCBI lineage: Eukaryota > Metazoa > Arthropoda > Insecta > Diptera > Rhagionidae > Chrysopilus > Chrysopilus asiliformis. The sequence continues at coordinate 8,342,505 of OZ035962.1, forward strand.
AGTTTAATAACCGTGATAAGTTTAAATTAATTGGAACAGACGAAAATTCGAGTTATCAATAATAAGTCATTGTTTGGGGTTGCAAAAAAGGAAGGTTAAAGTTGTTTGCGACAAGAGAGAAACTGATATGTACTCCCCCGGCTCTACAACAAAAAATAAAAATTAACGATAAATTTGGTTAGAATTTCGCTCTCGCGACTTGAATATTTGAGAAAACTTAAATATTCGAGTATCGAGAGTTACTTTCGAGTCATCCAGGTAAATTATCATTATGAAGTTTAAGGGGATTGAAAACAGGGATTGAAAAAGCAAAGCAAATCAGCAAACAGCAAGCTAAAATTTGCTTTGCTTTGCTGTGACGGAGAAATGCTGTGCTTAAAAAATGCTGTGCTTATTTTCAGTGCTGTGCTGAAAATCGAAAATTTTTATTGCTTTGCTTTGCTTTTTGTACTTCGTTCTGCTGTGCTTAAGCAGTGCTGAAATTTGCTTAAGCAAAATTTAAGCAGTGGTGAAATTTGCTTAGAAATGCTGTGCTTAAGCAGTGCTGAAATTTGCTTAAGCAATGCTGATTTGCTTTCCTTTGTGTTTCTTATACAGGAATATCGATTTCTTTTTTTGGAAAATAGTACGGAGCAAAATAAAATTAGGGAGGAAATTCCTGAACAGCACATGACTTTCTTATACGAAAAAAAAATTTTTTTTTGAGGAAAATAGTACGGAGCAAAATAAAATTAGGGAGGAAATTCCTGAACAACAAATGACTTTCTTATACGAAAAAAAAAATTTTTTTTGAGGAAAATAGTACGGAGCAAAATAAAATTAGGGAGGAAATTCCTGAACAGCACACGACTTTCTTATACAAAAAAAAATTTTTTTTTTGAGGAAAATAGTACGGAGCAAAATAAAATTAGGGAGGAAATTCCTGAACAGCACACGACTTTCTTATACGAAAAAATTTTTTTTTTGTATAAGAAAGTCGTGTGCTGTTCAGGAATTTCCTCCCTAATTTTATTTTGCTCCGTACTATTTTCCTCAAAAAAAAATTTTTTTTTCGTATAAGAAAGTCATTTGTTGTTCAGGAATTTCCTCCCTAATTTTATTTTGCTCCGTACTATTTTCCTCAAAAAAAAATTTTTTTTCGTATAAGAAAGTCATTTGTTGTTCAGGAATTTCCTCCCTAATTTTATTTTGCTCCGTACTATTTTCCTCAAAAAAAATTTTTTTTTTCGTATAAGAAAGTCATTTGTTGTTCAGGAATTTCCTCCCTAATTTTATTTTGCTCCGTACTATTTTCCTCAAAAAAAAATTTTTTTTTTCGTATAAGAAAGTCATTTGTTGTTCAGGAATTTCCTCCCTAATTTTATTTTGCTCCGTACTATTTTCCTCAAAAAAAATTTTTTTTTTCGTATAAGAAAGTCATTTGTTGTTCAGGAATTTCCTCCCTAATTTTATTTTGCTCCGTACTATTTTCCTCAAAAAAAATTTTTTTTTTCGTATAAGAAAGTCATTTGTTGTTCAGGAATTTCCTCCCTAATTTTATTTTGCTCCGTACTATTTTCCTCAAAAAAAAATTTTTTTTTCGTATAAGAAAGTCATTTGTTGTTCAGGAATTTCCTCCCTAATTTTATTTTGCTCCGTACTATTTTCCTCAAAAAAAATTTTTTTTTTCGTATAAGAAAGTCATTTGTTGTTCAGGAATTTCCTCCCTAATTTTATTTTGCCCCGTACTATTTTCCTCAAAAAAATTTTTTTTTTTCGTATAAGAAAGTCATTTGTTGTTCAGGAATTTCCTCCCTAATTTTATTTTGCCCCGTACTATTTTCCTCAAAAAAATTTTTTTTTTTCGTATAAGAAAGTCATTTGTTGTTCAGGAATTTCCTCCCTAATTTTATTTTGCTCCGTACTATTTTCCAAAAAAAGAAATCGATATTCCTGTATAAGAAACACAAAGGAAAGCAAATCAGCATTGCTTAAGCAAATTTCAGCACTGCTTAAGCACAGCATTTCTAAGCAAATTTCACCACTGCTTAAATTTTGCTTAAGCAAATTTCAGCACAGCATTTCCCACTTGATTGCTTCGACGAAGCATTTTTTTGCTTTGCTGGTGCTTAATGCTCCTGAAGTGCTTTGCTTTAAGCAAAGCCATTTACGTTTAATTCAGCACAGCAAAGCATCAGCATCAGCACGAGAATTAAGCAAAGCAATTTAAACCCTGATTGAAAATACTTCGAGTTTTTGAGGAAGTCGAGTTATTATGTTTCAACTGTAGTTATTGTAGTCAATAATATTATGCTTGAACAACACGAATTGTTTCGATGTGTAGTGTTAATTGCTTATAACAAACCTCAGAAATGTGGCAATTCATTCGTGGCTTGCAGTTCATGTAAATCTGAAGGTGCGGGCAGCGGGGAAGCAAACAGATGCGGATTCTCATTTTGAGAACGAGAGAATATCTATTTTACTTAATATGCCTTTTTTAAGTCGAAAATTTTCAGATTTTTTTAACCTTTTTTTTGCATTTTGATTCAATCTAGTAAAATGTCTTAGTAACCGCAGCTAAAATTTTTATCCGAGATTTTACAAGTACTAATACAGTAGAAAATAGTTATAACAACATAAGACCAAATTTTAAAAAACAAATCCACTTTTGTAAAAATAAAAATGCTCGGAACAAATTTTTTTTTTATACTTTTTGATATTTTTTTCATTAGTATAACATAAAAAAAAAATAATGCCAACATTCATTTGTAGAATATTAGTTAATTATTTCCATACAAGTACCTTTAACCAAAATATAAAACAATTGTGTTTTTAAACATTTTAGGTATACAAGTTTTTTTAAAATTTATTCAAAGGAGTAAAACTTTAATTTTTATAAAAATTAAAGAAACTAATTTTTAGTATGGTCTCTTTTTTTAAACTATTTCTAGCTTTATTAGTAGCGTAATATTTTTAAGCGTTTTTTACGTAATTAGAATATTTGTGTTTTCATTTAAATTAAAGAAATTGTTGGTATTTTGAAATTTCTTCCTTTAAAGACACGGATAGCAAATTTACTTGGAGTTGCTGGGACTGATATTCCAATAAGAGATATTAAAAAGCTGATGATGCCGTTTTTGGTAGGATATTTAAAAAAAAATTTCTATTTTACATTTACTCAATATTTAGTTGGGAGTTAACGGCTACGCGTTCATTGTTACTAACAACGGATATATTTTGGTACATCCGGATCTTAGACCACTGGTAATTTACTGTTTTCACTTTGCAAGCATGTTTAAACGTGTTCCTTTCTGTAGTTTCAAGATATTTTAAAACCGGCTTACAACAGTGTGGATATGATTGAAGTAGAGCTTTTGGATGATGATCACGAGCCACGAAATTTTAGTACAATGCTACTTGATGTAAGTTGAAAAATAAATGTTTAATTTTTTTTGTCGATATTAAAATTTTAAAAACGAATTTGTGCATAAAAGATTTTTGTGCATAAAGCTTTTTAAATTTTATTTAATTTTTCACACCAAATTTATTTTTTGTTCCTCTTTAAAAAATATTCTAAATATTTGGGTTCATAGAAATTTTTTTATGTTTTATTTTTCCAATTTAAACCTTTCAGGTTCGCGATGCGATCATAACACAAACTGCTGGTAGTAAATGGCTTTTTGTAAAATATCATTTCGATGATATGGTGAGTTAATCCAGAAAAAATCATCAGATTCAGAAAAACATATTTTTTTTAGAAAAGAGTATCAAGAATAGCTCGCCAGTATTTTTGGACGGCTATACAGGATACACCATTTACTTTGGTTGTTACATATCCAGAACAATACGGTGTGAATCGTATTCAAATACGAAGTGAAGACGAAATTCATAGAATACATGTAAAAGGGGGCGATGTTGAGAGCTATTTCAGTGGCACAAATTGGAAAATACATCCTGACTGGTAATATTGATAGAATAAAGCTATTTTATTAACAATAGATAAAGGCTTTGGCGTAACTAAAAACTTACTACTTTCATTTTTTAGGTTATATTGCAAAGATAGAAGTGTTTATTATTCAAGTCCGGAAGCTGAGCTTCGGGTATTTTTAAAACGCATGAAACGTCCAGGATGGAAATGGCCACTCAATAGAACTCCACCACCTCCTGAACATGCCGCAGCCATGTATTGTAAGTATTTTTTTTTCTATTATTTTTCAAAATATTTTAAATTGAACACATTTCAAAACTCAAGTTAACAATGAGCGTTTATAAAAAATATTCTCATAGCAAATGAGAGAAATAACGGTCTTTATAAAAGAATGATTACCCGAAAATCCACGATTTTTGATTTACTAAAAAAAAAACAAAATTTAAAAAATCCTGAAACGAAAAAAAATAAACCACGGGTGGGGAGAAAAAGGGGCGTCCTACATATGTTAAAAAAATGTTTTTTTTACTTTCTTAAATTGCTATAAAAGAAATCTCCTCTTTCTGCTTAGGCATTCTATGAAGATTTTTCACCACTAAAAAGGTAATTAAAGGTAAAAGATTTCAAGCAAATATTGTCCAATTAAAATCTACCCTATCTTTTCCAAGTGAACCTTCTTCTGAAATTTTCTGTATACCTAATAGATCTGGATACAGTTTGCATAAAGACGTGAAGTTTCCTCTCACAAAACCAGAACTTTCAATCCTGAAAACTTGGACTTTGGGTTTGGGTTCAACACATTAAAATTCACTTGATACCATTTATCTTGTCGTTCCGTTAAAAATTAAAATATTTCATTAAATCTTTTTTTGACTCCCTAGAAAATAAGAACCCATTTCAGGAGAGGGATTTTTAAATGAATTTCGGAACGCTCAACGTTTTGAGGGCCCTCGTATGGCAGGCCAGGTGAAAAAAAGGCCTAAGCTGATAGCAACTTAGTAGTAAAGCTTGCAAGAGCAGAGATTACTAAACAATTGTTGAAATACCCTGCTTCTCTTTTATCTTTTAATTTTTAACGATATATTCATTAGCCATTTTCCATACAAACCGCGGTTGGAAAACGTTGTTCTTTGCAGCTCAAGAATATTAAAAAAACGCGTCTATTATTAACCTATGCAATATCAGGTTTATTAAACATTTAGCAAAGATATGTTTTGAAGCAATTTTTCGAGTTTCTTTCAAATTCGTTGTTCCATCACAATCAAAAGGGAAATTCTGTTACAGCAATTAACATAATTTCACAAGGTTATGAACCAAAAGTGAATTTTTTTTTCATGAAAAAAACTGAAATAAATTTAGGTAAAATTTATTAAATATATTTTTATTTTAAACATTTAAATCAAATAAAACAAACATTCAAACATAACAAGTCATTATTTTATACATTTAAAAAAAAGCAACTAAAAATATCAATAACAAGTAAAAAATTACATTGGTCTAAAAGGAACAAATTATTTAAGAAAAATCATGTTGTATTCATCGTTCATCATAATTTAATTTATTGTTATAAATCGCAAATCCACAGCTAACACAAGTTCGGGCCGTATACCGCCAATAAGTGATAAGGACTCCTACTATTGTGAGTACAATCATCAAGTGTTTAAATTTTTTTAGTTCCACAATGATTAACAAAAATTATTCAAATATAATGTTACACCCCTATTAATAGTTGTACAAGATATTTCATCCAATATTAATCAAAGTTAAACCACAATATTTTTATTAAACTACATTAGATCAGTTCTAAATTTACACTTTTAGATAACAATACACTTTTGCACAATAATGCACATTCCCCCCCTATACAAATAAGACTAATGTTCGTGTACCTACTATTTCTTAACAGGGTTTAATTACAGGCAAAGCTCGGTGAACACAATGCTTGATTTATACCAATGTAATTATGCATATATGAAAATGTTCTTTTTTTATAAACAAAGGTTGTAAAAAATGAAATATTTTTAACTTCCATTAAATGCGTAAATGCTTTCTCAGCAAGTTTTTTTTTTGGGACATTCGATTGTTGCAATTTCGAGATCCAAACAGCTTAAATTTTACCTTGAACGTAAATCGAGTTGTATCGATTTCCCTATACGGTTTTTGGTTTTATTCTAAAAGCGAACCGTAATTTTCCTGATTACAATTTTTAAAAACTAGAAAATAAATGGAAACCACAAGTCAGTAATGAAATTCGTAAAATTTCGAAAATGCGTAAGTTAACTACCTGGTAAATTAACTCTCAAAATTTGTGTGGAAAGTCTTTCACGCGACTCTCGCAGGTTTCAAACACTCGCCAATTAGAGTTGATTTTACGACAAGTGAACTTTTTCCGAACGAAGTTCACCTCCATTTGGGGGTGGAAATTTATAATGATTTACAACATTTTACAACTAGTCCAGGTAAAGTTTGAGTAACAGTAGGGAAACATTTACCTACACCGTGTGTAACCACAAATGATAGAATCTCATACAAAAAATCGCGAAAAAGTAAAAATTTCCATAACGTGGGTTATAGACAACCCCTTATTATATTCAAAACACATTAGGGGTATTCACATTTGGTATTAAAATAGCTGTTATTGTCGTATTATTTGTTAAAGTACACATTTTTTGCGATTTTAACAAAAAAAATTATGTATTAAACGCTTGATGTACAAATATTAAATTTTAGTTAATATGTTATGAAACAAGCAAAAATAAACCTAGTGGGTTTAGCAATTTGCTCGTTTTTGACCGTTACAGTAAATTATTGATTAAATAAAAAAAATTTAAATTAAAATATTTAGTGTGAAAGTGATTAAGTGTTTATTAAAAGCCAATACAATAATTTTCAGCAAAAAAAAGTTAAAAAGTACGTGTGAAAATGTGAGTATATTTGCAAATATGACCGCGAAAAGATGTGTTCACGGTTTGAAGTAAAAGTGTATCAATTAGTAATATTTTACGACAATAACAGACAATTTTTAATATCTTATTAACATCCAAATATAATACCATACACAAAACAATAGTGAAAAGATTAATGTACAATTATTAAAAGATTTTTTTTTAATTTGTGATTTGTATGCACGTACGTACGCCTATTTGTACCCACACTTAATTCTGTAAAGTAATTAATTCTTATAATGGAACTTATCGGAAATTGGAACAAGTTTTTGTAGTTTAATTTTTTATGTGTAGCACTAAAAAAAATTGTTAAAAACAACACTATTATATTTATTGTTTATTTTTTTATGAAAAAAAATAAATCAATTAAAAATTCTCAATAAAATATTGTATAGAGCACTAAATATTTGCACAAGGAAACAAACAAACATTAAATAATTATTTTAAGTCACCAATTCATTTATAAATTTCACATGTGTGACAGTTACAAATATTTATACCGTGACACGGTTAGCTGAGGAATTGCATTCTATTCTATAAAAATATTATCGTTATATTTATCATCAATTTCAATTAAATATTATATAATACTATTTTTAATATTTAAGTTTTATTTATTTTAATTTAATTGCAAAACTTACTGCACCTCGTTCATTGTTCATCGCATGATTAAAACAATAACGAAAAGTTTTTACATTAATAAATTAAAAGACAAATATCCACGCACAATTGCACTGCTCGGTGTTAAATTTTAAATTTGTATAATTTATTCACACTATTGTCATGTGTGATCTTTGAACTAAATCTATACGTTTAAAATATATTTAACGAGGATTACGATTTGTTTCTCTTTTAGGCGATCGAAATCTGATGCAATCCCTTGTATTTGATGCTAGAGTGACTGAATGGTTTTCCAAAAATGTTAGTTTTAACACTAAGGATGACAAGGGGTGAGTTTGGAGTTTTTCACAAATCCTTTCTTTTAAAGCAAGCTGTCAATGTATTAATTACAAAGCTCTTTGAGAAAAATTACTTAAGCATCTGAAAAAAAATTTGTGTGGTGTGAAAAATACTTTTAAAAACTTACGCGACTGCACATAAGGTGGTACTTTGTGTTTTTTTTAAACAGTTTGAAATCAGCTGCCAAGACATTTAAGACGAACAAAACATTAAGTTGTTCACCCCTTTCAATTCTAAGACTACAATTAAGGGTGTATTTGGCCTTGAAATGGTATAATTTTTAGTTGCGGTTCATTTAAGAGTCTTTGTCTGCGGCGCATTTTTCGGATAAAATGTTCGATTTTTAGTTATTACTTGATAATATGAAAATGGTTTTAAAATTTTATACGATATCCAATTATTATACTCCATAAAAATTAGAACGATTGAATTTTTTTCCAAATTTCCTATTTCAAAACAATTATACTAAATATTGTAGAATCACTTACATTACTGGTGATATAAATATATGGTATGTGTACCATTGATTTCAAACAGTAAAGGCTTTTATGGACAATTTTTTAAATATTGCTTTATTTTGTAATGAAAAAAACTATTTAATAAACTGCCAATATGATGGCAAATTCCATGACGATCCGAAATTATTCGGCATTCTAGACTTTCAAAACTTACTAAAATTTTAGTTTACTGTTTATAAATTCTTAATGGCCAAAAAATCTACATTGTATTTCAAAACTCTTACAAATTCATTATTTTTGTGTTGTATTTTTTATTTATTGCACATTTTAACTAAATAAATTACATAAAAATAAATTGCACCATTAAAATGGAATAGCCCAAGCCCAATAGCGGTATTAATGGGTTTGTTACCAAGGTAAATAGAATTAGTCTAATATTGTAAATAAATATGTTTTCTACTTTTGCAGTGTCTAACAATATTCTACCATACAACCATATTTCAATTAATTTTTTCTCACCTGCTTCAGAAATGAATTCAAGCAACGATTCGGTGTAACGGTTGCATTCTTGGCTACTCATAGTGGATTGACTCGCTGGCAGGAATTTTATTCAAATTCTGGAGAGGACATTAAACCAGAGTAATTTTAAAATCATGCGAAATTAAGTCAATACTTTTTAAACAGGTATTTGAATTCTGTTTTTGTTATGAGTAGGCACGAGTTTAGTCAAAATAACCGAAGATCTATTGATGAAATTTGGTATAAGCGAGCCGTGGAGCAACATTTTGTTGAAGCGCAAAGTTTTGTATATTCGGTGCCATTTGAAAGTGGAGGTAGGGATTATTAATCTTTCCTGAAATATTCTCAGCATTTTTCTGAGACACAAAAATCGACTATATTTGAGTGACAAATATGGGCACCCTTTAGTTTTTGATAGCATTTTTGACACTTTAAGTTCGTAAAAACCAATTCTGAATCTCAACAACAAATTCTTCACATCATATTCCGTATTCTACTCTTTAGTCTGCGGCTCATAAATGCTCAATAATATTGGAAACCAACACTTTCCTGTAACTAAAATTCAGTCGATTTTTGTATTTCGGAAAAGTACTTCTATATAAGCACTTTAATTATTTTTAATTATATTTTTTTTAAAGAAAACCCAAAGGAAACATTAGTTACAGCCAGTCATGCAATATTCCATTCTGAAGGTGGAAAATCAGCCTCCGTTGCTGTTGTAGGGTTTCAGTTTCATCATTCAGCTCTTTACACACTATTTAAAAATATTACCACTAATGTGAGTTTTTAAATCCAGCGAACGGTTTGAATTAAATATTTTAAAAAATCTGAATTAAAAAAATTACGAAAATTTATAAGTTTTGATTCGAATTTGTCTATTTTGTAGTGTGTTGATTGTTCAAAGACATGTGCTTCCGATGGAATTGACTGTTATGTTCTGGATAATAACGGTTATGTCATTATTTCACCAAGTCTAATGGATGTTGGAAGATTTTTTGGAGAGGTTAGCGGGTCATTGATGCGGCGATTGGTTGAAGAGGGCGTCTACAAAGAAGTTGTGATTTACGATTATCAGGCGATTTGTTTTGAAAATAAATCTAATGAAAACTCCTCCAATTTCTTGAAGTCAGTAAGTATTTTTTTTTTAGCTTTAAGATAATTCCACCCCATTACCGTAACTATAATTTTCAAATAAAGTCGGTAACATGCTTAAAGAGTAACTTTGAATCTTTTCTTTTCCATTCACAGCCTTTCATGCATCTACTAAACCTCTTGAAATGGTTGCTAAAAACGATAACATGGTTGGTGGTCCAAGCGCAAATCGTTCCCGTTACAGGATTCAAATCTTACATTGATGACGGAAATATAACAATCGAGCATAAAGGTAAACACCAGGAATTCGATGAGAGAGCTTTAATAAATCGAACACGTCCATCGCCTTGCGATCATAAAATAACGCTTTATACCTTGTACGACGATAAGGATAAAGCTATATACAAAACTCCAGCTAGCGGATGCGAAAAACCATTTGTAGTTATGCCAATTCCGGCTAGTAATTTAATTATTTTAGTTGTGGACAGTTTATGTCCACCAGATGTGTCCGTTGTTGTTACAACGACACCAGTTAAAATCCAATACTCGTACAATCAAACAGTTTCATGTTTTCGATCACAGGCGGCTGAATTGAATAGAATACGACCGGTTAGCTGCATTAATAAACACATTAATGTAAGTGATATATGTTTTTTTTATTAATTGTTATGTTTAATGCTATTCTTTTTCAGGAAAGTGCAATAGAATTGTGCGGCGACGCTAGCTGGATTGTAGCTAATACCATTTTAATACTGTTTACAGTGAGTTTAGTTCAGATTCTGTAACATTGATTTTTTTGAAGTGATAAAGTATGATAAAGTGGGCAATCTTTTTTAGGCAAATATGTTAGCTTTTGTATATTTCAATTAAATTAAGACGATGAAATGAACAGATAAGCAAAATATTAATAATAAAAAACATTTGACTAAAACTACGTAAAAAGTTTATAACAAATTATAAAGAAAAATTTTAATATTTCTAAAATTCTATCAAATTGTTATACAAATAGTTCTATTTGAATTTATTTTGCAATACTTTATTTATTACTGTTATAAAAAAATATAAGAGTTATCTGTAAATTTCTATACAAAGAAATAAAAATCAGTCCTCCTCTTAAAAACAATCCATTTCATCCAAAAAAAGAACTGTGCTAAAGCTTTTTTTTCAATAAAAACATTATTACTTAGATGATTTTTGTTTTGGAGTTAAAATTTGAAAAAATATAAAATCTTGGAAGAAATGAATAAAAACATATTGATCATTAATTGATGGAGCAATGGTTGGATCTACCATAACTACTGTTAACGATTGATGATTTTCCAGCAATGTAAAAATTAGATATGAAGAAACCATTGACGTGTTGATGGTGGACGGTCAACATATTTTTAACTAACAGTGATTACAGTACCTAGACCTCAGATGATGGACAATCTCACGATAATAGACAAGAATACCGAATAGGAAAGTACATATGTATTAACTTTGATTAAAACAGTCTATTGGTAAGTTAGAACTGTTTTTTTGAGTAGGTCAGAACAGTCTGTACAGATATTTTTTCGAACCCCTCCTCGTAACCACATTTGCAATTTTTGCTGAGCAGAACATTATAATCGAACTGAAAAAACGATAGAGAATCATAAATATAAACGATAGCAAATATTCTGGTAATTTTATGTGATATTGAATTAAATTTTCATATTCTTTCATGAGTTTTCCAGCGATATTTAAATATCTAGTTCACCGGGCTATCTGAATTTTAGGCAACTCGATTCAAGCAACTCATATATTTCAGGGGGGCTTATAATCAACTAGATAGCCTATAATCAAAGATTGTCCAAATGGACCTGGAATAACTGGAGAGCCTATAATCATCCCCCGTCCCCGGTCCATCAAGAATTCCACTTTTTGATGCTATATATTATTGGAATCTACTCCTCGAAACCTTTCATACTTTTCAGCTCCGCCAAAAAAAAATTATGCAGAATTTGAGTGTTCCCGAAGGAGGGGGAGGCGAGCGAGGGCTAAAGATGCCAACTTCGGATAGGGGATACTTCCCCCTTCCCTACATATAAAAATTAGATATGTACATTATATATTTTTACACATCCTATTGTCCACTCTCAAGATGATAGGCTCTCTAAGGAAAAGGCTCTCTAGTTTGATGGGAATGAACCTCTTAGGAATAATATCAAGGTGGGCGATATTAATTATTAACATAGCATCTGAGAAAGAAGTAGGTTGAGTTTCAATTTTCCCAAAACTTTTTGCCAACAACTACTAAAAATGGCTAAAATGGCATTTCAACATCAGGCGGGCACTGCAATGGAGTGTTTGAGTGTATGTACAAACTGTAAAAAATGAAATTAGGTCCTTCCAGGGATCCGCCCTTAAGTTTTTTTCAAGTGGAAGTCGAAAGATTTTACAATTTTTCTTTGACGTTTTCTCTTGCAGATCCCGATTACCCTTCATAAGGAGAAAGATATAGATGACGAGGGACGGGAGGTGCTGAAATGTGGTTTTAAAATCGGTGGAGGCATCGACCAGGATTATAAGAAAAGTCCCCAAGGATACACGGACTATGTAAGAGGAAATTTCAGTAACTTTGTTTTTGGTAGTATACTATCTAAAGTTCATGAGAGCGATAAGATTAAATGCTGCTGCCCAGTATCTTGTTATCAGTAGATGGTAAACATTTTTTAATGAATTTTCAGGGCATTTATGTAACGGAGGTTCACGAAGGAAGTCCCGCTGCTAAATCTGGCCTAAGAATACACGATAAGATCCTTCAGTGCAACGGGTATGACTTCACTATGGTGACCCACAAAAAGGCGGTCAGCTACATTCGCAAGAATCCGGTACTTAATTTGCTAGTAGCCCGAAAGGGTGTTACCTCTACATAAACCAAAAACATTGGGCGATAACTGAAAATCTTAAAAGAAAATTAAATGATTGTGAAAACCATATCGACTTCCACCACTGCTTAAACGATTAAACTAAATTCAATTATGAGAAAATAAGTAATGACAAAAGTTTCGATACTCGTAAGTATAATCAATTAAAATTTTATTGAGAATTCCTTTAGGTTTTGCTGCGATAAATGTTCGATAATGTATAGTATTTAATCACTAATGAAATGAATGATAGAATTATTAAATTAAGGGGTTATTTTAGCGATACTGCCAAAAAATCAAATAACGACAACAAAAGAAACACAACATACAATCAATCAAAATGGGAAGAGTTTTTTAAATGGAGTGAAAACGCTTTTTTACATTTGAGTTTTAATAAGAAGCATTCCAAATATAATTCATAATTTTATGTGATAAGAATTTTGTTAATTTTTACATGACACTTTTAATAAATGTTTGTATGAAATAAAAACTATGAAAATACTTTTTTGCTTTTTTATAAATTATGTATATTAAAATATTAGAAAGTTTATAGGATAGCGTTTTAAAAAATCACCCTTTTAGAAATAATCCAAAAAGTGGTGAATAGCACAGTAATAAATTGGAATTTCGTAGGACATAACTCTTATTAGAACAGTATAAGGTCGGTTTGAACAGTTTTTCATCAGATTAGAACAGTATGAATATTTTTTAAGGCACTCGTCTTAAGCTCTTTCCAAAAATTCCTTGAAAACCAAAATGAAAATTTGTACTTAATCCACTGTGCACCAGCCATAAAGAAAAAAGTAATTTTGAGCACGGAAATTTTACACTCCTGGCAATACTCGATTGCTCAACTTTGAAGTTTGCCCTGTTGAGTTTTTGCAATCGGTTTTTGACGGCGGATTTTTAGAAAATTTTGCAGCAAATCTTCAAAGAATATGGCTGGGCTTTTGAAGAAGGTAAATATTATCCATTATCTACCTTTCACGGTAGACCACACTGTGGAAACATTCCGCTTTTTTTGCAAATATGATTATGCAATCGCGTAGCCAGAACTCAAGTTTGTTTTGCTTTGAATCAGTCGACAGGGCTTACTGGATTGGCAGTGGCTTCCAATCCTCATCACACCCTCACAGCGCTCTATGGAAAGATCCTGCGGGCAGTGGCCAAGATGCCCAATGATGCAGCATACCGGCAAAATACAGAGAAAGTGGTTTCCGAAAGACTGAAGGTTGTCACTAGTGTAAGTTCAAATGGCAACCGTAAGTACTTCCATAGCGTTTCATTGATTTGTTCTACAAATTGCAGACTCCCGACATAAAAGCGGTAGAGAACACTATTGGATCTGGCCAGGTTGAAGAACTTATCCTACAAGCGGAAAATGAATTGATCTTGGCAAGGAAAATGCTTGGATGGAAGCCATGGGAGCCTCTGATGACTCCTGCGCCTGCCAAACAATGGGACTGGCCACCGGCTCAGATCAAAGAACCAAAAATTTAATGTGGAAATTTCATTGAAAAGTTGTTTGTTTTAGGGATTGGAAGAATAAAAATACTGATGTAGAAATTATAAAGATTTTAAATCAAAGACCTAGTTTTTTTAAACTCAAGTTGACATGAGGTTAATACAGCAGTTCGGAAAGTAAGATTAAGAAGTTTTTCGTCGTCTAATGTTTTAGCTCTAAGCTTTGCTTCTAAATGCAAATGTGATTCCAACAAATCATGTTTTTTATTTATTTTTATAAAAATCCAATTGAAGAATCTCAGCGTAGTTTCAATATTATTCTATGTGGAACTGATTTGTATATAAACATTTCTTTGGAAACTCCCTACGATTCTGAATATAAGAAATTCTTGTGATGACACTTTAAATATTTTCATCCTTATTTTTGTTATATTTTAACAGTACAAAAATAAAATAAATTTGTTTATTGAAAACCTATCTGCGTCAACCGGGGATTTCCTTGAATGGGACATAGCATTTCTTATTAATTTGACATATATCATTATCAAATCAATGCCAAAACTAAAAAAACAATTTCAGTGGTTTATTAGTAATTGACAAACTATAACTGCGCAAACAATTACATCTTGAAGAATGTACACAACACAAACCTTTATTCATTAATTTTAATAGTCGGATCAGAAGGGAATGGTCTGCTGTTTTATTACCTCAAAAAGAAGAAATTCAATCAAAATTAATCCAACGCGAGAAAAGACAGAGATTTCAATTAGTGCAGATCCGTGGTAAAGTTGAGACACACAACAGCGACAACCTATGATTACTAAATAGAAATCCCGTTTAAAAAAAATATTTTAAAATTATCGCATTGGAATTAAAATTAAGTTTACATAAAATTCATGCTTTACATTGTGGAAGTTATTCTTAGGCGCTGTTTACACCTAATACTTTATCCGCGAAATTTATTCTTCGACAATCCATCTTGCACAACCGTTTACACTACAAACAAAATTCAGAAATTTATTCCTGGAAGACGCTCAAACTCGAAAGCCACCCAAACTTTTTTCATATTAAAACGTCTGAATAAATTCAAATTTTGATAACGTTTGCTAAGTGATTCTATTCTGCGATAAATAAATAAAATTCGCGAAACAAATTCTGAATGAAATTTGCGGAAAACTTTACGAAAAAATCGCAAGTGTAAATGGGGTCTAAATTCATAAACTTTTGCTCAGTGAAATTTTCCGTTTTTGAGCACCGAAAAACAATTATTTTAGACAGACAATTCTTTGTAAAATCGATGCCTTAATTTTTGTCGTTGAATTTCACCTAAAAATATCCAAATTCCTTCAAAATCTTTAAACTTACTTTCTCGAAGATGGGTTTTCTACTCTCGTAAAAGTAAATGAAACAAATTCACGTTTTATAATACCAACTACAATTTATTCAAAATAGCACACAGAGATAGGAAGGAAAAACACTCAATTTTTGATGAAATAAAAATTGAAAATTGGGAAAATGTTCATTAACGGAATATAACAAATGAAAAATAAGAACAATTTTTATAATATTTTTTTTTTCATTTGTTGCAACAAATAAATTTTAGTTATATGCGCAGCAATTAAATTTACTTTGCTTCATATTTTTTGTTTTGAGATTTTCTCTTTTTTTTAATATTTCTTTTTCACAATTTTTCTTACGTGAATAAAATTCCATTGCTTATTTTTTATTATTTATTTATGGTAATATTTTTGTTTTGAAAAATTACTGTATTTAAGTTTCACTTCGATTTTTTTTCCTTTTAACACATTTTATTTCATTTTTTAGTTAATAGAAAAAAGTATTGAGCCAATTTTTAGACATTATGCTTTTAAGGGTATTTTTTTTTATACACATGATTTGAATTAATTTTTAATATTGGTGCTCAAAAGAAAAACATTAAATATCTCATTCTTACGTTTTTTTGTCCAAGAAAATTTTTCTAAAAATAAATTAACTTCATTTTTTTGTAATGGAAGGGGAAGTTCTTTCTCTGAGTTTTTAAATTACCTTTTCTGAATCCATTTCTAAAAGTACTTTTTTTTAAATAATTTCTTCCTTTCGAAACTACATTCTTTCATTCAATACAAAAAATATTTACATTAAAATTTTCGATGACTTGTTTTTTTTTTGTTTTGTTTTATCTCCAAAATTTGGGTTTAAAAATTTCTCTTTTTTATTATGTTATAAATTGATTATTTACAAACGATTTTATTAATTATAAATTTAATCTTAGTTTTCGAATTTTTATTTTAATAAATTTCGAAAATTATTTCATAGCCTAAATAGGTTTGATTTGTTATAATATTGAAATCATAATAAATATACAAATAGTTTTTTGCGAAAATGTCCAGTTGAAATTGAAAACAATTTTTTTTTATACAAAACAATATTTATTTTTATTTATTTGTAAAGATGTATTTAAAAATTTAATAGCATTTTTTTATATTTATGACATTTTTATGTATTCTTGTATTAATATTTATTAAATTTAATAAGAATTTTAATTGGATTATTTACAATAATTGTTTTCTATTACGTACGATTTTGATACTAAAATTTTTCTGATTGAAAAATGCTGATTAAAATTATGATTTAAATAAAACCAATCAATTTCTATAGATTATTCGTATAAAAAAAAATAACCACTTAGCTATCGTAACATCGACAAAAAAGGATATTGATATTTTGTGTTTGTGACAGAGAATACTTTTATTTTAAAACATGGTAAAGCTTGAATTCGAATGGATTATCTCAAAGCTTGATTTAGCGGTCATTAAAAAGGTCGTGAGACCTGCCATAATTATTTTAGTAAAACTTCGTGGCCTTGTTTTTCAGTCGGGATTTTAGCGTTGGAAATATTAACAGGAACATTTTGATACAAATCTTTTTAACATTTCCGTTTTTACGAGATTAAAAATCGCAAAATCTAAAAACTACGCTGTTTAGAAAAGCAGAGAATTTAGCGGATCATTTTGGAGTCCTTCAGAAAGCTATCCTCCACAAATATTCGGATTTTGAAAAAAAAAATCGAAAAGACCTCGATTGGGGATTTCATGAAATTTAACAAGCCGTTTTGTCGACTTTGCTTCATGTAACACGCGTCAAAAATCACTTGTCGATTTAATCTTGATTTTGTCGATTTAATCTTCAGGCCCATCATTTGTAATTACGCCAAGAGTACTTCTATAGATGAGTTCTTCAGGTTCCCTCTCCTTAATGTAAAAAATCTAGATTACTCAACACTAGAATATGACTATCAAATTCATTTTCGACATTTTTCCTTTAACCCTATGTCTATACCTTGGGATCAATATGGCCCCAAGACCTATTTAATTTGAATGTAGCTTTCATATAAGTACAGACAAGGGGCTAAAAAAAAGATCACATAAAATTAAACAAAAATCCTCAATAAATTAATGAAATGTATTTCAAAAGAATTATCCTTACAGCATTTTTCATTCTCGTATAAAGTAAAAATTGTATATCTTATGTATGTTATGTAAGTGTTTCTCGGAGAAGATTTTTTGATTATAACTTTTTCTGTATTAATTGACACAATAAAAGCATTAAGAGCTCATTTTTCGTTACCTTAAGATTTTCGAGTAAAATTTAAACAGTGTTTTGTGTTGACCTAAATCAATCAGCCGACTTTCTTTACATATTTAAAATTCAGAGAAGATTAATTTAATTGGAAAATCTTAGATTTGCAAGGGTATTTTGGTCTTAAATTTGCACGGATATTGTGATTTCCATCTATAATCATTATTATCACACTGGAACTAAGTATAACTAGTTACTTTTGCAGATTGTTATTTAGTATTTTACGAAAACAAAATATTAATGTCAAAAAGACTTCAGGCTTTGATTATTGGAATTAAATTTACCTATCTGATATGAATTCATAACTGGAAAAAACAAAGACGCAAAAAAATACTGTTTTGGTTATATTTGTCTTAAATGACAAACCACTGTAGTACACAAATGTATGGTTAAAAGACAAAACATCTTAAGTTAATTGTCAGGTGAAGCCAAAATGATCTGTCTGGAAGATTACTTAGGCTTCACCTGAAAATCGACTTAAGATATTTTATCGTTTTACAATAGACATATAACCAGAAAACACCATATGTGAGGATAAAAATTTAAACTGCGAGCAAAGATAAGGACATCCAGATTTATAATTTAAAGCCGAGATATAATTATGATCCAATAACCCATATTTTTTCTATCCATTTTCTTTACACGATCCGTAGTAAATAGGTTGCAGCTAACTGAGCAGATTTTTTGATATTTTTTTTTAGCTGAAAGTAATTTCAAAAACTGTATCCCTGAAAAGTTTCAAAATTTTGATCTCCAAAACAAGTTCCTCGATTTTTAAGGGCCTTAAACTTGTAGTCCGTCGCGCCATGGTACATTGAATAATAGGTTCTGTCCATCGTTCATTAGCTCACTTCAAAATTTTATTTGAAAAAAAAAATCCACATCAAATTAGGTTTTTAAAACACAACAGTTCCACACTCGT
Organism: Chrysopilus asiliformis; assembly: GCA_964034945.1. Lineage (NCBI taxonomy): Eukaryota > Metazoa > Arthropoda > Insecta > Diptera > Rhagionidae > Chrysopilus > Chrysopilus asiliformis. The sequence goes on from OZ035962.1 coordinate 8,361,302, forward strand.
TCAAAGCAAAGAGAGTTTACCTTAGATACCCACTAATTTATTAAATATTTGAACTTTTTTTACGTATTAATTGCTGCTTAAAAAATAATAAATCACTTTATTTAAATATTTTCTTTATTTTAAGATTGTTTTTAAAAAAAATCGATCGAGAGAATTTGAAACGTCACTCAGCTTTTCGCTTCGATTCTAAGAAAACAATATATTTTTGAATAACATCAATTGAATTAAATTAATATATAATGTAAGTGTTTTTTCCTCTAGTGTTATCTCTAACAATCCTCAAAAAACCCTTGCAAAATTGTCACTTAAAATGCATTTCATTTAATTCGTTTCTTACTTTATACATGTTTCTTCTTCTTCTTCTTTTTAATTAATATTAAAATTAATTTGTACGGGTCAATCATATACAAAGAAAAATACATTTAAACAAAAATAATATAATAATAATTAACAGTTTGTTTTGTTTATTATTTCGTCTATTTTATTTTCTTGCTATAAAAACTTGTTTCATTTAAATAAATACTAAAAGTTAAAAAAAAGACTTAACCGTCATACGAAATCTTTAAAAATATTTAAATCAACAGCTTTATTTTAAATTGTTTGTTTGTTTTTTTTTATTATTATTATTTTATATTCTTATTTGTGTATTTTTTCTATCAACGATTATCGCGATTTAGCTATAACTTAAAAAAATAAATTTAAAAACCTAGAAACGATTCTAGAACTTAGCGAAGAGTTTTTGTTTTTTTTATTTTTTTTATTTTCTTTTTTTCAATTTTTTATTTGATGCTATTTGTTTTTTTTTATTTTTCTTTCTTGTGGTTTTTATTCTATTATTATATTTATAGTTTTTTTTTATTTTTTTTTATAAATCGTAGAAACAAACTTAATATATTATTTGCAAAAATAATAATAATTTTAATAAAAGTATTGAATTAATCATAAAATTACTGAATTACAATATTATTATTGTTTTATTAAATAATAATAAAAAAGAATTGTATGCGATCAATGTGTCACCATGTTTTAAGTCTTCCAATTATTTTGACGACTATTGCTAGGACCCGGCGCTTGTGGGGGGATCATTTCTAGCAAGTACTGTCTTTGTAATTCAGCCGCACGCTGAAATTCCGCTAAACTCGGAGGGTTTTTACCTGCTGTAAAAGTAAAACGAACATTTAGTAAATGCATTCAAAATGAAAAATATAACAATAAATTTCAAATTACCCGCGTTTTGAGCAGCCTGTGCCATTGCTAAGTGATACGAATACAATAAAGGTGTGAACTGCATCATGTGCTGTGGATTACCCGTCGCTAAGCCCTGCTGCAAACCTGTAAGATTTTCAAAATTATTAGTACAATCCATTGAATGCATTGAAAATATTTCGTTATTACTTCTAAAGACCTGCTGCTGGAACGCTTGAACCGCCGCCGCCGTTACGGCTGACGATGAGTTCGCTAAACTTCCCAAATTGTTTAAGTTTGCTAAATTTCCAAGCGAACCCAGTTGAACAGCAGCAGCTGCCGCGGCCGCCGGCGGAAATTTCTCATACGCTGGTGGTGCCTGCGGCAAGGGAGGCGCCGGCGCTTGTGTCGGAGTTGGTGTCGGCGGATCGTGTCTTGGCGTCCGAGGAGCTGGCGGCGGTGGTGGTGGTGTTGGTTGACTGGGGGGAGGCGGTGTGGGACGTGGTGCTGGTGTTGGTGTTTGAGATTTGGCTGGTGGTGGAGGTGGAGGAACAGGCGTCGTTGGATGAGACTCCACAGGAGACGGACTACTTTGAGTTGCCAGTCTCTGTTCAATCTCTTGCTCCTGAAATTCATCGAAAAACAAAACAAATTAATTTTTTTTAATGAATTAGAAGAATTGTTCGTTTTCACCTGTTGTAAAGCTTTGACAAAAGCTGTTTTCAGTCGATTCGTGTGCTCTGCTTTGAGCGCTTTCTTAACATTAGTAGTCACACATTGCTCACAAATTACTTTAGGTTCCTTATTGGCTGCTAAAATCATACAAAATTCGTTATAAATGTGAAATTCGCTAGTACCATGAAACCTGAAACCAACCTTGTTTCTCCCATTTCCAAACAGGTGTAAAATCAATTTTACATTGTGCACATCTAAATGGTGGAACAACAGTGGTTTTCTTATCTTTCGATGTTAGATAGTCAACGACATGCTCCAATCCTAGCAGATAGACGAATTCTGTGTTACTTGGATTCGGGATGAAGTGCATTTCAGGAGGAGGTGGCTTCGGCGGTGGTATCTATAAAGAATGATTAAAGAGTTGCTATTAATTTGATCCTTTCTCGTTAAATTATTGTCATTACTTGTAATAACGTCTTTTCCAACTGTTTTCTAAGTGCCAGTTTGGCAGCAGCCTGCCTTTGAGCGGGTGTTTGGCCATCATCACGAGGTGCTGATCTATCACTCTGCTATCAAACAAGAAAAACATAAATTTAAAACATTTCAAAACATTTTGAATAAATAAATTGAACTTTACCTTTAACGCTTGATCACTGGGCGCAGGAAGTGGGGGTGCGGGGGTAATAGATACTGAGTTGTTAATTGTCGTTCCAGGTACCTTTGAATTATCCGAAACGGTAAGCTGCTTGCATTACATTTGATTTTATGATAATGTTAGTAAAATTATGATGATATGAAAGGAATGAAGATTTGTTAAATGAAAATAACCTAATTACGAGGGTCTTTTTAATTTCTTATTTTACTAAACTTTTAAACGAATAAAATAACCGATACGATAAAACTCTTATCAGATGAAATCAAACGGGTTTTAATTCAGGATTGTGTGCACTCCATGAAATTTCTTAAATATAAACATATTGACAATTATTGTTAGAATGTTTATATTTAAGAAATTTCATTATTGTCAAAATGTTTATATTTTAGAAACTTTATGTTTTATTTCTTATCTTTTGTGGAACAATATTAAATAGTGTTAGAAAATTCTAAAAAGAAAATCGAGCAGTCGAAATTCACTTATTTCCACAAAGCAGAAAACTGGTTTAAACATTGCTCTGTTTGTTCGATAAAAGAAATATTCTTCTGCGATTTGAATAGGAAAATTTTCCATAAAGTGGTCTAAAACCTGCTAATCGAATATGACTTTTCGAAGAATGCGATTTTCGAAGACTGAATTTCATTTTTCTCAAGTTCTGAAGCGCTTTGAGGTTTAAGAAATTGTTTTGTTAGTAAAAACATTTCTTAATACAAAACATTTTCAAACAAAACTTGTATAAAAAGGCAACTTGCCTTAAATTTGAATAAATTAAATTGAAATTTTGTTTTCTTCAATCAATCGAACTTTTAAATTTTAGTTATTTTTCGGCATTCGAAAATCGCGCCAATATTAGATTTGGTGATATTAAAATTTTACAGATAGGTTACAGTTATAACGATATTCACTAACATATTTGAGGAAGAAAAAAATTTGCACGATTTACTAAAAAAAAACCTACAAATTAAACGTTACTAAAAATAATAGATATTAGATGAAATTTATATAGAAAAACTTAAAAACAGAAAATAAACGGTTAAAATGTGATGAATATAAATGATGATGATTTCTATGTTGAACTTGGTTCAATACATTACGGCGACTCACATTGCGTGGTTTAATGCCAGCTGGCGGAGCTGTTGTCGGTGTTATTGTCACAGAAGGTGTTATTGTGAGATTCGGTCCTGTTCTTGGAAGACCAGAATTATTTCGTATTGGAGGACCACCAGGCGTTAATGTAGCACCACCGGGTAGGGAAGATCTAGGAGGCGGTAAAACGGCATTCGTTCTCCCCGACGTCGATTGATTTCTACTATTATTACTGAAAATATACACAAGAAAAAATCGAGAAATTAATTTCAGTTATAAGGACTTTTTTCAGGTATAATGCTGACATCACGAGTGAACAAAAGCGATTAAATCAAAACGCATGCAATCGAATTGAATTTAATCCAAATGGAATAAGAAAATTGAAACTTACTTAATAACTGGCATTGGTCTATTTTTAGAGTGTGCAGGCAGAGGCACAGCTGTCGTCGGAGTTACACTCAATGAGCCTTTCGTCAGCGCGGCTGGTATTGCGGCTAGCGGATTTGTTGGTGAGACATTTGTCGATGTAACAATTAAATTCTCCTTGAGAACTTGTTGTGATTGCTTCAGTTTCTTTAGCAGGACTAACTTTGTTTCCTCCATGCGCAGCTCCTCCCGTAATTTACGCAGTTTGATCTCGCGCTCCCATAGCTCCGCCGGTGTCAACTCCTTTACTGGATACGAAATCATTGGCATCTCCTCATCATCAGTCTCTGAATCTATATTTCCATTCTGTTGCCGTCCATTCACTTTGGCCGGCAGGAGGACAATATCGGGCGTCTCTGCGTATGATTTTGGTTCAGTGCGGGGCCTCAGAACTCGCCTCGAGGGATGACGTCCATCCCGTTCTTCGCCATGATGATCGTGGCCGATCAGGGGCGGTGGGGCAGGTGTTATCGTTAGGCCAGAGTTCTGTGTGAGGGCACGCAGATCACGAACTGTGGCCGGTGTTATCGTCAATGATGAATCTCGGCCACTACCGAGACTTAAGTCGACGACATCATCGATGTCCATTTTTTCCATAAAATTGCTCTATTGACACCCTAAAAGTTAATTAAAAATTCAATTAGTATTATTGCAATTACAAAAGAAAAACTGAATTTAAATTTTAAAAATGTATAAAGATAAATATTTCACATAACAACAATTAATTTAACATCAAATGACAGTTTCAATAAAAGAAAAGGAAAAATGTAATGTGATCAAAATTACTACTACTTCAGATTTATAGTGGCTGTGGTTTTTTTTCTCAGTTTATCTGTGAGTTTTTAGTGCAAGTGCAGTGAAACAGAATATGTAAAATTTCCAAAACTTTGAACCTTAAATCTATTCCAAATTTTGCTATTATTCACAATATTCCGCTCTATTTTTTCTGAAATATGATGCAAAATCACGAAATTTTATTCGCATAAAAACGTCGGTATTTTTATATTTTGCAAATTTCATATCGTAAACCGGAGTTCTAATCCGGACAAATAAAAAAAAACCGTTATTAGAAAACCGTTTAGGAAATCGATATATAGAACTTGTAGTTACAACGATGCGTTCATATGACACACATTTTTGGATAAAAACTTTTCGAGGAATAAGAAAATTCCTTTCCAGAAGAAGCTGAGGATTCGAATTTTTTTCTGTTAATATGAATAGAAACTCTACCTTATATGCAAAATTTCACCCAAATCTAAGATCTTTTGGCCCAGTTTGAACGAGAATAAAAAGGACTCCTCAACTACAATTCATTAAAATAATCAAAGCCCATATTAGATTTTGACAAAATCTTCAATCGAGAAAAAAAAATACCCTTTGCCAAAAATTTGCAAACCCAAGTGTTTAACGACTGATATTTTAATAACCTCGACTGCAATATCATAAAAATTCTAAGTGTGGGCGTTATAGACAAAAGCACGAAATAATGAAAAGGTGGAATCACGGATCCAAGAATTATGATCACTTGTTCTACATCTGCTTTAAATGATTAAAAGGCCATCGAAGTAGCAAAATAAGCACAATGGCAGGCCACAGAAATTTTTAATCGATGGCAATAATTCGTCATTAACTTGTCGATTCCCCTCGCGATCTCCCTTCTATTCCATCTACCGTCAGCCATCATTTCAAAGTTAACGACAGCTTCGACGACAGCCGCCGATAGGCCCAAGTCCAAGATGAACACGAAAGACAACACAACGAGATGAAAGTTGCCAATCTACTACTAGCCCAGCAAAGTATATTCACAACCAAAATGACAACTCCCCGGAGGAATTCTTCTTCTTAATCTTATTATTATTATTCCGTTCCGTTTCTCGTTTTGTTAAAGCGTTCTGGATTAACTACTAATATAAAATACCTACAGCACAGTACCAGTGAGTGTTTCAATTTGTGTTTTTTTTTTTCTTTTCGTTTCGATTAAAATTCAGTATTTTGGCATAAAATATGACTACTAATCGAATAAGATAATCGAATCAGATACTCGCACTTAAGTGATGTCACGGTAGATCATCTTTGATGGGACAGACAACCAAAGTGTACAGCATGCTGGAATCCCAGGAGATTTCGGCTCTTGGTATGACATTGAACATGACAAAATACGAGAAAATTTGAAGTATGTTAGAAAAAAATCATGCAAGCAAATACGATACGTGGAATACCCTCAATGATGTTTTAAAATACATCTACGAGTGGGTAATGAAATTTTTTTTTGGTTAAAAGTTTCATTTTTTCATGTGCGTTTTTCCTGATGTTGAGTTTTATTTGGGGCGACAATATTATTTAATGTGTTTTGCTCAAAACCCGGACAAATGAACAGTGAGAGTGCGGAGGAGAGGAAAGGTGATGGTTCAATCGAAACTTTGTTTGCTTTTTTTATAGTTTCAGCCAGAGTTTAGGGAAAGACCCTTTAATGCCGAAGCACAGCTCAGGATGGTCGAACGAACGAAAGGAGATGTCGGTTTATGTTCTCCTGGAACTTCTGCAGGCTATAGTGGGAACACATTGGATGGTAAATAATTCCAAATTCTTGTTGTTCGAATTTGGAATGAAGGAATACCTAACCTTTACTGTGCGAAAACGGGGCGATTCAAGGAAGAAGTCGTGCGCGTACGACACGGTCTAGGGAAAATATGCCGTGGAGGAATAAGTTGGGAAGCTTCGCTTTCTTTGTTTGTTAACGATATTCTTATATTCCCTTCACATAGGGTGTCATCATGCTACATCGATGTTGTAATAGAAAAAGTGATTTTATTAGCTTCACCCAGCAAAATTGTGTATAGATGCGAAGTACGCTTAATGTGTGAGCTGAGAAGTATCTAAGGTTGAGGTAACTTTTGATTGATGACCCAAAAAAAATGATGAACTCTGTGTTGAGGTTGAAAATTGCAATGGTGTGTTACCGTAAGATGTTTTTAAGCTTTCGGATGGCTAGAGAAAGAGTAAAGAGCAAAGCGATGGAGACCCAAATAATTAACGCAAAGGTACAGTTTCTTGTGTGTATGAATTTTTTTTACTATGACCCATTTGATTTTCAAGCCATGTCTTCAAATTATTAGAAACAAATTCAGGAAATTAATATTTTTGCTGTAGTTTCACCAATTAGCCACCATCGTGTTAACCTTGAATGGGGAAACATTCCAAGCACGGAACTTTTTTTGATTTTACGTTATCGAAGTTATTTGCCATGACTCTTTTTAAAGGTTAAATAAAATAACTAGAATTGACTAATATTAATTATGGAAGCTGAAATATTATATTGTATATTGCCAAAATAATTTAATATATTTACTCAAGTTTAGAACTACTGAGAGCTTTAATTACGAATAGATGTAAAAGAGGGGAAAGTCCCAATGATTTTCGGAGTGGCACTATTATCAATTTATAACTTACTGATATCAAAAATTTTGCTTTTTCTTTAGTTTATCAAAATGACCAACAACAAAAAAAAAACTTGCGAATGCTAAAACCCAATCCCGTCTCTAAAAACTGCCCTGTGTGACTGCAATAATCTGTTATAATTATTCGGGGGACTCCCCAAATTCAGGTTTTTGTCAAGTCTGCGAAATTTTTACATTTAATGTTCTGAATTTCGCGTCTAAGGGGCTGTTTATAAAATACATGACGCTAATTTTTGCTTTTTCAAATCCTCCTCACCCCTTTTGCTTCTACTCCTCGCAATGGTTTTTTTCCCGATTTTTTGTGAGTTTTTACCGCCAGCCACCGTTCTACAAATATGTGACGTATTTTATGGACACCCCATAACGTGTTAAAATTTCACATTAGTTCCCAGAAGGGTTTAAAGCATCTGAGCCAAAATTATGCAATCAAATCGTTGCAAGAAATCCTGTAGTATACAAATATCTATTTTTACTTTGTTATACAAAGTATAATAAAGTATTGTATCTATCAAAAATTTCAATCTCTTAATTTTGCCTAAAAAAAACATTCCCCGAGCACTCCCGAGTCGACTGAAGTTATATTAGAAACATAACAAAAGCTATAATTGCCAATCTGGCATTTATTGAAAACCCGTATGGTGATATTCGTATCAAAATTCGAAAAGTTGTACCAATTCCACTTTGAAGTCAAACTTTCCAATAAGATTTTTTAAAATTTATTCCAATCGGATTTTGATGTATGAAAGTTTTATGTAGAATCATATCCTAAATAACTTTTGTTCTTGCACTTTTTTGATAAGATGCACCGTTTTTCAGATATTCGCAAAAATCGTTTTCGTTCGTATGGACTTACAGATGTCTTTCTGTAAGTCTGTGTACAGAATTTCTCAAAAACTACTAGAGCTAGAGCCATGAAATTTTACAGGCATGTTTGGTCCTGGAATTATCCTGAATCCTATCAAATTTATTGGAAATCCGTTTACTGGAAGTAACCAAAATGTAACCTTTTCAAAAATCGCAATATCGCTTTATGCTATTAACTCTGAAACTACGCATTTTTCGGTATGACAAAAGTTGGAGACAATGAAATTTTCTAGATTTTTGTCTTTTACTAAAACTTTGTATATCAAATCGATATCAAGATATATCGGTATTTAAAAAAAATCAGTTTTTGCAACTATCTCGCAAACTAACCCGGCCCCTACACGCGACTATAAAGTCTGTCAGTAGCACAGACTTCAAATGTCAAATTACTGACAACGAATTAAAATACATTTAGCGAACTGGCAGTCAGTGCATTTACACGAGACTGTGTCAGCTCTATAGACGCGTGTAAGGGCCGGGTTTCAATGCATGAGGCAAATTAACCCATTAATGCCCATGAGAAAACCACTGAATATTTTGAATACAAAAACCAATTTATTTTTATAAAATAAACAAAATAAAAAGAAAATTCTGGAGAAAAAATTTATATATAAATCTGTGGTAATAAGTTAAAGTAGCTTAAGTCGATTTTCAGGCAAAGCTAAAGTGATTTGTTTGTAAATGCAAATTCAGATAAGTTTGGTGTTGCCTGAATATCGACTTAAGTTATTTTAACTTATTATCACAGAAATATCCCATGGACTCGTTTGAGTACAGCGGGCGTTAATGAGTTAAAGAGAATAATGATTTGTCTTGTACCAATATCCGTTATCTGTTACCGTTATTGACATACAGTGTGACCTCGGTAATCGCAACTATAGTAGACAGAGCCTGTTGCAATAACCGAGTCACAACATTATCTATCAAAAAGGGAAACATAAGTTCTTAAATTTTTCTTTGTTGTTGACCGTTATTTTATAATTATTTTTAAACAATAACAACCGTTTGCTGACCGTTATTTTATAATAAGTTCTTAAACAATACAACAGCTCCAAAAATAGGATAAAATCTGTACCATTTGTAACGTAATGTTTACGCTGCAAAATTAACTAAAAAAAACGCTAAATAAAATTTCACACAAATCACTATAAAAAAAATCTCCACTTTTCTGCTAAGTCAACAGTAACTATAATTAAAGCTGTTAAACACATTTCAGATAAAATGATTTAATATGCTTAACCGAAATATTATTAATAACATCGTTTAGTTATCGCTCAGTTATCAGTAAAAAAAAAAAACTGAACAAGAAAATCATTTATATCCCATTCCAAGAACTAAAATTATTATCTCGGAAAGATAACGAATTTTCCGAATGGGTCATAATATGTAGATAATCGAATTCACTTTACTCTCAATTCCACTGTTTATTCTTTTTTCTACAACAATTATGTGATTTTAATAGGCATTTTAATTTCATCAAAGCTATATTGGACCTTAAAATGGTCAAATGTTTTCTGAAAAATACAAATTCAATGAAAAGTTTACTTTGTAACATCGTAAAAGGGATAAAAATGCTAATAAAAAAAAATGAAAGAATTTTTTTTTGTGTGAGCATTTCTATAGATAAGTAATAATTTACGAAATTTAATGGCGTAATCAAATGTTTATAACGCAATGTTTTTTGGGCGATGGAAAACTTTGATTTACACCTGTTCATCCGTTAATGCGATAAAACACGTAGGAATTAATCTAAAGACATGAAAAATTTGCACAGAGCCGTTCTTCGTAAATGACAAGGCTATATTTGTGAAAGGGCAGAATCGAACAACTCTTTCCCCCCTCCTCCATGCAAATGGAAAATTTTCAGAGTTCCTTTTGGTCAACAAAGTAACGCTGATTTGATGAGTGGGTCAAAAAAGATCATATCAATTCTGAAATTGATATTGAAATTTCGTTTAATGTTTTCATAAACAAAAACTCGAACATTGAGGATCGTCGCTCTGTTGGGGTACTCAGCATATTCTATAGATATTTTCATGGGAAATGTTCCACCGAAATTTCCCAATTTATTCCTCCACGGTATGTTTTCCCTAGACCCTCTCGTACGCGCACGACTTCTTCCTTGAACCTCCCCGTTTTCGCACAGTAAAGTTTAGATATTCCTTCATTCCGCGAACAACAAGACTTTGGAATGATTTACCATCCAATGTGTTCCCACTATAGCCTGCAGAAGATCCAGGAGAACCGATATCTCCTTTCGTTCTTCCGACCATCCTGAGCTGTGCTTCGGCATTAAATAGTTTTCCCCTAAGCTCTGGCCGAAACTATAAAAGGCGGAAGAAATGGAACTCCTCAAATGAGGTTTGATCTAGGGATGTCAAAAAAGAACCGGTTACCCGGTGATTTTGCTTCGGTTAACCGGTTTTTTTCGGTGTTTTTTTTTGCACGGTTATATCCGGTTTTTTAAAGCCAAAAACCATTCAAAAAAATCGATCATTTTTTTTGTACGGAAAAATAATTTAAAACCAATTTTCGTGTAACTGAGTTGTTAGAAACACTTCTTTTTAGGCACTCTAAACCAAATACAATATTATATTGTGCCATTTATGGCCTCTTAATGGATTATATGCCATTTCACGCCCTTTGTTTATATTATAGTGTATTTGTTGCGTCTAAGACCTAACCTACCCAATTTGAACAAAACGGTTTTTCGGTGTTTTAATAACCGGTTTTTTGGATCCGGTTAAATCGGCCCGGTTTAAACCGAAGTCTTAAAAACCGGTTTAACCGAAAACCGTTTTTTTTCAAAAATTTGACATCCCTAGTTTGATTACAATATATCTTTCCTGCTGCTCCCATCTACAATTTTAATGTATTGCAAAGAAATAAATGACTTGCATCATTTGTAAGGTTTTTGTTGTAACCTATCAACAGCAAAGGTCACGATAACTGTCTGAAACAGTGATTCTCCAACTTTTTTCTCTCACGATCGTCTTTTTCGAAATATCGAGTTATAAAAAGATCGGCGATCTCGACAATCTCCGACTGTGGTCGACAGAGTCCAATCGAAGGTCAGATTTTGGGCGAAGCCGAACTGCCTTTTAAGAAAAAACCTTCAGTTAAGAATCCTTCAGTACGGCTTTAAGAAACCTTCAGTTCGGCTTTAAGAAACCTTCAGTTCAATTTTCTGAAATTTTCGACTTAAAAAAGTTTATAAAAATAAACACTATATTTCACACCTTCCCCCAACCTCGTTTCTGCCTTCTCCTAAACTACCTGCACTGAGCGAAAAATTTTACTTTTCGTACACAACATTTTTAGTACTAAAAAACCTTGTCCTGTCTGTACGACTGTCAAAAAGTAGAATTTACGAGCATTACGTAGCGATAGTAAAAAAAAAACGTTTAAATTTTTGAAATTCATATTTGTATTAAATTGTTAACACAATTTTTCGTACGCCATACATAGACCACAGTCGAGCTAACAAACTTTTACGTATAACCTGATATTTTGTAACAAAATGTTGTGTTGTGACTACACAATAATAGGCAAGGATTACAAATAGTTTTTGTAGTATCTTCTGATAAAATCTTGTGTTGCCTTAATGATCCTGAAAACGTAAACTTTACGTGTAGTGTGTAAAAATAATACAACACTCAAAAACTGGAACGAATTCAGCCAAACTACGTGCAGATTCGGATTCAGCGATGTCAACTTTTTCTTACATGATTAAAATATTCACATCAACAAGAAAAATATTGATTTTGCTAAAAAAATAAATTTTATATAGTATTTTTTCGAAAAAAAAAATCTTGTTTTGAGTTTTTCTCAAAAATTAAAGTCAATCTGACCAAACCATTGCAGATTCGGAATCATCGACGTCAAATTATCCTAAAATGATTGTAAATCTTTAGCAACACAAAAAAGTAGTTTTTTGTGGGGTAGTGTAATGGTTTTGACATCATTGGGAAAAATTAAATCGGTTTTTTTTTTGCAAAATCGACACAATATTGTGTTACCTGAACAGAAAATAGAAATGTAGATTCTACGTTCCCATTTTTGTATCCCTAACAAAATTTGTATCCCTAACAATTTGTGTTAGCTCTCAGTGTGAGCGATTTTGATGTTCTTCTCAGTGTGAGCGATTTTGATGTTCTTCTCAGTGTGAGCGATTTTGATGTTAATTAAAATTTTAGCACAATTACAAACTTCAAGTATATATTATATTATATTTTCATTATGGAACACTTGCCAAACACAGTTTGATAAGAATCTTTTGCGTACAGCTCAGTCTTTAATAAAAATATTATTTATGAAATAGGTTCCGGAAGTTACCTGCTTCACAAGCATCAACAAATTTGTCAAAAGTAAATGAAAAAAAAACACATGAGAAACTTTACGCAATATGAAATATGTGAATTCTTCGATTATTTTACTACATTAACCTAGATCAAGATACGAAAGAGTCTATCCAAAGTAAAATGAGCCCAAAGTGGTGTAATTTGAACTTTTCTCCTATACTTATATGGCGTGAAATGTTTCGGTCTCAATAGTTCCATAAACAGAAAATCAATATATCGAGATAAGTTTTAAGATGAGCAGAGCATAAACACGAGAATAAACTTCAAAAGAGAAACTTTCGAATGCATAAAAGTTCAACGTGCAAATGAGATTGAATATGCGTTTACTTAAATAATGGAAGTGAATTTCCAGTTGGCGTTATAGTTTGGGTTCTCATTCTGGAATCTACTATTATATATGGTTTAAATTTAATACAAGGAGCATCAACATCAGATACTAGAATAATTACAACAGGTACTCATCGCTAGATATAATGGGAATGGAATCTTTTGACGTTGAACCGAGAAACTAACAAAGGACTCGTCGTCGTCGTCGCCGCCGCCGCCGCTTTTATTCCCATCGTACGGTACGTTGGCGTATAGTTTCGGTTGCATATTAGAGTCAACATCCAGCATAGAACATACATACCTCACACCAGAATCTGCACCACCAGCAGCAGCAGCAGCGGCAGAATTCTCCCTTTCCCCATTTGCTTTGATCATCATACGGCATAGAATAAGCATAGCATAACATAGCATATATAACAGCATATAGCATATATAGAACGGTGTGTAGGTACACATAACTCCTCCATAAATCTTCAAATTTTGAGGCAGGGAATGCAAAAGGTCGGAAAGAGTAACAGAGAGAGAAAGATGGAAGTGGGTGTCATGCCATGCCATTAGATAGATTTGGTTGGGAAAATCGATAATTCAAGGGAGAGGAAAATCCACCATAAAAGATTTTTCAAACATATAAACACGAGTATAGTTAGGTGATGTTCATGGTGGAGAGGGGGGAAACCATCGGGAAATGGGAATTCACAAAACAAAATCATTTCGATTCCTTTGGGAGGCTTAAAGTAACTTAAAAAAGAAGAAAATCCACTACACAAGTTTGCCCATTAATTAGCAGTTACTTTAAGTGGATTCGAGGAAAACAAATTTTTTTCCAAAATTGTTTTGATACAAACAAAATATCATTCGTCGCCAAATAATTCTTAGGCATGAGAAATTCGATTTTTCTTCCATTTTTTTTAAGGAAATATATCTGTAGAAGAAATGTTTTTAAGTCTCAATGAATTGAATTTTTTTTTTTTTCGTACAGAAAGATTATTTCTTGTTTCGAATAATATTAGGCTGCCGCAAAATTCTTACTTTAAACAAGTTTAAAATAAAAAATAATCTTAAAATATACAGTTTAAGAATGTCTTTCAGGCAAACTAAAAGTTTATCAAAAACTTGGGTTATGGAGGTTGGTTTGAGTTTTGACAAATATATTTACGCTTTTCATTTTTTGATGATGCACCAGAAATGAAAAAAGAGAACTAACCCGATTTATTGGTTTTAACAAAGAAAACATTTAGTGATTAATGAACATGCGATTAAAAAAAACTCATCCACAAAAAATTTCAAGTCGTCAGCTAAACGCGTTCTCCAAGTATTTAAGACTAGCTTGCATACCCGTCGTTGCCGGGTTAAGTTTTTTGTATAAGTTTTAGAAAAATCTAATCATTGCAGGACTCTTCGTTGCGAATTAGTCTAACACAAGATTCGTGACCAGCGACCCCGAAAACTCCCTAATGCCATTTTTCCACGAAAAAAAATGGGAAAAAGGATATTTGCGTTATTTTTACAGGATCTTTCGTTTCTAATTTTGAAAATCTAACATCAGATTTGAAGTGGAAATATTACTCCAAACTTCTTTATTTTTTATTTATTTTTATATTATATATTAATTACTTCAAACACAATTGAAATTAAATTATATTTTTTTGTTTAATGATTTTCAAATTTAATTAAAATAAAACATACTTCTCAGTTTGAAATTACAATTACTAATGATAAAATTTTTAATAAATTTTGACACGTTTACCTAATGGAATACTTAAATTATTTTAAAATTTACAGTTAGAAAATTTACAGTTGAAATTTTAAAATTATTAAAATCAAAATTTACAGTGTATTAAACTGCCGCCACAGATTCATGGTGAAAATCACGGTTTAAAAAGACCCAAACCCACTTTACTTTTGAAAACACCCAAACTCCCCTTTCCGTTTATGCTCTTAGCGGTAAAATTTCGGAAAACCCCGCCTTAGTGATGGTTGGGACATACTGTGAAAGTTTCAAGTTTCTAGCTTCAGGGGTTGATGAGTCAGTCAGTCAATCAGTCAATCAGGTTAAACGATTTTATATTATATATATATAGATACGTACTTCGGATAGACAGACAGATCCACTCATCATTTTCACCGTCAGGAATACAAAACTTTCCGTCTATAGCAGGTGTCATCAAAGTAACTGTCGCTCCCTTTACAATCAGAATTTATAACCACTACAAATTAAAATACAGTTCAATGAAACACAACCTTCCACAAAATGATTTAAAATGAAATGCGTCATGCTAATAATGCACCGATTCCAACTCAAAGCACGATTCGTTTTATTCCTGCGATCCGAAGCCGCAACACACAAGGATTACAGCACACAATAAAAGGTCGATTATAGTGGCTATGCTGTTAAAGCCAATCTGTGTGTTGTGCCAGCCGAGCCACTAGCTGATGATGTCTGGTCTATAGCTACGAAGAGGAGAGTACAAGTTGTTAGGGAGATACAAAAAGAATTTGTCAAGCGGAAGAAAAATGACGTAAATTTCTTAATAAAAAATCCTTTGGCTATGTGAATTATGAATGTTAAACAAGTTTCTGGGAATAACCTCTACTTTAGCACGAAATGACAATATTTCCAAAATTTCAACTAAATTGTACTTGCAGATCAGAATACGAAAATCTGTCGAGGTGGTCATGAAACGTAATTTTTAACTCAAGGCCACAGTAAAAATATCTTATTTTCTTGACCCAATTTCGTTTGAATCTTCCGTTCTTTGGATTCAAAGAACCTTTTTTTTAATTTTGATTCAGCAGTTAGCATCTAATTGAAATCAATCAACAATAATAAAAGTGACACATTTAACAAAATTCATCTTAAATAAATTAATTCTTGTTATTACCTACTGATAACTTCTTGAACTAATTGTGAATAATTGATTGTTTTGCTTACACATTCGTATTCTAATTCCATTTTTTTTATTATTAACTCAAAATTCTATCTAAAATACAACGAAAAGGAATGAGATTTTTGAATGTAGTAAAATTAGCAACGTCATCTACAAAAAAAAAATAATTTGAATAATTTGAATTCCATTGAGAATTTCAGCAAGACAAAGAAAATGAAGAGGAAAACCTGAAAGTCAAAAAACCAGAAAGTATAAGAAAGCTACAAACGTGAAGTCTATTAGATAATATCGGAAAGCATTTTCATTCTGAAGATTTAGAAATGTTTGTGAGGATTTTTTCTCATCTTTATTTCACAATCGATCTCTCAGAGGTTTTCTTAATGTGTTTTCGAATTTTTTTTGAGTGGCTGATTTGATTTGTCTAAAATGACTAAATTAATAATAACTTTGCATATTTTATTCATTTCATAGAGTACTAAAATAAATATTGTAGATAATTTGACAACGTTTTTAAATGGTGTTACAGTCAGGACACTAAAAAAAACTTTCTGACTTTTGCTATGGATTTTCTGATTTTTAGTTGTTTGGGGTTGTAGCATTTGTTTTAAAAACAAATGTTGATTTGATTCGAACATATGTTTTTTTAGAATGATTCGGCTTGGTTTTGGTTTACGAAAATTTCAATGGTTTTTGGTTCGGTTTATCCAATTTCTGACGTCATATTCGGGTTCTCCAACTCCCAATTAACAAAATATGACTGTTTTCTGTAATGAAGATTTCAAAAAATCATTTCTTGTAGAATAGTGTTATATAATAGTGTTATAACTATATAAGCCGGTAACTTTTGAACTGTTTCTCGTAGAAAGTTAAAATTCTATGTGTAACATAATTTTTATACATTTTTTCTAACACCATTAACCGAAATAGTGAAGACACTTTGACCGTCAACGTAATTTGTCATTCTACTATTGATTGGACATCGTTTGTCCACTGTTGATGGTCAACATTTCAATCTGTTTCTCATTGTTTTTTCGGCAACCTAATACTGTGTGAATACCAAACCTAATACCGTCAAAGTGTTTGATGGTCAACAATTTTATGATTGATTGCGTGTATGCATTATGCCCTGTTTAATACAGACGAAAAATCACAGAAAACTAAAACACCTAAATTCATTTCGCATATATTCTTTACAGGAAAAAAACACTACCTGTACGAATTTTTAACATTTTTTTTACGAGTATTAGGTGTTTTTACTTGACTAGCTGAGAGTAAAACTTCTGTGAATTTCCTTCGGGGAAATAGAAGAGTAAAATAAATTCACATAACAAATTCCAGCCCCTAAATATTTCGGCCTAAGATATCTGTTACCGACAGGAACCTGAGTTCCGTGTATAATTGGCGAACATTCCCAGGAACTTATGGCAAACGGATTGGATTTAGGGGATAGGAGTGGGAATATAGCAATGTTTGCTGGTACCTGTTTGACATGAAACCTTGAAAGCTCGTTTTAAAAACTTTAATTCTATCTATAGCCCGTGGCGCTTTGTTCAGTTTTGTCAAAATCGAGCTATTTGTAGTTTGTGTACAAATTTTCATGTTCTTTCCATTGGATTATTAAATTTAGTCCTATCTCAAAAAAATGAAGATGTTACAGCCGTTTAAAGCGCATCATCTGAATCACTTTAAAACTGCTATTCTGTATATTTTACTTTTAGTCGTTTAGTGCAGCCTACCTTTGGGATCCAGATATTTCTCCAAGCCTATAGAATCTCCTACATTAAACCAATAATAAACATTGTCCAAATATGTATTTCAGACTATCTGGTAACACTTATACTATATAATCGCATTTTGAATTCCAAATGAATTCTCAAATCATGCGAGCGTGATACATACCAGAGAAGCGCAACATTTCAATAAAAGAATGCTCTCGAAAAGTATGCGAATTGGGGATTGAACTTAAAACTAAATGTAACTGAAGAGAGTATCTTTAACCTGTTTCTATTCTAGGCTGCGCGCGCATAAAATAATCACAGGTCAGCTTAGCCATCGAAATGATCGTCATTTAGTCGCATTCGAAGCAATCGATCCGATTTGGGATCAAAATCGAAATCGCATTGAATGATGGGGAGAAGGCAACGACTTTGGAAAGATTCGCTTTAAGGTAACGAATTACGAAACGCGTCCAACAAACTACAGGAACGTCAGACAAACAGAGACTAGTTAGCGATAGTTAGTGAGATAAATAGCCGATGTGGTTATTTTTCAATAGTTTTGTTTCATTTGGGTTGCTTTTAATATTTTGTGCGAAGCGATAGACAGAGGTGATGTGATTACGAGCGGATTTTGATTTGGAAATACGGAATAATCGTGATAACTAATTGACCAGTACTCAAAGTAGGCACTAATGCTTAATACGAAGGATCAATCAAAAAAGCGTTGTCGGTTAATCATCAACACTTCTACAGATCGGTTCCCTTAAAAAAGATCTTCAAATCGTCGGTCTCTTTAAAACATTCTCAAAATTTCAGTGATTTGACAAAAAATTTAGCTCCTAGAGGACCTACAAAAAAATTCACGCTATTTGTTAAGATTTTGAACGGATTTTAACGCAGATTTTATACCCGTATGGTGAAACCAAAGGGTATATTAGATTTGCCTTACCGTTTGTAACGCCAAGATCCGGTCATCACACGCAAAAATGAATTACACCAGTGTGTTTAGAATGATAAAAAAAATTGAATTTTGCATCTCCGTCCGTCTGTGGCACGGATTGCGGGCGCACAAATTAAGCTAGAAACTTTAAATTTTACGCAGATTGGTTTTTCGTAAAATGCAAGGCTAAATTCGTTGATGGACAAAAATGGACCTTTAGGGAGGGTACCCCCCAAACGAACGAAAATGTTTTTTGCGAATTTTTTTTCTTTCATATTTTATGCCAGGAGCTTAGGCAAATTTCCTCTAATGCCGACAGCTCAAGACATTCATTCATTCATACAACCCATTCACACACTGAATACTCCCCTCATCCCACTGCAACAAAGACTTGACGCGACAGTATATAGCCTTATAGACCATTGTGTCCACTTACGTTGCTTGCAGGAGTATTCAGACGGCGGGAGGCGAGACCAAACTGGTCCGTGTTTAGGTCCATAAGCAGAAAAGTTCAAAATTTTTCGAATCGAATTAATTTGCCCTGAGTGTGATTTGAACCACTGCTCGTTGGATTACAAGGCAAGCACTAACCTGACTAAACCATCCATGCCACTATCTCAAATATCTCAAAAACGGTGCATCTTATCAAAAAAGTGCAAGAACAAAAGTTGTTTAGGATATAATTCTACATAAAACTCCCATACATCAAAATCCGATTGGAATAAATTTTAAAAAATGTTATTGAAAAGTTTGACTTCAAAGTGGAATTTTGATACAACTGTTCGCCGTTCACTTAAACTTCAAACAATGCCATATTACCATACGGGTTTTCAATAATTGCCAGATTGGCAAAAAATTTCGACTGCGGCGCATTCGATCGATAATGACTGGTGTATATTTATTCGTAGAAAATGAATGAAATCATATAATCTTGGCAAAAGCACCGTAACTATGGGCTTTACGATAGTTATTAAATTGCTATTACCATTCAGAACAAATTGGTTTTCCCAAAAAGGGGGTCGCAAGAAGGTTTTCGCTAGGGGGGGGGGGGGGGGGGGGGGGGGAGGATTTCTAGATCCGCCACTGAATCGAACATCTTAACCCTGCCAATCTATCTACCAATCCGGTGCATAAAAATTTTCACCTGAAACCGGTCGAGTTTTGTTTCAACTTATGCAAATGCAAAGTAAAGAATCAAATATAGAGTAGATGCGGAATCAAATCGAAGATATGTAATTCATATAATAAATTCATATGTTGTGCAAATGAGATCGTTTTTTTTAATTAGTTTTCTTGCTGCGTTGTTGGTTTTTAGTTGCCAGTTTTCAGTTTTCTTGTTTATACTCTCTGGACTTGATGTCGTTGCCATACGATTAGCTGGTTTTGCTGCCAATGGGTTTGGTTTCATCAGTTGGGCTGCTTGTTTGCATGCCTCCCCATGTTTGGGAGGTTTTTTGACAAAAGACATAAGAAGATGGGCGCTAGCGCAGACGTGGAATTTTGTCTATAAATAAATGAAAAATGAAGGCAACCAAAACTGAATTTAACTGAAATTGATCCAGAAAAAAAACACTACGTAGTAAAGGCAATTGCATCTCATTGAAATCGGTAGATTCAGCGTGGCGATTGTAGAACCAATTTCTTGATCAGTTTTATATGTAACTTCGAGAGAAAAAAAACCGAATAAAACGGAAAAATGTTTTTTTTTTGCCAATGAGTATTTGTTGCCCTTCCCCGTTTTCTCAATGCCACTAACAAATAAAAGGGGCCACACAAATTCGATCCCATCTAACATCCCTTAACCACCAGCCAGCCCTCAATGTTGCCGCGCGTTATCTCCTCACTACAGCAAAACTCCCATATGAATGGGGGGTTGAGGAGCTTTGCCCGTTTACCTCTAAAATCCTCCCGGTTTTGTGGTATTTGTGACCATTGCCAACACACCCAGCCATCATCACATCGCCATCCCCGGACTACCCACCCATTCAATACATACCACTGAACAACCCCATTCGAAAATCACCACCACCCCAGGCTCAGCAGCAGCAGCAGGAACTTTGCTATCGCCATCGACACCTTCCCAATGCAAGCGAACCGAAGCGAAGCGCTCAACGGTAGCATAATCGGAAGGAGTTGCGACAAAGGGGTGGCTGACAGGCGTTCCATTTATTTTGTATGTTTAGTGGATGGTAACTGGTGGCTGGAAAGGGTTGATGGTGGCGGTAGTGATGTCCTGGAGCCTGACGGAACAAGTGAAATTTACTCCGATTCTTGGAAATTTCTATACAACAAAGACCCAAATGGTGCGAGAGTGGGTGGTAGGGAAGTTTTCCAGGCAAATTCAGTAAGGGGGGGTGGGGCGGGTTGGGTTAGCCAAGGACAGGAAATGAAATGTTCAGAAACCTTCGACGGGCTGACCCGGATGGCAGGTTGCTGCGACGCTAAGAAGGTGGCAATGGGATGTGGTGGTGTGGGAATAAAGTTTTAAGGTGGTATGGATGGGGCATGGCCGAGAGATGCCTGTGACGTAGTAGGGTCGCTTCGCAGTACGAAGCGTGTTGTCGTACACACATTTTCGGGAATGCGACTAAAGAGGGTGGTGCTGGTGCAATCTAGCAGTAGACTTGTGGCAGAATATGTAGGAAGTCAGTCACTTTATTGCATTGTTATACAATTTTACTAAAACCAGACATTAAAATGGTCTAAGGTGGTACACACCAGTCACACGAGCCCCAGAAACACCAGCCAACCAATCGAAGACCGAAAAACAGTTGATTTGCATGTGTGTAATTTAAACATTTTGCTTACTTATGGTTTGTCACAAATGT
Organism: Chrysopilus asiliformis; assembly: GCA_964034945.1. NCBI lineage: Eukaryota > Metazoa > Arthropoda > Insecta > Diptera > Rhagionidae > Chrysopilus > Chrysopilus asiliformis. Next base: position 8,382,713 of record OZ035962.1, read on the forward strand.
AGACGCGAGAATGAGGTTAAGGTACAGAGTGAAATTTTAATTTTATTCATCATCAGAGACAAACATCATCGACATTGCCATCGTCATCGCATTATAATTGACAGTTGGTAGAGTACGCAACTTTTGCTAATGTCGACATAAAAGCGATTCTATTCATCGACAAGCGGCTGCTGAATTACCTCACACTCGACCCCTCTGCTATATATTGGCTGGAGGGCACATAATCAACCAAATGGATGGTGGCAAACGAGGGGCGTTCGGTGTTCATTCGTCAATGAGCTCAATTTGAGAAAAGTCAGTCAACCAGCCATCGCCATCAACATCGACCGACCGACCAACCATCCATCTAAGCAGCAGCAATTCTGCCTGATGGCTTTCGTTTCAAGTAAAAGTCCAGCATTTCAAGCGAACCGGAAAATATTCCAATTTCGTTTGGGTCAGAACAATATTTTAAAATGTAGATTTGTGGTTTCGTGGCCACTCTAGTTTGCTATCGAGAGCTTAAAATCATAGGTGATTTTATTACGTTGTTGAAATTAATTAAAAAACATCTTAAAGAATGTCAAATCGATCAAAGCATTACAGTCAAGTCAAGGAGGTCACTGAATTTCTTTGCATGAAACCGTATTCGATGTGAACCATCAAGTTGTTGTAGCGTCTATTTTGCTCTAAACTCTAAACATTGCTTCCCCTAATATGATGAAATTGAAGTAGTTTATTGCATTGCCAATAAACTTTTGTAGTCATGTTTCAGGGGAAAATAGTTTAAATAGCTTGTCTTCCAATAGGAACACAAGACGCGTGTAGAACAATTTGCAATAGGTGCATGATGGGTAGGATGACCAGATCTTTGGTTTTGATCTGGAGTTTCCTGTTTCCTAAATCCCCGGGTTAGGCCAAAAGTCTCCGGGTTACGCCAAATTCTTAAGAAAATCGTTTCTTACTTTCACTATCTGGAAAAAATCGTTTTTTTTTATTTGTTTGTGGTTTCGTTTTATTGATTTTTTGTTTTTAATAAACGTAATAAACGTTATTTTTTGTTCATAAACGAATTAAACATTTAAAATTACTAGCTTGTTTTGGTTTTCAATGAGCATAGCATCTTATGTTTATATGGAACTTTTTCATGAGTTGTTGTAGGCAGAGAAATGTATTATGATGTCACAAACGACGGATGGTTCTATGTGGAGTTGGTGTCCAGATTCATGCAATATTTGAGAATGAAATATTATCGCTTTTCGCCACACCAATTTTTTTTCCCCAACTTGGTCGGGTTTACAGAAATAAGAAACTGGTCACCCTAATGATGGACCTGTGAACGGATGAAGTTAGAGAAACATTTACATGTAAATGGCTTCCTTCTAATTTGTCATAGACATTAAATCAAGTATTATACATATGAAATTTGTGTCAACGCAATATTTTTATGTCCTTAGGGGAAATAAAACAAACACAAGAAAAGTTATTTTAAACAATCGTTTTTCACATTCTAATGCACATTATGTGAAAGAGATCCTGTTGACGAATCTCAAGTTATTTCTTGTGATTTTCGCTCGTAAACTTTTTTTTCGCAAAACAGTATTCGACTTATGAAGTCGTTTCAAAAAAAAAGTCCTTAGCCTGTGATTTTATATTACACAGTGCAACAAAATTCACAAAGTTTACTGTTTCTTTCAAGATGTTTGATGTTAATCATCATCAGCCTCGACGCTACAGCTCTCGAAGAATCTGGGCCTCCTCAATTGAGGTTTCATAACAATTTCTTCCCTGCTTCGCACCTACAGTTTTTTTTACATGGATTACGAGCGAACCATGGCTGAATTACAACATTTGTAAGGATTTTGCGTTGCAACCCATCAACAACAGAGGTCGTGATAGCAATCTAGTGTTACTAGTGTGCGCTGATTCCGAACATCAAAGAATTTACTGGGTGTTAAAAACTGTAAAAAGTTCTAAAAGAAAATTCAAAAATTGGCTTGAGTGCAAATTTTTATACCAAAAATGGTTTTAAAATGATATTGGCAACTTTTGCAGGATAAATGTAATAACGGTAAAATTGCCCATTGCGTATTTTTACGTTGAATGTTTCATAATTTGTGTAAATCAATCAGCTGTTCGGCAGTCTTCGCTCAATAAACACAAAATTAGAAGTTGAAAATGCCAATAATCAGTGAAAACCTAAGATTTACTAAATATGATCAAATAGCACAAGGAAAATTCTTACTGTTGCAGCCGAATTTAAGAATTTCTCGAAATCTCCGGATTTGACGTTTGAGTAACTTTACGATGTTCGCTTAAAGGACTTTTCATACAAACTTTGACAGAGGTCCTATCATCGAACACAATACGATTGGTTCGAATCGTAAATTCAATGATGTTGTTAGCGTTTTATACCAACAACAACATTCAATTTACGATTCGAATCAATCGAAATGTGTTCGGTGATAGGGCCTCAGTTCATTTACGACGTGGTAAACTTACGCAGTTTACGCGGTTTACGAGACATTTCTGCGGATTTAAGAATCCCCTAATAAAAATTCAGGTGTTTAATATAATTTTTGATTTATTTAGATAGTTTTTAAACGTTTGTGGTTTATATTAGAACGATTTCTTCTTTGGTATTTACTCGAATATTTCCTTAACAAATTTCCATTGTAAGTTTGTGAGTTCCATTGTAAGTTTATCAAAACTACTTCTCACCTTCGTTTGTAACAGAATTATTTACCTTTCAAAAAAATTGTCTTTTTGTTCATTTGTCAGTGTGTGTGTGTGAGTGTGTGTATGAGCTGTCAAACAATTGACTACCGCCCTAATTCCGGTTTAAAGATTGACGTCTCTTATTAACTCGAGTTAAGAGGATATTAATAGATTTCGTATTCTGAATTACAAGAGATGTCAACCTCTACTTCCGTGGTGAATTTTTCTAATAGGTTTTGCGATTCTTAAAACAAAATCGACGGTTCTACCCTCACAAACTTAAGAGGACTTCGCCGATATCCTGTTACCACCTCTTATCTGGTGTGCTGCGTTTGAAACTTGCAAAATTTGTTTCGAGGAGGCCTCCAACAAAATATTGATATTGAAAAGGTATGTAAAATTATATTCTGAACATTTTTTTGAATAGTACTGTTTTTAATCAAATTCGCCGTTTTGAAGAAAACCGCGAGCAAAGTTTAACGACGTGAAAAAGTCAAAATTTCAACATTTTTTATGTAAAACTCATTAAAGTTTGTGCCTGCTTTTCAATTGGGGACCATTATTGGCACCAAAAACGAATTATAAATCAACTGGGATAACATTAAAATCACCATTTGCTTTCAATTCAAATAAAGTTATAAAACTTGGAAGAAATAGTTTAAAAATATGAAAAAGAAGCTTTTCTAATCGGTGAATTTGAATACGGATTGTCTTTCTTTTATTATTTGTTCATTTTACTGGCACAATATATTTTTTTTATATGACTTTAATTTCAAGCCGTCTGAATCGAGTAAAAATCCATTCTCCAAAAATGTATTCACATGCTTTTCAAGATCCAAAATGTCTTTTTTATACAATGTTTCGATAATTTCCATTGTTTTAGACAACTTTATTAATTGCGGATAAAATTAAATGACACGACCTTGCCAGATATACCTGCTATGGTAGATATCTTAACTTGTTAAAATCGAAACTTACCAAAATCTCTAATCCAGAATACCATTTCTATTAAAATCCTGATTTTTTTTAATCATTTTATAGTTTTAGCCAGAGCTTAGGGGAATACCCTTTAATGCCGAAGCACAGCTCAGGATGGTCAAAAGAACGAAAGGAGATGCCGGTTTATATTCTCCTGGAACTTCTGCAGGCTATAGTGGGAACACATTGGATGGTAAATCGTTCCAAAGTCTTGTTGTTCGCGGAATGAAGAAATTCCTAAACTTTACTGTACGAAAACGGTGAGGCCAAGGAAGAAGTCGTGCGCGTACGAGAGGGTCTAGGGAAAACATACCGTGGAGGAAAAAGTTGGGAAATTTCGGTGGAACATTTCCCATGGAAATATCTATAGAATATGCTGAGTACCCCAACAGAGCGTTTGATGCTCGAGAGACGGTAATGAATCTGTCAAAGATTTGTTTCCAATCAATCGGATCGCACGTTTTTGAATTCCGTTCAGCAGTTCCAGGACAGTTTTGGGGGCTCCAGACCAAATGCGCGAATTATACTCAAATCTCGGACGAATGTAGGTCTTGTAGATGCTGAGGACGTCAATTGGTGTGAAATATTTTTTGCAGCGTCCCAGAAAGCCTGGCCACTGCGATGCTTCCTTTGCAATTTTGAAAATATGATCAGAAAATATTTAACAGTTAAGAAAATATCTTAGCTTTCGTAATCCGGAATAGGGAGGGTACGTTTGGGTACGGTCCTTCGGGGATATTCATGACTATAGTTACTTACGGCAAGCTATGACAGTTTGACGTCATTACCTATCATTGACTACGACTATTAATGCATCCCCAAATGCCCTCCTGATCGATTTACACAAAATATTTGAAGAGTGCGTTCATGAAACACTGCGTAAAAATACGCAATCGATAGTTTTTGCCTAAAATACTCATAATATATCTCAAGTTTGGCTATTAGGGTCCAAAAACGACTGTCGGATTCAGATCCGGGATGCCTAAATTAGCGCAAAATTTAGATTAAAATATCGACAAAAAGACGTTGATACTTGCTTTTGTTAATGAGAATCATGTTGTATTTCAACATATTTAATATACAGGGTTGTTTAACCTTTTGCATTCCACACTTTTGTGGTTAAACTTAGTATGTCACCGTATAGATGTCAGTGGACTGCAAAAGTTTAGACGATTTTATTTCTAAATAAGTCGGCTGAGCTGCGTCTGAAGCATGTTGGCTTCCAAACTAGAACCATACTAGTGGCTGACTTTCTGGACCCGGCATACCTATAAGATTACTTCAATCATAAAAAAAATTTCAATAACAATATGAGCAGTGGGTTGACAAGACTAATAACAGTAAATAAAACACGTCTAAATCAAAAAAAATAAAACTTTCAATAGAATGACGTATTTTATAGACAGCCCCACTCGATACAGCTGTTTTAAAGCAAACACAGCATTTTAAATTAAAAATCGTGAGACAATAATCCCGAAACACTTCTAAAATGAATGGAAAATGCCACCATTACTTTCAGTATCTACAAACAAGACATATTTTGTTTCAAATTTAATATTATTAATAACTTAATCCTCTAAATCGGAAATTCTACAAGTCAAAATATTTTCAGAACAGGAACGTCGAGATGGCTTTTTTCCAGTAGGCACTAGGATCTGGGGCATGAAAGTTTAATTAAAAAGAAAACTGGAATAGTGTAACTTGGAAATGGTTTATCGATTGCCGTTACTACCACCTGAAAGAGGTGAGGCGACTTCCCTGGAGTTAAGATCCTAGCCGGGCACATGTGGAATTCGGAAACGTGGTATTGAAACAGTCGTATGATAGCCTAAACATGGTAGAATAGCGAAGTCGTAAGACAAGAGAAAAAAAACAACACAAGATGTGAGACATTGCGACTTGGTTTGGATCGAAAGCAATAAAATCGCATCGCATATACACAAAGATCTGGTGATGCTGATATCGTTGCGATACAAGTATAGCGCAGCGAGCCATCAGAAAAGCACCCCCTCATCCCGTTATATTGTACCACCTCTGCTTGAAGAACAGCTAGAAAGCTGCCAAAATGGCCAAACAAGAATTGCGGAAAGAGTGAAGGGGGAAAAAGCGCCCTCGACCTTTCCACTCCCTGCTGGCCTATCTAACTGTCTATTGGTGGCAGCTAACCTTCTGTTGCCTAACGCAAATCCAACCGAAAATCAACGACGGAGTGACAGAGGAAAGAAGACACAACGGCAGCGCCAGCGGGACGAACGATAGCGGTGGCGGCGGCATTGAATTTGTGTACTTTAATCCAAATCCCCGTTCCACGACCTCATCTCTTTCTCGACAACCCCAAGAGCGCCTCGTTCCGTGTCTCGATTCCCTCAGCTATGAAGTCTATCCCATGTGGGATGGAAGCGATGCGACGGTGGGGCGATTGGGCTGAATGCCGCTGGGTGATATCGCTCGAGATAAGGGAATCCATTAAAGAGCTCTCTGGCATGTCGACGGTTACAGCGGCGGTGTGGGGGCAGGAGGAGGCTTCAAAGCACAACACACAAGGGGGTGGGCGAAGGTGGCGGCAGCACTGAAAAAGTGATCAGCGAATCGACCTAGCGAGTGAGCGACCCGCGAAGAAAGAAGGCCACACAACACTTGTCCAACTCCTCCCCAACCCTTGCCTAGTGCTACTGTCACAAAGCACTAGAACTGCACGAGCTACTCGGCTAATAGCCAGCCAAATATGTGGAACAATTGCCAATATTTATTTATCTCTAAATTTAATTGGAATTCGTCGCTGCTGACAGACATTGTCCATGCACAAACACATGCACACACCTCATTAGAACGAGTGTCCGCCGTCGATTTCTTTCGAATCGAATCTAAAAAGTGAAAATTCCGCAATTCGCGAGCATTTCTTCATATGATTTTAGACAAATATTCATCGGTGGTTCGGTGGTAGAATGCTCGTTGAATTGTGGAATGTACTTCGGTTGCACTGACAGCTAATTGAGTTCACCATAGAAGAGTTCTCCGTGAAAAGTCCTTTGAAACGAGACCCCACACTTGATAGTTTAGATTAGTTGATATATATCCGAATGTGAGCCAAAGAAATGAAAACTGATAGGAAAAAAAACATCGTTTCAAAGAGGCTTTTAATCGCCCCAAAAAGTAATTAACTGAGAAATGTGTACCTGGCGGCGGGGTCAATAATTTCAAGATTTCCTCCAAACGCGACCAAACGGTGTTGCTGGTGTGGGTTTCTTATATGGCTGTCTCGTTCGCACTCGTAGAACGCGGATAGCTATTAGGATAGCAAATATAGCTGTTCCGTCGCACACAATCACACAGCGCACTGTAGAAATTCACACGACGGAAGCGGAAAAACGTATAAAATCTCCACTTGAAAACTCACGTTCTATGCAAATGACGTTCCTATATCGCCGTTGTCCACTTAACTATGTCCCGGTGACGTTTCTACGCGAATATCAGTGCGTGCATAGCCAGCTTTCGCCTGTGTTGAGGTGAATTACGGCCAACACACAACTATTGTGAAGCTCTTGCGGAAAGCACGAAGAAAATGCGAAAGGAGTAAAGAATCTGGAAAATCCTTCATCTAGTGATCTTCCTCGCACACAAACACTGTGGAACTCCTGAACACATATTGCTTTGCACTTCACTGTAGCGTGCGTGTGCTTTCAAAATCGCGCGAATGCATTTTCCACTACACTAACGGGAAAGTTCACGAAAAGCAACAACAAAAACACTCAGCACGACACGAGCACGAAAAAAAAAAAATAAAAAAAACTATGAGCCGAAAACCCAACAAAATCACAAACAACGGACTTACACAGCGGTGAGCGTATCACCTGTCCAGCGAGATGGCTACAAATAATGGACACTTCACACCACTTCTGCTTCTTCGATTTCCTTCTAACGACTACAAAATGCCAATTAATGGATCGCCGTTAGTAAACAAACAAAAAACAGTCGACAGGTACTTTTTTTATCGGAAAATTCAGCGAGATTTGTTTATGTTTCGCTTGACGTTTCCGTTTTTCACGATTTTCCACTCAATCCGAGCGCGAATTGCTGTTGCAAAATCCACACCACCACCGAAAAATAACGTTTTCAAAATGTTTACGCGCACACTTTGGCAGCGCGACACGTTACACATCTGCACCACGAAAGCTCCACTCGTACGCACACACTTGCACCGTATCACAGAATCGATTATCGCATGGTTTGATTAAAAAAAGAAGCAAGTCTTCTGGCTCGCGACTTTTTTCTTTGATGGAATTTTTCTCGCCTGTCCCAAAGTGCTCCGATGGCGTCAAATCGTATTTCTTCCGCAGTTTTTCGATTGATGCGGACGCAGAGAACGTTTGTAAACACTAATTTTTTATAATTTTCCGATTTATTTTGGTTTTATACATACAAAATAATGTTTTCTCCTCAACAAGCTTTACCACACACCAATCGAAAAAATCGTGAAGTAGTGTGGCACATACGATCTCACAAAGCACCGAAATAGCTATGCTATAATTCACCTAGCAGATGGGTAATTTTTAAATTGGAACCTACAACATTACTTAGAGTACCTCTACGGAAACTAAAGTGCATCTATGTAATTTTCTTTGTCGTTTTAGGAAAGTTTTTATAGCAAATCCAAAAGGAATCTGAAAAGTTAGGCTTGTTTAATTTGCTCGATTTACTGTTATAATCGTCCCAATAGTTTGTTTCTAAACCTAATTAATAGACTGTCCTATTTATTAGGTAGAGAGTAGAGGGCCTGTGATCTACAGAATGGACAATCGAAATTAACACGTTGACGGACAGTAGAAACAAGTGAAATTCGAACAAGTGAAATTCGACAGTAGAAACAAGTGAAATTCGAAAATTGACACTAGGCTTCTACTTGTACGCTGGTAAATGCACATTTGTGCTGCTACAGCCGCAGTGTCTAAAAACGACCGTTTCGTATTGGACGGCTATTGCCGTCATGTCACATAGTGAACTTGAACTTGACGGCTATAGCCGCAACTGTCCGTCAACGTGTTAATAGACTATCCTACTGATTATGGAACTGTCTTAACTCTCCGTCTACCATTGGGGTCAATTTGACCCCACAGCGATAAAATTTTTCTCTAATTCTAGCCGTAATAGTTTTTGGACTTTGTAACTTCTTGACATTGTTTCTTTAAAAATTCTTTATTGTATTTTGCTGGAATCTATTGACATTATTGAAGTTTTTTCTAAGAGTACTCAGGCATTTTCAATAACAACTAAAGGAAAATGGCTTATTACCGATTGGGGTCTAATTGACCCCAACGGTAGTTCTATCAGGTTTTTTTTCGGTAGACGGAGGGTTAAAGGATTGGAATTAGAACCGGAATAGAACTAGAAGACTATATGGAGGACTCAGAATAGAAGTGGATCAAGTACAGAAAATCATATGTTGAGAAATTAAGCGTTAAAGTTTTTATATCCCTATTAATTCGCAAATAAATTTCAACACAAATTGGTAGGTTAAAGGTTATATTTTACCAAGACTGAATTACAAATAATATTGGGGTATGGTAATAAGGTTAAAAATAAAATAGTTTGAAAAAAAATGTCAATTTGATACATTTCAGCATTTAAACAATTTTTTTCATAGCCATTAATTGAAATGCAGCTTCTATTCTGATTCCTCCATATAATACTAGAGTGTGGTCATCGGAAAACCATTGGCGGTTCGAAACTTTTCGAATTTTTTTTCTCACAAATTTTCGAATTGTTTTCAGGAAATAAAATTGGTTGAACATCAAGGGATAAGCTAAAAAAAAATTAAAATGCAGTTCTTTTTATATAAAAATTGGCTATAAATGAAAAAATTGGACATTTTTGATAATTAAAAAAGTTTTAACACAAATCATCACTTTGAAATATACCTTTTATTGCCAGAATATTTATTTTAAAAGATTCAAAGTTTAAGGTTATCTTAGAACGACTCGGACTACTCCAAAATTATCTCGCTTTTAGGGTTGAGCAAAAATCTGTTAATAATCGACTATGTTGACGTAGTTTTGGGAGAAATTTGAGAAGTTTTGTTGAATCTTCGGATTTTACTGGAAATGCAATTGAATCAAACACTTAAAGCCTACAATCTTACAATAATAGTCATTTAAAACCATTGTAATCATTCCCATATATATTTTTTATTTTTAGCAAACAAATACAAAAGTGTTTATTAAAAAAAATATTCGCTTAAAGCGACATTTGTTTATAAATATAAAGGCGATTTCGTTGAAAATCAAGCTGTTGATTCGGTCATTATAGCTATATAGAATAGTGTAAATTTCAAAAACTTGTCTTAAATGTTGAAGGCAAAACTTCAAGTACGCTCATTTTCAGTCCAGTGGCTAGTTTATTTGAAACCTCCAGCCAAACGTTTAACGTAGTCCTTCCGACATGGCATATCATCAGCAGGTCTATTATGAGGGAGCCAAACAGGTTCACCAATAAAGTATCGTTTAGCTTTAATGTAATTCTGCATCGAAAACAAGAATTAAATTTGTAAATGCATTAAATTTGTAAAAATAAAAAATTAAACTAACATTTGTATCAAGTGTAAATCGGTGATAAATTCCTGATGGTATGACGATCATGTCGCCTGGTACAACCTGAATTCTAATCCACTTGTCAGCGCCACTAAAACATTAGAAAATTAACTAAAAAAAATATTAATAAAATCTTTTGGTTTTACTCTCGAACATCAAAATATCCCGATCCATCGATAACAAAGCGAATCTCTTCGTCAGTGTGCAAATGTTCAGTGTAAAAATTCTTTAATTTATTTTCATAATCCTCAAGACATTCTTTGGAACAATTGATCTGAAAGTAGTTTTAGAATTTATTATTTATATTATATATTTGAAAACAATTTTAATTACTTCATCTTCATAAGTGTAACCTCGATTTTTCCGAATTTTATCCAAAATACCATCAATTCTGTAGGTTTCGGCATTGAGCTATAAAAAAAATTTAAAAGCGTTATTTAAACCATTTTAATTTATACATATAAAGGAGAAATCTGGGGTTATTTTTACACAATTTTTAAACTTCTTGATAACACAAATTTCTTCAATCCCTGTGAAGTGGATTTCTATACTAAATGAACCTCGACATATTCGATCTCTTGATTTTTTTGCTATTTTAAATTAGACATATCGAGGATTGAGTGTAATACAAAAATTTTGTGTACAGGATTTTTAAGTCAAATTAAACCTTTTACACATTAAATTCACTATTTTTTAGATCAAATTCGTCATTTTGCAAATCAAATTCAATTAAAAAAATTAGCGTTTTTTCTTGTAAATTAGTAAAAGTTACAACATGTAGATTGATTAAATAACTAGATAACTTAATAAGATTTTTAAATATTGAAACAAAATTGATGAGACAAAAATTATCATTGATTACAGTTCTAATTTGTTATAAAAACAAAAAATCGTTTAGGTGTGAAACAGATTTAAACCACGGTATCCTATACCGTGGATTTAAACCAGTGCAGTAGCAAAGTTAAATTGTTTCTTAACTCATTTACTCAGAAAAATAATAATTTTCAGGAGTTAAAAAACACGTGAGATAATTTTACAGATGTTCATAACTTTAAAAGCTTTTTATGCAAACAAAGAGGTATAAACGACAGAAATGTCAAATGGCCAGCTGATAAGCTATCGATAAAAGCACACTTCGTAAATTTACTGGGGAAAATTAAGTGAACTTCAACAATTACTAGTGGTTTTTTGTGCGTTGAATGAAGTCTAGTCTGGACTGTTAGCCAAATGTTGGCTTATTTTTAGAATAACGCGTTTTTTTACCTTAAAATATTCCACTCCAGTTTTCTCGTACAGCTCTTCCAAAGTCAAAAAAACGGGTGGATTGAGATGATGTTCCAATCTTTGGTCCGTCTGTTCATTATCCATAAACCATGCTTGAACCATTTTCGTAAATCAAGTATTTAACTTTTTGAAGAAATTTGAAAAAATTAACAGCAGCCGAACATACTACAACTCCGAACACTTGAAACTAACTGAAGCAAAATCAAATCGAATTCGCGTTCCTCAAGTTTTCTTCTTCCCTCAACAAAAAATTCCGTTTCTATGGATATGAATGACTAGAAGCGTGGGGGGAGGGGTTTCGTGCCACCCAATTTTGTGTGTGGCGTAATTTCAGAGATTCGTAATTCATTTCGCAAATTATGGTAAAGCTTTTGAAGCAAGTGCAAACAGCAACAGATAAAATATTGTCACTGAGATTATTTAAAAATCCATGGAGTGAAGCACATAATATAATTTGAATTCACTTCTCTAATTATTTTTGATTTCAGTATTCTATTCAAGGGGTTATCTGAATTTGGATTCAATCACGTGGTATCTCCCAAATAAAACATTTTACGGGGACACAAGGATGGAAGGTGAAGTTATCACTGTGTACAACAAAGTGAATTTGTTTGAAAACAACTTTAATTAAATGTAATTCAAATTGCTTTTAGGAAAGATATCGAAAAACTGAAATTTATAGAAAACCGTTGGCATTGGGGATGTATAAAACTTGCCGCATTGACAAGTGTTTTTTTCAACACAAATTAATTGCTTTGTCTTGCGAAATATGTTTGATATTATGACGCATCAAATTTTCCATTTCTAGCTAATTTAACTATATTTTCTACTACCTTCATAACCATACTAAATTTTTGCAACTTACAGTTGGTTTTAGTAGGAAATGCCTTACATAAATAGTACTAGGAGCTAATTTGCAACAAGAACTATTGGATATTTTAAAAATAATTTTTTAGCTTGTTCTGAATTATGTTTTTAACTTTTACAATCATAGAAAATATTTTGATTTTTCTAGTAAAAATCAATGTTTCTTTTAAAAGTCTATCGAATTTTTTCAAAAATATAAAAAATATTCTTTTATAATAGAAGAACTAAAAATCTAAAGTTAAGTTTTATCTGCGAAGACTAAAATTTAAAATTTCTGGAAACACCTCTTAGAAGTTCCTTTTTCGGGCGCGCGCGGCGCCACGTTCTAGGTACGCGGAAAAGTTCCTTTTTTAGCCACGGCGCCACGTTCTTGGTATGCGGAAAAGTTCCTTTTTTAGCTACGGCGCCACATTCGCGCAGAAAGAAGACGAAGACTCAAACCAATCATAAGTTTCGACAGCAACCATAGAATCGAAACCATAAGTTGTCCCAAAGCTCTACTGGTGAAAATAACTTTTTGTTGGGTCCAAAACTGTTAAAGTTGTTTGTAATGTCGTAGAATTTCCAGTTAGTGTGGTTTTTTATACTCAAGGCCATTAAAAAATAATCCTAGCATCATTTTCGGCTAACATTTTCTACTTCATATTTGATTTCCTACGTTCCAAAAAATCGGTCTCATAAAAAGTTTCTTAAGATGTTCTTAATTTGTGGAAATCTCCTCCCAAAAACAAACTCGAAAAATTATGACAAAAAGCGAATTTTTTGAAATGACTTTAATTTATAAAAGTGCTGAATTTGTTGTGCACATTAGATATATTAGAGTAAAAACAAATATTTATTCTAAAAAAATGTACATTGAAACATCGATACTGTGTACTAAGGATGTAAAATTTTTGAAAAAAAAACCGGTTTTCGGGTTAACCCGTTTTTAAGACTTCGGTTTAAACTGCGCCGGTTTAACCGCGTCCAAAAAACCGTTTATTAAAACACCGAAAAACCGTTTTGTTCAAATTGGGTAGGTTAGGTCTTAGACGCAACAAATACACTATAACACAAACAAAAGACGAGAAGTGCCATATAATCCATTAAGAGGCCATAAATGGCACAATATAATATTGTATTTGGTTTAGAGTGCCTAAACAGAAGTGTTTCTAACAAATCAGTTGCACGAAAATTGGTTTTAAAATATTTTTCCGTACAAAAAAAAATGATCGGTTTTTTGAACGGTTTTTGGCTTTAAAAAAAAACACTGAATTTAACCGTGCAAAAAAAACACCGAAAAAAACCGTTTAACCGAAGCAAAAACACCGGGTAACCGGTTTAACCGTTACTTTTCTGACATCCCTACTGTATACCCCTCGATAGCGAATACTTCACATTTTATTTAACGTCATACTTATAAGTAAACTAACGAAAGTGTCACTCTCCGATTTTAATAAAACTTTGCACATTAGTAGAACTACGAAAAGTAATCGACATTTTTTTTTAAATTTCGGTAGTAATTTGGTTTTAAGGGACTTTACCTTAAAGGGGCTTCATGCAAAAAAGGGTTTTTGGCAAATATTCGAAAATTATTTAACTAATTTGTATGAAACATAAATGTAAAAATTAATAAAATATTTAAAAAATGCATCCTATTTATAATTGCAACCATAATAACATTTTATTCCCTTAGAAGCGTTATTCCCTCGATATGTTATCGATATAAAATACACTAAAAGCTATATTTATTTATACAAACGACTTTATTACCGAAAAAAATTTGTTTTGGTAATTGTATCTGAAGAAATTTAAAAACAATTTCCTATCTCTTAAAGAGTTTTTTTTTTATTTATTTACTGAGAAATCTTTATTTACTGAAAGTATTTTTAATTTAGCCGTTATTGAATTTGGAATCCATCAGTTAAACGTTTAACGTATTCTTTTCGGCAAAGCATGTCATCAGCAGGTCTATTATGAGGAATCCAAATAGGCTCGCCAATAAAATAGCGCTTCGTTTTGATGTAATCCTGTGTCAAATAAAAAATTAATTTAGTATGTGAACTTTAATAAAATCTTTTTAAAAAACCTTTGTATCAAGTGTAAATCGATGATAAATTCCTGATGGTATGACGATCATGTCGCCTGGTACAACTTGAACTCGAATCCACTTGTCAATGCCGCTAAAAATATAAAGAAGAATTTTTATTTTAAACAGTACTTTTTGTCAAGAATTCTTTTGGTTTTACTCTCTGACGTCAAAGTATCCTGACCCGTCGATCACAAATCGAATCTCTTCATGTGTGTGAAGATGTTCAGTGTAGAAATTCTTTAATTTCATTTCATAATTCTCAAGATGTTCCTTGGAGCAATTGACCTAAAAAAGATTTTTCACATAAAGAATTTTCACGTAGACATAACTAATTTGTAACAAAAAATTAATTTACTTCATCTTCATAAGTGTACCCTCTATTTTTCCGAATATTGTCCAACACACCATCAGTTCGATACGTTTCAGTATTGAGCTATAAAAAAATTATTAAACTTACTAATTTTTGATTTTTTTAGAATAGATTTGGAAGAACGTATAGGTTTACTATTTTCAATTCCAGATAACATTTTTTTGCTGCAGGAATATAAATATTTACGCGTAGTCATCAATCTAAACACACGAGTAAGTGATTCTTGTAATTTAGCTTTTGATTACAGTTTTTAATAATTTATAACTGTTTTTTTTATCAAATCAAAGTCAAAAAAGGTCATTGTAAAAAAAATATCGTTCGTCTATCGAGTTTTTGAGGAAGAAGTTTAAGCAGTTACACATCTTTTTCGCATTATCCTGCAACCTTTGAATCCTCCAATGGATTTAATAGTGTTTTTACTTAATATTGAATATAATTTCACAAAAACAAAATTTCACTTTTTTCCCTCTCGACATACTATTTTCTATTATTATAATTACGACTTTTTAGTCAACTCTATAAGTGCGGCGTCCATGCACGAATTAAGCAAAAATTTACCTTAAAGTATTCCACACCAGTTTTCTCGAACAATTCTTCCAAAGTTAAATACAGTGGTGGATTGAGATGGTGTTCCAATCTTTGATCCGTCTTTTCATTATCCATAAACCATGCTTGAACCATTTTCGAAAATCAAATATTAACCTTTTTAAAGAAATTTGAAAAAAATAAGAGCTGCCAAATATACCGTAACTCTGACTACTTTAAACTAACTGAAGCAAAATCAAATCGGAATTGAGGTTCTTAAGTTACCCACAAAAAAAAATCATTTTTCTGATTACAACTAGTATCTATGGTGGGGCTACTGAAATGCCATCTAACTTTGCGTTTTCCGTATTTCCAGATACGAATTTCATAACACTAATTATTATTTCGTTACAACTTGTAAAAAATTGAAACTTTATTTATTAATTATGTAAAGCTCGTGAAAATTAAATAACACTTCTCAAAATCAAATTAGGGATGAGAAAGTGGTAAAAAATACATCCGGGACAATAATAATGAACAAATATAATATTTTTTATTGGTATAGGATTTTTTTAATATTTTTAAAATAAAAAAGAACGTTAGAAAAACCTAGAAATTTTAGGCCCCGTTTAGAATAGCAATTTTTTTAACTTCTCCCTGAATTTTGCGAATTTTATTCATCTATCGCAGAATAAATTCGATTTTTTATACTCTATATGAGAATCATATAGTAGCAGGGATAGGAAACAAAAAAAAATATCGTAACGTTATAAATTTCGTTATGTAACAAAATTCAAATTTTGTTTCGTTACTTTATTTCGTTTTGTATACAAGATTTAAAAAGGAAAAGATGATAAAAATTAAAGAAACGTTAATTTAAAAAAAATAACATCAAACTATTCTAATTGATTTATTTAACATAACACAATTGTCCTAAATAAGATTTAGTGTTAAGCCTTTCTACTAACAAAAACACGTAAAATGATTATCGGAAATTACACAACAAATTTTTTAGTAATTTTCTCGAAAATGATGTATTTTATTAAAAAAATTGCAGACAAAATGTGTTTAAAACACTATTTTCTATAACATTTTCTACACACTAAAATCCCATCGGACCCTTCCTCCCCCTTTTCCTTATAGAAATGATTTTTTTAAAAATCAAAATTCGGTTCAATCAAAAAAAGAAACTACTTTTTTATCCAAATCTTGTTTTCTTATTAGAGCAGTTTTAGTTATAAAAAATACTACATATTAGTCAAATTTTTTTTTATCCTACCTTTTAATATTTTTGATTCTTTAACAAAGGGCAAAGGTTTTTTGCAGTAACTGAGTTTGATAGGCTTTGAACTAAACACCAGCGGTGACTAGAGGATGCATGAACCCTGGAAGATCGATTCTCAAAAAAGGGATTCAAATTTTTGGTCTCCTAAAAATTTCCTTAACTAAATCGAAGATTTAAAAATTTGTTGCAGGCTGGCTGAATTTTTTTTGCAGTATATCGCTAAAAAATTTTAGTTATGGGGCAAAGGAATCATCAAAATCGAAAAAAGGCATAAATCATGGGGGTTACAATTCAACCGTGTGAATCTCAACGAAATACAAGTCTTTTGGGGAAGCGAATGTCCCTGACTAAAAAGTATAGGAAACTGTTTTTGACACTTGGATATTTTTTTTTACTAAAATGGAAATGAAAAAAAATCCCATTTTGATTTTTAACCATTGAAGGACTGCATAAATGAGTTTAGGATCATGCATATTGATAATTTGCGATAAATAAAACGATAATTTTAAGACTTTTGAAAAGTACACAACGTTTATATAACATAAATCATAATCATAACTTATACAAATACTGTTCAGTACGCATGAATATTTTCTCAAGATGACAAATGAAAACTGCCAATACTTTACAAGAAAAAAAAAAACAAAATTAAAATTTTCTTTGCAAATGAATAAAAAAAAATACGAAGGAAAAATAAACAAGTATTTCAAAGTTAAAATAGTTAAAAATAAATGATATTTTCCAGTTTTGGTAGCAATAAAGAATTGTTTTTTATTATTTCGTTTTCTCGATTTTTTCAGTTTTAACAATTTGTGGGTGTCATTTCTTTTAGAGTTGACCGTAACACAAAAAACAATTTATTATTATTATTAATAGTAGTTTTTAAGTTTTTAAATGTCTTGCGTTCCGTTCAAATTTGTGAAGAGAATTTGTGTTGTTGTTGTTTGTTGTTGTTACATCACCTTGTACCAATATTAAATTTTTTCATGTTGATTTTGTTTTTAACAAGATGATTTACTTAGAATAACTAATTTATTGTTTTTGATTAACCCCGGAAAGTCGATTTACAAGCTCTTCTCAATCTTGATGAGCTCATTGATGCCATCGTACATTTCCTTGACGGCCTGGAATTCAGTGAGACCCATACGGCGCTTGTTTGAGATATCGTAGATACCACCCTCAGCTTCGGTGTGTTCACCGCGTGTACCACGGACTTGCAAATTGTATTTGCCAGCGACTTCCTCGAGTTTCGCCTTGTTGGCGGCCAATTTTGGTACCTTGATGTGCACGGAGGCACGGATTGTTGTACCCAAATTGGTTGGGCAGAAGGTCAAGAAGCCAAGACGATCGTGGTGGCTGAATGGTAAACGCTTCTCGATGTCATTGACGGCTGTTACCAAGCGACGGTATACCTCACCCAAATCACCACCCATTTGCATGGAGATGATACGCAAGTGATCTTCTTCGTTGCACCAGACCAAGAATGTTTTCTTGTCGTTGTGGTAGATACCACGTCCAGATGGCCAGTAGCGGCATGCATTGGCAGTTTGCAAGAAGCGATCGCCCTCCTTGAACAAGAAGTGATCATCGATCAATTGCTGTTGGACAGCCTTCTCCATGCCAGTCAATGGGTAGAATTTACCCTTGAGTTCACCCTCCAAGCCGGACAAGGTGGATGAAACTTTCTGTTCCATTTCCTTGTATTGGGCCTCAGTTAAGCATGGGTTGAATGGATAGCCCTCGAGTGAGCGACCGCAACGGACACGAGTCGATACAACGAACTCATTGTTGGGGTCAACATTGGTGAAAATGCTGACGTCACCGAAGTCACGTGCTGGATGTTTATCTGTCTTCTTGAATCCCTTGTGGTAGTCCTCAATGATTGGATCGAAAAGTTCGGAAAAGGTAGAGTATGATTCAGCATCTGGGGCATAAATACCGACACCGGAATCGTGATTCTCCAAACCGGATTGGATGCAATCCAAAAGTGTTGAACCGAATGTTGGTGTCTTCTTGTTCTTAAGGTTGTCAAAGACCTCCTTGGTCAAGTACTTCTTCAACAATGACTTGGAATCAGAGGCAGCCAATTTGGCGAATCCATCTTCCAACTTCTTGAGTACAGCAGCATCAACCATGGTGTCGGATTTATTTCTGTAATTTCAATAAAACAAATACATAAATTAGTCTGTTATTTATATTACGATTGTATAAAATTTATTTTTCGATTTTAGTTTTAATTTAATTTTGAACCAAAATTTTAAGCTAATTAAAATAAAACGCACGTAAAGTTTGATGTAAATATTTTCTCAATTTTTAGGTGGCGTCGACTCCAAATGCATTTCCACAGATGTCTCATTTTATAAAAAAAAATTCACATGTCTCTAAGAATGACTTTCAAATCAAAGGCCTTATACGAGTTGACTGCGCTTGACTGCCTTTAACTAGGAGAACATTTATACTTTAAGGCAATATTTTTTTACCGGATTTTTTCAAATTGCTTTTAAAATCATTTTTGACTGACTTGTGACCGTGTTAGAAAGGCGACTTTATTCTTGCCAAAATTTAGACTAATTACTTGTAGTTGGACGTCTATTAGTAAGACTATTATACTACTGTGAGGTAAAGAGGAATAATTTTGGTGAAAATCGGATCAAATTTGCGTCGCCCCTGCGTAAGAAAGAAACGTAAATTTGTGCTAGCGTATAACATAAAACCCGTTTCTTGATAAAAAGAGACTCACGCTACAATTTGGTCGAAACGGGTTCAGTGTTTCAAGGGTTATTAGAGAAAAAAAAAACAGACAAACGACACTATTATTATAATAGATTTATGATAGTTAAGTCAACCAGCTTCCAAATTGGCTGTTATTATTTAGAATTTCTACAATACTAATTTCACTTTGTAGCTTATAGAGTCATAAAAGAGTTGCTTTGCTGAATTAAATGCTCATCACGTGTAGCAATTTCAAATTCCAGACCATAGTTTCATAATAAATTAACCGCGAGTCTTACGATTGTTTTCAATTATAAAACGAGAATTACGATTCTTCTGGGTGCGACACTTTCATTAAAGTCGGAAAAGTATGAAACTTGCCGAAACGTTCAAATATGCATGAGATTATCCCTTCCGGGCGGGATATTTGTTACACACATTCGCAGAATCTAAAACTAATTCCAACAAATCCAGACTCACACACACACCACGGTTAACTAAATGCCGGGAATGGAAAAATGTCCTTTTGTTGTCGGGGAATTCTAGACGATACACGAATTAAATTCAAGCAGAACGCATGCGTTCGCACAATCGCCATTCGAAATCGAAAATTTCAATGAGGAAATATTGTCATAATTTGAAATTCTCTTTGTAAAATGAAATCATTTCCTTAACAAAAATCTGTTATTTGACTTTTTATGCATGCTGGCAATGTTTGTTTAATTAGCATACTTCCGTGAAAATCGTTTTTTGCGGTTTTTAGTAATATATACTTGAATTTTTATTTCTTTCAAAAACTTAAAGGTTTGAATTTCGATTTTTTTTATTCTAAGGGGTTATGCCTGCCTGCAAGGCCTGAGAAGAATGTGTTTTTGGCAATTTATATTCACTTTAAAAATAAAACTATTGCATTAAGTAATTGTCCAGATTTATGTAAAAAATACAGTCTTAATCGCTCTTTTTGTAAGCCCCTGAAAGGACGTTTTTCTGGAGGTGATTTGCGGTGAGATCTGTGGGTCCGTGGTAATTCATCGGAAATCAATCAAATGAGTTTTTTTTATTAAGCATTACAAAATGATGCCCTGGGTCTATTTTTTTGATTATAAAAAAAACCAGAAATTTAAAATAAAATCTTCGGCCTAGGACTAGACTAGACAAACTAACGCGTAATAACTGTGGAACATTTCAATTTTAAAGAAATCGTTTGAGTTGTTATTGAGTAATCGTTGTCACCGTTTTTGAAAATATTGTTTTGAGAAACTCGCTTGAAACTTCATCAGGTGGTATTGCATTTATTAATTCGATATAATTTATTAATTAATAAAGTCATTCATTTCTTTGGTCTTTTCAATTGAGACTTTTTTTTAAGAAAATGTTTGTTTTTTCTGGGTAAAAGTCCACGTTTCCCGGATAAAAGTCCATTTTTTGGACAAAGGTCGCGTAGCCACTAAAATCTCCATTTAGAATCAAAATTACGCTGCTCGAAATTGATTTAATGACGAAATAGTTATTAGAAGAGTTAAAAATAAAACATTTAGTGCTATCAAGCACAGTAAAAAAAAAATAGCAAATCGTTCCTAAAATAGTTTTTCGTGCACGTACATTTCAATGTTAAAACATAACACGAATTCGCAAAAACCGCGAAAAAGTTCGCAATTTCTTATCATTCCTTATTTTTTTCGATGAAGTCATGCAATTACGCGTGAATAAAAATAGTTCTTTATCTGAAAGATTGTGTGGTGGACTTGGATATAAAGACTAAAAATATCTTCTTTGACATTTTACTAAATGGGTGCGGCTACGCTTTTTTGCCTACCATTAGATGTTATACGAAGCGAACATATGTTGGAAGACGAGATTTATTTTGTAAAGACAAAAGAACCGGATATTTTTTAACAAAAACAATGAATTTTTTAACGGATTCAATATGTTTGGTCTTTTTTACTTTTTATTTTATTTAAAAACTCAGAAAGTGTTTGTTTTACTAATATTTCTTCTCTAGGCTAATTTGGTACTAAACAAACTGTGGTTAGAGTTTTGAAAAATAGTTTTTGATAAAGTGTAATTAGATAGTTACTATTTGATGCTAACTGCACTAGCACTCTAGACGGCTATCGAGGCCCCTTCTGTTGAAATGAGAATGTTTTTCAGGTGTGTCGAAATGTACAACAGAATAAAAATTCTCGAGCCGGAGATTTCTAAAATAATTCACACAGCCGAATTACTTCGGATGGTGAATATAATACTTCTGGCAAGTTCCTATGATCCGTCCAATAAATAAACAATTTCTAGAATAGAGATCAGGAGGAGTTGACGAGGGCTTTGTCCCCTGACCTCGAAACAATCATGAACCTTCGCGGTGATAACACAATACCCTAGTTGTACTGATCCTAATGCAGGTTCAACAGAAAAAAACTTTCATGACTGATAAAAGCAAAGCTAAAACAAAATGAATGGTCAATCATTTGAAGCACCATCGAAAACGATTCGCATTTCAATAGTAATGCACAACAGAATAAACCTTACAAATGTTGCAATGTATACATGGTTTGCCATCAATTTTGCTTTGATTTTTACCAAAATTCGAGTCCTGAAACCAGTAACCTAACTAAAAATTGTGCTTCCTTCCACCGCAACCTCCGTTTTCGGAGGGTCAAAATGAGAAAACGGTAAGCTTACTCTAGTAACATTACTTTCTAAAAGTTAAACATTGTTTCTTTAAAATTTATAGGAAAATTTTGCCATGTACATACAGTATTTCAAAAACTTAAAAAAAGAAATGTTTTGCTGCAGACAAACACGATTTTCTAATGACATCATTATTTCAACAACCTTGTCAAAGTTTCATCACTCATAGACATGTTGAATGTGAAAAATAGATTAACAGAATATCGAAATAAAATGTTTAACAAAAACTATAAACGCTATAGAAAAACACGAATAAGGACTAAAACGTTTAACGATAAATGTAGATAAAAATTCTAAGGAAGCAAAAAAAAAAAACGATGCCGCCCCGTTTTAGTTGACGGGGGCGCTGCGAGTGCGATGGTCAGACAACTCTTACCTCGCTAAAAATACCATCGAGTTAGATACACACCCTTCTTCGGTGTCAGTTGCACCGTCCGTTGCACCCTCGGTAATACCACCTCCGCCATTCTCGCCCCCCTCACCGCTCGCTATTTTTCCATCAGCGTTTGCGGCCTTCAAGTCGGTAGCACCATCAGTACCAACCCCTTCTCCTGCGGCATCAGCGGCATTGGCGTCTACTGCCCCCTTTTCCTTCTTATCCTTGGATGCGCACCCGCCCATTTTTTTCGGAACAAATTTCCTTCTGTTTTATTGGAATCTTAAGATTTTTTTTATTTTAAAAAGTGTTCTTTGATTTGTCTAGGCTTGAATGACCAATAGATGAAAAACAAAAAATGTATTTTCGTTTAGATGCGATTCGATTCTTTTTTCACAACGTTTTTAGTGAGGGATTAAAAATTGTATGGTTTTTCTTTGTGGATTCTGGATTATAATGTTTCCGCAATTTTTAAAAATTTGCTTGTTTTGATGAGAAAATCTCAATAGATCACAAAAATATATAAATATTATTTATACATAAAGCTGTATATACGTTTATTACTTATTTATTATTTTTTTGTATATAGACGTAGAAAATATTAAATATAATTTAGATTATTATTTTTTAAATAAAATTTTCGTACTCGTTTCGTGGCTTTATAATATTTTATTTGCACATAGACACAAAAAACTATTTATTCATTAATTTTTTTTTTGTAAAAAGTGAAAAGCAATACAATTATATTTTTTTATATGTAGATAAATATTTTAATATAAGATTAATATTTTTTGTTAAATTAAAAATGACTGATATCGAGTCACTGGAAAAACTATAAATCGTGTGTAGAAAGTTGATTTTTTTTTTATTAAATATTTTTCTTGTGCGATAATCCGTTGTATTTGTTGTAGTTGTTTTTTTATGTTAGTTGAAGTTTTATTTTATTTTTTAATATTACAATTTTTGGTTGAACTTTGGTCGTTTTTAATTTCAGTTTTCCAATTTTTGTTTTTATTTTTATTAATTTTAAAGTTCACTATGGTTTGTGCGTTGCTTAAAAATTAGGTTGTTCTCTTTTAATAATTTTTATCACTTGTAATCACTTGAAACTGCTATAAATATATTGAAATATTAAGAAAAAAAGCCGGTTTGGTTATCTTTAGCTACTAAACTTTTTATTTTATTTTATACAAAAAGATTGAATTTTTTGATACGACTACACAATATTAACGTTTTATAATTATTTCAGTTTTTTCGTTATTTTTTAAAGTGTTAATTTTTTTGTTCGAATCGAATAAGATTTTCACAATAAACTTCTCTGAGTATGTTGTGTTTTTTTTGGCGAAAATTTGTAAGTTTTTCTTTGTGATATTTAGGCGACGCTTTTATTGTAATCATTCACCGGGTGGAAACTTTTTTCTTATAATATTTAACTTTTAACTATGATACATTCGGATTAATGAAAATTGGTTTTTATTAGTTTTTTTTTGTATAATCCAGTCCTTTAATTTTTTACGACTATATCCTTTGTTATTTTAATTTTAAAAAGATTATATTAAATTTTTTTGTGATGATTTTAAATATTTCCGTTTGCTACTGCTACTAATATAGACTTTTATATTAAATATAAGTTTTTTTTTGTTAAAAATATTTTTAATAGTTTTAATGAATGTATTTTTTTGTTGTATGGAAAAAGGTAACAAATTTTTCGAGGTCGCGCCCAGGCTCTATTGCGAGCGCGCTGCTAACAACGAACACAATCGGAAAATGAAAGAAACTAAAAATGGTTGAGTAGAACACAAATATATCGCTACAGTCTACATCGTCCTGAGAGCGGGGATATTTATTAAATTTTACACACTATCAAAACTGGTCATATGTATAATGAATGAAACAGAAAAAAAATCCTACATCGCACACTTGATGCTCCCTATTCGCAGTTCTTACGCACACAGTACAAAAGACAATAATTTCCCCTTCAGAAATATTCCGAAGAAACGGACATGGCTCGAATTGCTGTGTGTAACTGACTATGATTTTTTCTCAACTGGTAATATTAGTTGAACTGCCAATCCAAGCAGGTAAACCCGGCAACAGGAAGGAAGGACGAGCCCAACAATTCCGCATATGTCACATATCCAGGGTATTTTGAAAACGCGCGCGCAATTTCAATTTGACTGTTCTCCACCGTTGGCCGTCTTTGCCGCTAAATACAGAAGTGTTGACACGCGTCCAGAAATGCAATGAGAAAATCTGGCTAACTCGAAGTAGTCCCAGTCAAAAGGACTGTTGAATTTTCATCGGCAGCTATTGAGTGTGATTAGAAGGATATACATATGTGAATCATAGATATTGCTTCCAACTGTGAGTCATTTATATAATAGGGTAGAAGCAACAATTTATCGCTTATGTCGCTGGGAAAAATAATCAAATCTTCCCTGTATATACTCCACTCTGCGCAAAAAACTAGATTATTGCGTCCTTGATTTAGTTTTTTAAATACAGTAGACGCTCGGTGCAGTGAACTCTCAGATCTTGACATATTTCAAAGAATGTTGAAAAAAGACACGTATTTTTTATTGGCTTAGGGTCCTTTTTGGCCTCCTATACATGTTTGAGGTCTTTTTGACCTGAATTTTAAGATGTGTCTAAAATTTAAAAAAAACGTTCGCAGCGTCGCAGATATTACCAGGTTTTTTCGGTGGATACACCAATTAAGCTACTTGTCTAACGCCTGACTATAAACTACGCCAATCACCCTATTATTTTGGATAGAAAAGGATTTTTGTCTTCGCTTTCTGTCGCACAGTTCCCGGCCGGCAATAAACCGAACCGAAGAAACTGAAACGAATAGTAGTTATGCTGTCACTCGGCTCGCTCCGGATTCAAAATAATTCCCATTAAGTGGAGTGTATATGACAATAAAATTGATACGCAGAGGGGTAAGGGCTATTAAAACCGACCCGTCACGTACAAAGGGATAATTTTCGAGAAAAATTTACATTTATTGTCGATTTGGACACTTGGTGGATTTTCCTTGATGTCCATATCGTACACACAATTTCGCTCTCGAATTGAAAAATGAAACAAAATTTCCATGCATAGGAGGAAATCGTAGGCAATACCCATCATATTTCGGTCTCGATTCCAGGCTGAGTTCGATTTATTTCCCCTGCGCACACGATTCCCAAAGGATTGTTCTTGAGGATCCTCGATACGTGCGAATACACTCAAGGATATCGCATAAGTGTAAAGGATGCCGACACCACGTGCATGCATGTATATATACATTCTATTCAATTAATCAGATAGGGTGCGTCACAGGGTGAATCAACGGTTTTATTGACCCTTATGTTGGTGCAGCGTAAAGGGAAGCGACTAGGATGGAAAAGGGTAGAAATAAAGCAAAGAAGGAAAAAACTTTTGCGGAAACGAATAATTATGTGCATACAACTACATTTCTGAATATATACGAGCATATGTGAGATTCTCATTAATACTTGGAAATCATTTGAGTTTCTGAAGGGGTGTTTCACATTGCTTATGCCCGCGACATTAAATTCTTTAAGTTGTTAAGAATGTGCTTGACTTTGTTCATAAATGGGTTAACAAGTGGCTTCATTTAACTGAAATAAATGGAAATATCCCTCTAGTTTGCGTACAGGATGACTTTGTTAAATAGGAGTTATTCCTTACAATTTTAATGAGTCAATCTTGAAGTGCAGTTTTATGTAAAATGATGTCATAGAGAACTTAACGAGAAGAAACAAACGCTTCTGAAGAAACTTTTATTATTGGTTATGACGTTTCGAGCTAAGTTCAAACGGTGCTATTAGATTTTTATTTTTATAAGCAAAATAAGATTATTTAAATACAGCGTGGTGGAAAATGCATTAGGGCTATTAAAAGATGTTATAATTTTTTTTAGAGAGGGTGCAAATTTTGTAGTTACTTTTTTTTCTATTGTATTCTAGCTTTCTACGTAATCAGAATTGTTGTAATGAAGATTGAACATTTTTACTTTCCTCTGCTATAGAGGGAAAGTATTGTATTCAAGACGGAGACCGATTCGAGAACGGAGGCAGATTCGAGAACAGAAACTTTCTGAGAAGTATGACGTCCGTTTCAGGGAAAATTATGAAAATTTCAAGTCAGAACGTGTTGAGGTAGCGACAGAACGTGTTGAGGTAGCGACTTGAAATTTATTGTACGTGAGTTTTATGAAAATCGTAGCTTTCTATTAACTTTAACGAGTAGGTATCACCCATACCATTTTTCTGAAAAAATACAGTATTTTGAAAATTTTCCGAAAATTATCCCCTTTTAAATAAAATTTTATGCATTTTTTCCTTTAACGGTTCTCGAGATATTTGTAAAAATATTTTTCACATATTTTTTCCGAAACGAAATATTGCAGAGGACAATTTTGTGTTGATAACAACTGATATTTTTAGTTTAAATGATAACTATGCATTTATGAAAATGCATGACACTTATTTAAACAAGATAATGCAATCATCCACTTATTTCGAACAACGACATTACACAATATTTGATTACGATTTTCATTTATTTAATTGAAATATCAGATTTGATTTTTGAATTTTATTATATAAATTTGCATGGAAAATCTGACTTGTGCCAACAAAATTGACCTTCGAGTCAGTATTCCGAAGTTTAATGTGAAAAAGAAAGTTCGTATCCACAATCATTTAAATTTTGGGGAATGCAATTTTTATTAATTTTATTAACGATTAATATCAAGCTTCCACATTACCCTGTTTGACAATTTAAATGGTCAAATGGCAAAAATATGTACATAAAAATCATGAGTGTCGGCAAATAACAAAAGTGTGACGAGGAGGAATGATATTCTCTCGGTTATGGAAAAAGAGTCATTCGATCAATAATCAAAACACTAACCCCCTGCCTGCTTCATGGTGTGCACTTTCAAAGTCTCGTTGTCCTTTCGACATCCATTGTACAATTCTCAGGCTTTTCGAGAATGTAGATTCCAACCGATGTTACCATTATAGTTGGCAGTAGTATTTGTAATGGATGCTTCTCCTAAAAATTTCATTATCCCGGTCTCAGGACAGCCTAACGTACAATATTTGGGGAAGCAACTATTCCTCCAGCATACAGTGATAGATAAGCACGAATACATTTAAGGACCAACAAACACATTAAGATTTTGGAGGGGGGCGAAACATATTTGAGTGTATGAAATCCTTGAGGTATTCCTAAATAATCTATTATCCTGACTTAGTTGTTTTTAATCCTAAACGCAAATAAATGTGCCTCGGCTAAATGCAATTTTAGCGCGACTCGCAGACGGGCGTCTCCCTCGTAAAGGTTTTACAGGATAATAAAGGGAAAGGACTCATCGATGGAAATTGGTTAGGTGTAATAGTTAGTAGCATTAGCACACAGCGACATATTAATATACACAGAAAGCCGGCGTATAATGGGACGCGATTTGTCATGGCCTGAACGAAAAGTGTTTTTTAAATATTTTTATTTTATATTATACTCAATTCGGAATGATTGCGTGCATGTCTCTATTTTGGTATGTGTAAGTGTTCCACTGCAATAAATTTATTGCATGAGCACAATACACATCGCGAACTACCCCGAAATTAGATAAAATTGTAATTTAATATTCTTAACGGGTGAGTTACATGCGATCGTCTCCGCGGACTTTTAAACTTCGAAATTATGAATAGCACGCAATACGAATTAACAAAAGATTCCTTTCATTGTTCTGTCGCGACTTCACACCGTCCCCGAAATGTCCTTTAGAAATTGGCAACGATTAAGGGTTTGATAGGGGAAACCGCTTGACAACCGATTATAATTTCATAAATTAGTCAACAAAGATACGAAACTATCACATCACGTTTGATCGACACTTTAGGATCTGATGGAACTGTAGGTACTAAAGTATCGATTCAACTGCAATTTTCACTGAACTTCGAAATATGCCGACTTTCAAAATTTTCGTATTTCCGGTTCCAAATTCCAGATATTCACGAATTATACTCCATAGTCGCTGACCGGGCGATTGTATTCTAGCAACTGGACTGGACTCCATCGAATGTTTGCTACCTAACTTTCATGTCAAAAACTTTATGACATTTCACTACGCCCCGCAAGACTATTTCATACATAGAAAATCGTTAAAGCATCAAGCTGAGCGGCTGTTTTAATCAGTAATTCATCATTAACAACATTCAAACAATTAAAACATTCAATTGTCGTTTGTTTGTAGTCGATTATCGTAATTTTGGTTTTCTTATAACGTTGTTTAATCAAGTATTGTGGTGTTTAAATTTGTCAGTTGTTTTTTTCTTAATAAAACATCCTTTTTTTGAGTTCTGCCAAACACCAAACTTTTGCTGTAATTTCATAACCACGATTTTAAGGTTCAAATGGCAAAAAACTTTGGAAACTAAAGTAAGTTTGGACGACGAAAAAATAATGATCTAACGCTAGAGACCAAACTTTTGGCGTTAGCACTAATTTTGAATAGTGCTAGAGGCAAACATTTTTTCTCGGCAAAACAAAACTGATTTATATAAATAAAAGATCTGTTGTGTCTATCTGTTTGCCTAAACTCGGCTTTTTTGACGTTTTTTTTGGATTTTGAGACGATTTGCATTAAAATTTCAATTCTTATTTGTTCGATTGAATGTTTATTTGTAAACTTGGAAAAGGCTGGGCAGAATTTAATGAAACTTTACGTTAAGCAGGTAATGAAACGTTACCTTTAACTTGCCATATCATAAGTCATTTAATTTGCACCTCTCCTTAGAGTCTAATACAAACTGAAAGGTTTTTTGCGATTTTCTTGGAACCGGTGCGTTATATCGAAAAATTATAAAGATAGAAACTGTTTAGAGTGTGATTTTAGATATATTTTCTATACATTAAAATCCAATTAAACAATTCTCTGCAATTTGTGTTAAATGCTATAAAATTTGTTGAATTAAATTTTATATTTAAT
Source organism: Chrysopilus asiliformis (assembly GCA_964034945.1). Classification (NCBI taxonomy): domain Eukaryota; kingdom Metazoa; phylum Arthropoda; class Insecta; order Diptera; family Rhagionidae; genus Chrysopilus; species Chrysopilus asiliformis. The sequence goes on from OZ035962.1 coordinate 8,412,156, forward strand.
TTTATAAACTGCTTATAAAAAAATGATACGGTGATCACAATAAATCTTTTCTTCATATAAAAATTGTTTAAATTCATGAGACTGCATTTATTTTTGTATTGCTGATATTGAATAGTACATGTTCTCAACTTTCTTAACACATACGCTTGATGTGAAAATGATTTGATATGAATGTGAGTAGGGGGTGGACAAGGTAAGTAAAAATGTACTATGATTGTCGATTAGCGATCCGACATGATTTCATACACATTTTTAACATTTAAAAATTGAAGTAGGGACGGGTGACAGGCGGTCTCTTGGGAACTTTCGTTATTAATAATTACTTGTATCTACTGGTAAACGAATGAACAACGGTTTATGAAAAATTAATCATATTCATGAGACGTTGTATCAAAAAATATATAATTGCTGCGTTATCGATTGTTGTTACTGAAAAATTATTCCAACAACTGCATATTAAATAATAATTGGCATTTTATCAGAAATTTTCCAGGGATTCAATTTTTTTAAAGATATTTTATTTTTGCAAACATATGCAAAATAGCAAAATATATGATTTTCTTGATGTTAAAAATAAAATTATACCAAAAGAACATGAATTTCCAATGTTTAGGTATTTGGTAAAAATGCATTTTAATCACGTTTTTGTTCATTTAAGAGATTAATATTATAAAATTTTGAGAGCGAAAGAATAACGAATTTCAAATATTTTTTCTCAAAAAACGTCACAAAAATCACTATACAGTGAAAACGTCGAAAACTTGACCCAAATGTTTAGGCAGTAAATTATTGATTTAAAAAGAAAAAATATTTGAGGTAAAAAATGATGAATTTCATGAAATTTAGAGCTAATCGTTTTTCTATTTTTATCCAGGGTGTGCTCAATATGTATCGAAATATTTTATTAACTCAATTCGATATTTATTACTATTTATTATAGATCGTCAGTGATACACGAACATACAATTAGTGAATCAGTAATAAGGTCTAATCAATATTTGTGACGTAAAATATGGGATTTTTTTAAAAATCTGAAGGACATGGTATGATTAAGGTATCGATGATGTATGGTTTCAAAACCAAAACTTTGCAATCTCTTAATACATCTTTTATTCATAAGCGTTGCGTTAAATTTATGATTTGCAAAAAACTGCTTTATGTCAAAGCAATTAGATTTATATTTCGTACTGCCGGAGATGCTAATAAGGTGACCAGATTTGTCAAGCAGATAGCTTGTTGAATAAAAAAAAGTCAGAAAAATTTTTAGAGCTAAATTGTTTCACGATAACCTAATCGGCACATGTTTAAATAAAATAATGCTCCAAAAACATAACTGTCCTGTAAAAATAGGAGATACTTTAATCAAAATTTCATTGGAAGTATTAAATCAAATTTAGAAATAAAAAATAAAAAAAATATATTCGGACTTAATTTGGTAAGTTTCTTAAAAATTTAATTAACAACCAAAAACAATGCAATTAATAAAAAAAAATCTATCATTACACAAATGCGGATAAATCAAATTGCACTTAATAAAATAAATTGTCTAAGGAAATTCCCCCATTTTTCAATACTGATTAGACATCGCAAGTAAAATATATCAATTAAAATGCAAGTACTTTTACACTTATCATGAAGTTATTATCAATTAGCTTAGTCACAACAGAACGAGCCAAAAAAAAAGAACTTTAGTTTAATTACATTATTAACACCCATGTCTGATAAGGATTCGAATCAAACAACTGCAACTAGCAACCATAAAAATGGACTATTATTTGTGAGTAATATTGTAATCAATCATGGATTGATTTATGAATTGTTATAACATTTATAGAATCATGAAGTAAATTCAATAAATCTAATGAAGATCTACATATAAGATTATATTTAGATGATTTTTATTTTTATGCATTAATACCGCGATGACAGCATTGTAATAAAAGTGCTTTTTGCGATAAATATTTACATACGCGTTATCTTAATGTAAGTGGAAATTTATTATATGCAGATATAAAAAATCACTAACAAAATAAATACGCAATTTGGCAAAGTTTTTGTGCTACATTTCATAAATCGATGAATAAAATTTGCAATTTTGCATTTTTTTAAACCGGGCTTAAATTTTTTTTTTAATCTTTCGACGCGAAAGTAAAACTACCTTAACTACACATTTTTTTGGAGTTGAGATACGATTGGATAACCACAACTTCTTTTAAATGACTATTAGAAATTTTGTGCGTTTTGCACGAAAGGACCCTTTTTTAACTAACAGATTTTGTTAATGTGCACGCGTTATCTGTTTACGCCAATAATTCCTCATCCGATATCTTATTTTTCAGAAAATTTTAGAACTTTAAACATTTTGTTAACTAATTGAAAATTCATTTACTCAATCGTTTCTTTACAAATTTTATAGGTGAGAAAAAAAAATGGATTCATTCCAAGTGGCAAGTGTTTTCGGCAACAGATAATTTTTTTTCTATAGCATAGTTTCATGTGCTTTCATACTGCAAATGGCTAAGTGAAATTGATTTTTTATTGGCATCATCCCAAAAATATAATCACTTTCGCTACAGATAGGCAGACAACGAGCGCTTAGTGGCCTATAAAAAGGTTAATGTCATTGAACGTTAAACGTTTAGGTTGATCGTCTTTTAAAGCCAAGTACTTAATGTTGTACGAGTAATGTTTTTTTATTCATACAGAAATACAGAGGCCAAGAAAGCAGTGTTTCAAAGTCAGCGGATGATAGACAGGAAGTATTAAATTTCTTGCACCGGCAGTCTCTTTGAATACATAAAACAATGCATAAAAGGAGGGGGTTTAATAAGTTAATATCTGAATCTTATGATAAAAGAAGAGAGCAAATATTGTAGCAAAAAAATACTAAAAATATTTAAAATGATATGAACAAAAAAAAATTTTTTTTCATTGGAAGTATTAAATTGGAATATCTCGCACTTGAATGTCTATTGCTGCAGTTATTTACCGGATGGATCTATTTAACATCCCACACAGCCAGACTAGCTTTAATTTTTATTTTCTTATATGAGTATACTTGGATGCAAAGTTTTTTACATCAATTTATGTATTGTCAATTTTGTTGTTACATGAGGCCATTTTTACCACCTGTTATATTGTTTCGTTTATCACTGAGAAAAAGAATATAAAATTTTATTTCATGAATTGAAAACAATTTCCTGTTTTCGATGTGTAAGAAATGCGTTATTTAACAAATTCTTAATCACAAAATGTTCAAATCCTTAAAAATATGGAACTCATTGTCCTTCACACACAAAAAAAAATATTTGTAAAAAAAATCGTCACGATTTCGTCCTGTTATTTAATGTTGAAAAGCTTTTAACAAGTTTTCCTTCACTGAGCATTAATGGTGCGGCACAATAGAAAAGGATATACACACGCATACATTTTCTGATTACATAACATTTTATGCTGACTTTGAGGAAATGGTTTTGATGGAATTTTCTTGTATTAACAGACTATATTGAAATTCATGAAGTTCATTGGTTCACATCGATTCTAATTATTACAAAGAGTTTGTGAAGATCTCCCAAAACTACCCACGATAAATAACTTCTAATCACAATTCAATTTAGCGGTATTAGTTCATTGTTTAGTTAATTGAGTCTTAATTTGGTATTTTTGATTAATACATTTTGGAGCGTTTGATTTGCATTATTTTTTGCAAACGTCAAAAAATTTAAATTGATAATATCCATTATTTTTATTCAAAACAATGGCGATGTGGCTTAGTGGTGGAGCACTCAGGTGAATGTTTGTATTTTAATTTCCACCTGAAGTACGTAGCTTTTTCATATAAATTCAACTTGTTTGACTAGCTTAAGTTGTTACTACGATATAATTGGTCTAGCTTGCTGTACAGCTTGTTGATGTTTAGATTGCATATTTTAGAAATGTTACCAATCCATGCGAAATTCTAGGTGCGCCCGCGGAGAAAGAAAATCTTCAATTTTAGGACGAAAAATTCCACGAAATTTAAGAAACATAATACTTAATTTAATTGGACTGGTCGATCCATTTACAATTTTTCGTATTTGTCAATTAGTTTGTCAACATTTGGGAACTCCCAAAACCCGACAAGTGTAGAAGACTCAATTAAATCAATGTACGATTTAAAAAAAAAAGTTTAACTGCTAACAGTGATTTTACCAATTTATAAATGCCATTTTCAATATAATGAAAGAAATGCCATGTAAATGTCAACGATGAAATCACTTTTAAATGCTGTCTCAACACGAAGAGGGTCTTCTTTTTGCACATTCAACGTCACTAAAAAATTCACTCATCAATTCCCAAAAAGGAAGTTAAACAAAACCGCTATACCCACTATTAAAACGAATTAAACATTAATCATTCAAAGCTTTTACCTAGCATAGGTAATGAAGGGTTTTATGGCTGGCCCACAAAATTTAGCCAATCAAATTTAGAGCGAATCGTAAAAATTTCAAGCCACAAATTAATCAAAATTCTAACCTTTGGTTCAATTTTCATCCCTATAATTTGTGACATAACGTTTCTGACCTAATTATTCACACCGCGCAGAGCTTTCGGACGAAGCTTTTTCTCTTGGGGGTTGAGTTTAACCGCTTTTTATTTCAAGGTCGCTTTGCCGAAACAAGTTTCTCTTTGTCTGCAGAAGAGTCAGGGCCGAATTTCGTGTCTAAGGTAAAATAACTGAATAAGTTTTCATATGAATTAATTACATTCAGTGGTCGGGGTTTTGAGGAGGGTTTGCTGTTGCATAAGGAGTTGTTCAGTTTTTCCTTATTCAATGTCCAGTGTCCTTGAAAAAATTCCACAGGGGAAAAATTCTTGTGCTTTCAAAATTTAAGAATATGAGCATAACAGAAGTTAGGAAAATTCAATCAATTTTTTTTATTTTGTTCTAAAATATAAATACCTGACCTCTATTGGGTTTCACTGGACGATTTCAGTTATTCGAAAAAAAAATCAAATTTAATTTCACACTCGTTCGTTTTTGCAAAGCTTTAGCAGTGAAGAACTTGTCTGGGCTGAACTGCTATCTCGTATTGAAATTGAAAGTTCAGGATAGTTCCCAGATGTTGCCACCCCCTTGTTTACATTTAGTTGCAAATATGTTTGGATTTAGCATTCCCGGCAAAATGTTTTGATTCTTTTTTTTTGTTTGCGATTGCATAACACGTTGAATCGATTGAGCAAAAACTCACTACATATGAAATTCCAGGTCGACAGTGAGAAACAAAATTAACAGTTGGTTAATTGGTGCCAAACATGATACGCGAAAACTAATCAATAGTTCAGGTTGCTTTTTAGGAAACATTTATCCATACTAAAAAGACCTTGAACTTTATTTAGCGATTATATGATTTCCCAATGAAAATTCTTTGAAGCCACAGTCATAGATATTCAAAAATGAATGTGCTAGATTCACAAAATTTGTAAAGAATTGTTGTTTTATCTTGCCATTGGGACTTTTTGGAACTCGTGCGGCAAAAAAAAATTTAGTTATAAAAAGAGTAAAAAATTTCCTTTTTTTTAGGTATATTCTGAATTTTTTTTTGGATAATTTAATCAGTTTTCACATTGTATACTTATTTTTCCTTCATCTAAATATAAGTTTAAAAACATAAAAAAAAAACAAATTTAGAAGATGTTATTCTAATTGTAGTTATATTTCGAAACGAATTTTGTAATTCAATTACATTAAACGATATCTTCTTAGAAAAACAATTAAGGGATTTTTCATAAATTTTTTACGGATTTACGACACTAAATTCATTTTGACTGACAGTTTACATTGCGACACAAATTTTATTAATTTATTTCTGAAAGTCGCTGGAACTCGAGTTTTTCATATAAAACCAACAAAATAAATTCAAATTTGGACAACTTTTGCTAAGTGATTTTATTCTGCGATAGTTGAATAAAGTTCGCGGAATAAATTCTGAATAAAATTCGTCGAAAAATTCAAGAAAATATCGCAAGTGTAAATGAGTTTTGGAAAGCATATTGCTTAAAAACTGCCGTTAAAATAACTTTAGTTATTGAAGAATTTTAAGCAGAAAAAATAGTCCAAACTTAAGGCCTCGATTAATTAAACAATTGCCCTCAAATTACGTGTAGTTTATGAACATGGCTTGAGTTTTGATGCTTCAATTTATTAGCAGAGTTTCAGTCCCTAAACTTGAGCGACAGATTAATCATTTCAGAATAATTGGATTCTGAAAACAGAACGTAAAAAAAAATTGAAATTTTTTAGAAACATCTAAATTACATTTAAAAAACTTAGCAAGGCTAAGTAATGTTCAAATGCAAATTTCGGCGGTAACTTTAATTTCAATATCATTAACTTTTCAGTATTCGGCATTCACCTTGAATTGACCTTTATCATAGTGACGGTAATACTATGAAAATTTTATTTTACTCAAAATATGTTAGTGAACATTTTTTTAAATAACAAAATAACTGTTTTTTTTACGCGAAAGAAACACAAATTTCCTATTGCTTGTGACAAATGTACAAAAGATGAAAATTTTGTAACCCCATTGTTTTTTTTTTTTGTTTTTACAAACTTTTTGCATACTCTGAGGAAAAACGATTTGCTTGCGCCTAAATGTATGTATCAAATTTTAGTGAATTAAAAAAATGGGCTAACGCGTCTCCGTGGCTAAAATCGGTTATTTATTAATGAGAATTTATATAATCGACAATATTTCATGCCACTATACCAGACTTCATCCCATAATAAAAGAAATATTCAAAAAAATGCTCTGCGCAGGTTTAACAAACGAAAGAGGATGTTACGTAACGGAAAGCGAAAAAGTAACGAAAATTCAGAAATTGAAAAAAAATTCAATTTTCCGGCGTTGTAGGTTGGTGAAATAGAACGAGAAAACACAGAAATTTCACAATTATTCAAAATAATTGCGCGACAAAAAACTAGTGAAGAAAGAATTAATAATTTTGCTTGTCCCCTGAATAACAATGCCACAATTCATGTTCGCCACCCTTTACCCCCTTTTCCTGTGGTCTTTTCCTAATTCCATCACATTTGCCTATGAAGTGAAGTCATGCAAGACTCCAAATTGATGCTTGCTTGATCCCCCTTTTAACAATTTGTTGGACAAAAAGCCATCTTCTGTCGCTCTTCTGTCGTGTTCAACCAATAGAAATTGTGATGATTTAATTAAATTCTACGGGATGGTCTGCTAATAGTTTGAAACAACAAAACGAAATTAATTTAAATCAGAATTAAATCTGATGATGGCTGACTTCGAAAACTATCTTCTATATCTCTTTGGATGGTTTGCCTTTTTGGGGGCTTGTCCGGGTGGGTTTCACTTTCGCTGCTCCTTGAGAGTTTCTATTTTCGGATGCAACTGATCGACACTCGAGATTAGAGTGAAGAACTATCTAGATAGGCCTTTTGTCGGAACCCTCGACATGGAGGATAATTTTAGAATTTTCGTTTTTTTAGAAAATTTACTAATCCATTTTAGGGTTCAAATATTTTGGAACAATTTTTAAAATATTTGATTATTTTGTGTCTAAAATAAAATCGTTATTGTAGCCGAAGAAATTTTGGGCAGTCGATAAAGCAGTGTGAATTTTCGTATTTTTTGACCCCAATCAAGGCTAGCCCACCAGCAAGCACTAACACTGAGCAAGGAATCAATTCATCACTCGCCGGTTACTCACACTGTTAAGCATGATCTTTTTAGTTTCAATTCCTACCATAGATTTTTTTCGCCGGCTTAGTAATTGAAGATGCGATCATAAAAAAAAAATGGCGAACAACAAGCCCATTGAGCGAGATCACCAAACAAAGCGACGCAAAAGAATTACTTTTTTTTGTGCTAACACTGGAATTTATTCAATTGAGTCACAAACTGGTCACAAGTCACGCAAGATTTTTCAAATTTATTCTTTTTACTCGGCATACAAATATTTGAAATTTACATTTTTTATTCTTTCAAATTAACAAAATAAATAATTGTAATATCTGTACTTTTAATTTAAAATCGTAGTGGAATATTTTTGAACTTAAAAATTATAAATTTGTTAGAAAAAAATCTGTGCACCTCACCTTTGTGTCTACGACCGAACGAATCAACTTTCAACGAAATAATGATCTGAAATTGTTCAAGCGATTCTGTTGTGGCAGCAAGTTTCAAAAGAACCGCTAGCATAGAAGATGTGTTGAGTGGGGGTCGGGGGTACTGGGAAACGTCACTCAATTCAGCCGTTGATAGTGTTGCCGTTTATACTGTGGCTTGTGGTGTTTGAAATTCCCGAGACAGAAAAAAAAAAAAAAAAAAAAAAATCACAGCTTCCTGTTTTCCACCTGCACCAACCCCCAACCCTTATTTACCACATGTGATATGTATGTGGCTAGGTTTTCATCGCTGCCCGTTAACAGCGACGTCTTAATGACGTTCCAAAGTTTCTGGCCAATAGCGAAATTGCAAAATGGTCCTGCGCTCGTAAAACGGTTTCAGTTCTTCCGTTATTCGTTCTGAATTTCCCCAGTTGTGTGAATTTCCCAAAAAGCAATTTTGTTATCAGCTGAATTAACCACACACTACCAGGAAAAGTTCCATGAAAGATTTAACCATAGTTGTTGCTGAATTCAAAATTTTTGTGGATATTCTGCTAGATTTTTTGCATACCATGTTAAAAATGTGCTATAACTAAATTACGGGGTAAGGTTTGAGGCTGTAGAACAGAATTGCAAAAGAAAAAAAAACTGCTTAACTTGAAATAAAATAACGTTAAGACCGGATAATCCAAGACAATTACTCATTGCATAACATTTGCTGTTTTTTTTTCTACCATCGATCGGCACAAAAAAAATATCCAAGTAAAGATAGAATAGCAATGAATTACTAAGCAGAATTCGTCAGTTCACTGTTGTTATTTATTTAGTCAGTGTTAGTAACAATTTTTGATGGCCTTATATTGTATCTTTCTGTGGATTTTGGATTTCGATTAGGACTAATTGAAACCAGTCACGAGTTTTACCGAATTTTCCGTTTTCTTCGCGAAGTAAAGGTTCAGGAGTTTGAAGGAATTCGCGGATGAAAATAGATTGATTTCATTAACGGAAAAGGGCACAAAATTCACCGATTTGCATTTAGTGTACTTATTTTTCGCAAATAAAAAAATAGTTTAAATCGGGACGTTAATGAAAAAAAAAACGGAAATAAAACTGCTTGCAAAAATCCTTTTTAACACAATTGATTGGTATTACTCTCTGTATATTAATTGATTTGTTCATTATGGTTTTATTGGTACAGTGAATATATTTAAGAATTTAAACCGTATCGTTAGTTAAATTTTTTTTGTGTCTGCACAAGCCCCAAAAACTTTTGAACCCTTTTTGTAATTACCTTCTCCAGAAGAAAACTAGATGATGATAGTTTTCCATCAATCCATTTTTTATCTAAATAATTGATTTTAACAATTTTTTCCCATTGGGTGTCAAAGATTTAAAGTGATTTGTGAATTTACCAATAAAAATTACAAGAAATCAATATGTATTTTCTTTCTTGTTAGAAAACGTGGAAAATAAAATTAGTTTGCTTCGAATTTGAATACTATTTCGCCCAGTTGTCAATTTTTATTAGTAGTAGGTAATGTTTACCAATCGATGATCTTGACCATGGATATGCTGAATGAATTTAATTTTTCTTAACGTTTTTTTTATGTTTTAGTTAAATAATCAATTAAGTAATGCTGAATGTAAATATTATGTGATTTTACGGTTTTGATCTAAAAATAAAACTTGTTTTCAAATGGAAAAAAACATCATAAAACAAAAACGAAGCCAAATCTTTTTTTCAGTATCTTAAAATAGCTCGAGGAAAACTCATTTGTTTAAATTCTGGGATTTAAAAAAAACTGAAATTCGGATATATTGATTCGAGAATTGAAGGGAGACTCTTATTTGTATTTTTAATTTTACTGGATTTTAAAGTGGAAATGTTTTCAAAATTTAAGAAATTTTACCCAAATTGTCTCATTAATATAAAATTGTTTAGGTTTTTTACAACTTTCACTTAAATGAAAATTCATTTTTGTAGAAAAATTCTGTAGATTTTCGTACTCAAAAATCTTTTTTATTAATTTTCATCTACACAAGAAGAATGTGAGATGATAATCGATTAAATTTTGAATTTGCATTTTACTTACCAAAAAGCTATTGGCTAGACCGGAATTAATCAACTAATTTCAATGCAACTGTTTAATGTTTTTTGTTTTGAATTTTTTCATCAAATTAGGTTACGAACGTAGAATTTTTGAAAACATTTAATGAAAATAACACTTATTAATCTGCACAAAAGGCTTCTATTTGCGGGACAGATATTTTATTCTCTATTTTAAACATCCATAAAACACTGAGAGTCCTTTGTGGACGCACTAACGTTTAAAATTCCTTGAAAGTGTCTTAAAGGTGTGTTGATTTAACACAGTATGATATATAACTATAAAAATTTAATTTAAAAGATTTTTTTGACTTGGGATGTAGGTATGATATGTAAGTATGGTCTGATGCTACAATACATCATTCAATTTAAAATGTTGATTTTATATTTGAATGCGAAACAAGCAAAATGAAAATCTACTCTATTCATTTAATTCCGTCCTTGAAAACATTAAACTTAAACGAATTGCATTTTCAATTTTCTCAATATTAAGCACGATCGTCATGGATGATGGAGATGCAGTTTTCTCCTCACCCTTTCTGGTTGCATATATTATCGATTCATAAAAAGCTTCAATGTAAATTTTGTCAGTTTTGAGTAGAGATTTTTAAAATGGAGACACACAGTCTGATAGAATATTATGTAAGCTTTTGGTCTAGATATCATTTAAAGTTTTTTTTCAAGATATTTTCTAATTAGCTTTTAGGTGCTCAATATACTCTATACGAGAATCATAGAAAAGCATATTAGATATAGTACAATATAACGTTTGTAACCAACGAACCAATCATCGGACACAAAAATGAACTACACCAGGGTGTTTGGTATTACAAAAGATTTTGATTTCCGCCTGTCTGCCTGTGTGTAGGTCGCTCTATATTTCCGTCTGTTTGTATGGCTGTCCGATTCGACACCAGAACTTCAAAAGGATTGAGCTAGAGACTTGAAATAGTTACGTTTCTCTTAAATGGCTAGGCTAAGTTCTTAACTGGGCAAAATCGGACCAATCTTTCCCCCGTCCCCTATACAAATTGAATACTTTTTTATCTATTTTCTTGAAAACGGTGAGTCGTATTGAAAAATTTATGAAGATAAAATGTGTATAGAATACGATTCTACATAACTCATCCATACATCAAAATCCTATTGGACCACTCCGTCCTCCTCCCCCCATATAAATTGAATACTTTTTTCTTATTTTCTCGAAAACGGTGTATCGTATCGAAAAATTTATAAAGACAAAATGTGTTTACAATATGGTTTTACATAATTTTTCCATACATCGAAATCCAAACGGGCAACTCCCTTGGATTTTTTCAAATAAAAATTTTGTCTGTCCTCATACACAGTATTTGACGAGTAATCCTTATACACTTACATTTTAAACACGTTTCTCTTTAGAAAATTTCCCTGTGTAGTAAAAAAGTTAAAAAAATAATGGATTTTGAAATATTAAAATACAATTTTTCACAATGATAATTAATTTGTTTAAAATGATAATTTTTTAGCAATGAAATTTTTTTAATTTGAATTTAATTTTTAGCGAAAAACCGCCAAAGTTTACATTAAAAAGACATTAGAAAGATATGTAGTTCATAATTCTTGAAAATGGTTTTATGTTTTTTTTTCACTCGGTTTTTTTAACGAATCCTTGCTAAATAATGAAGAGATGTTTTTCACACTTTTTTTGAGATTTCTTATCGGGGTTAATGAAATCTTTAGTCACTTCAATGTCAAGAATTTTAGTTCAGATTCTCAACTCGACTGAAAAAATAAGCTAAGACATTTACAGAAAAATAAATAAAATCAGAATTAGAGAAACGGATTTCAAGAGTTTCCACTCGCAACATTTTTTTTCAGTTATTATGCGGTATTTTGGCAATGAACCTCAGAACTAAATTTAGATGAAGCTGTTTTGCAGAAGTGTAAATAAAATTATCAGCATACAGTTTCGATATTTGTGGTAAAATTTACGTCTCACCGATGAAGATAAAGGTGACGAAAATGTGAAACTCTGGTTAGCATTATTTAATTAGATAACTTAAACATATTCTGAAATCTAAACAATAAACAAAATTTGATAATTGTAAATATCTTTCGGATGTTTGAAGAAATTCATTATATGAGTATCTTTAGGTTCAAGAGATTTTCTTAGAATTTTAACATTTTCCGATTATGTAGTAAGAAATTTTCTGATCATTTTTTAAACTCGAAAACCCTTTACAAAGTCAGTAATTTCTTTAAAGTCGAAAAGAAATAGAGCGGATCTCCGCAATATTTTTAGCACAAAATTATTAAAATTCTTTCACGATTTTAAATAAAAATCTAAATTTTTCGTTGTTAAAAAAAATAAATATTACCGATATCCCTTGTTGAATCGACAGCCACTTCTCTGCATTTCAAAAAAATTTCTTTTTGGTTTCAACCGACTTGGACAATTTCCAAATAAATACTAAAACATCCTTGAGGCTTAAATTCCGACTAAGGGGTAAATTATTTACAATTTTAGTAGCTGTAATTAACTATACGAGACACAACACTTTAGTTTAGAGTTGATGAAACAGAAAATAAATTTATTGTTGTTTATTTATTTCAGGTTATTTTCGTGTTTAAGGACATATCTGTAATCAATTTGTGGTCAGAATATTTCCTAGTCTCGTGACAACTAACCCATTAAATTACCAATTCTTTTTCCAATTTACACAAGTCACAAAATACTTTTGCGTTACACGGAAAATGAACAAAAGGACATGTTTTACAGTTTGAACAATTATGGCGAATAACGTTTTGAAACTTTAATTTCAAAACAGAAATAGTTTGCATGTTTTTGGAATTTTCTTTAATCGATTATCTATCAGCATAATTAAACCAATATTAAATGATAGATTTTCGTGCAACATAAAAATTGAGAAAATTTTTAACGAATTACGATAGTTTAATCAATTGTTAGTAGATTTATCGCTAATGCAAATTTCCAAAGCGATTGCTTTAAATTAACCTGTAATATAATAATAAACAACGTATAAAACTAAAGATGCTCTCTTTTTATACTTGATATAAAAATCGTATAGAAGAATATTAGATTTAGTTTAACGGTTTTAACGCATCGAACCAATCGTCAGACACAAAAATGAACCAGACCAGGGTGTTTGGGATGACAAAAGATTTTGATTTCCGCATGTCTGTCCATCTGTCCGTGAACACCTTAACTTTCGAAAGGATTGAGCTAGAGACTCGAAATTTGATACAGATAAGTTTTTCGTAAATTTCAAGGTTAAGTTCTGAGCGGGCAAAATCGGACCATTTCTTCTCCCTCCCATATACAATTGAAATAACTTTTGCAAGTTTCATATTAAAATTGTAATATAATTTTGTCTATTGGTTTCAAAAAAGTGGAGGAGAAATATAGAAACAGAGCGTATTTCTAGCATATTGATGGAGAATTATGGAATGGATAAGAAAATCAAAGTAGACCAATTCCTTTTTGAAACCAACTCTTCTGAGAAATATTTTTTTTAATCTCCGAGACACATTTCGACATCAAATTGTTTTTGATACGTTGAGCTGTTTTCGAGAAATTCACGAAAAAAATTTCCGTGTTTATTAACAAATTTCAAGTGTCTAATTCTTGCATAGATGGAACTGTCTCTAAATATTATAATTTTTTTTTAATATGCATAAGGCGAATAGACATAATTAGACATGAAGCTTTATAGTGATCACTTCTAAAAACACTCGTAAAATTACAAAGAAGAAGAATAAAACTACCTTCGATTGTCAACCCGTTGACAATAAAACAATACCAAGTGTTAATACAAAATATCATCGTTGCATTGCATTGTATTTATTTCTAAAACCGCCATTTGAAGCTGATATCATAGAAATTCGAAACACTCAAATATTTCGCAAAGATCGCATTGATCGAATTGTAACCGTTGATAGATAAAATTTCACAGAGTGTAAAAAAATACAGAGGTATTCCTTTTTCGTCAGTTGTTTTCTTTATGGATTTTCAGCATCTTCAAAAGCATCAAGAAGATTTTATTTTTAAAGGTTTTCCACGTTTTATTCTCGAGTGTCTAAATTTATTACAAACGCTTTGCGTTTGGTCGCTTTTTGTACAAAAAGACGTGAAGATGACGAAAAAAAAAAAACAAAAATAAAGGAGATATTCAGGAATTATCTACATGAAAATGATTAAAGAAATAGTAAACTGGTCCGTTTTCATGCAACTTGCAGGAGAGATTTGAGGAGATCTCCGAATAGATCAAAAATAGACACTGGGAATTGTGGCAGTTTTCGGGAGATGGCCGCACTCAGATCTATTTCGAAAAACCATAAAATTTAGACTTTTTGTTTGGATATAGAAGGAATGAAATAAAAGAAAGTTTATTTTAAAACACAAAAAATGTCAGCGGGTAGAGAATTGTGCAACTTTGTGTTCAAGGGATATTTTTGAACTTCTATGTTTTAAAAACACATTGAGGTTATTGACTTTGGAAATTTCGAGAGGTATCTTTGGTTTGACAAAAAAAAATCCACTATATGGTTATAAAACAAATTTTTTTCTTATTTTCATTGAATCAAAATTCTATTAACATGCAAGATGCGCTGTTTAATGATATTAAAGAAAAATTTTCTTTATCACCGAATTGAAAAGTGGTTTTTTTACATTTAGAATTTGGCTTGGCTCCCAATTCAAGTTTAGAATTACACAAACGCCTTGTTAAAGTTCGGTCCGTGAAACACACGTTGAATGCAATTCAACTTTAACCCGAAGAATTAGATTTAGGCTAAAATCGAACAGAATCACTCTGTGTTTTGTTTATCACGGCTATTGACTTTGTTATAATGTCGATTTTCTAAATAAGTTTTCTTAAAGTGAAAAATAAATGAAGGGCGCCCTTCTAAAAGTTAGATGATTGATTAGAGCGCGTCTGTTTGTCTATAACACACCGTATTTTTCATACATTTGAAAAAGTTCTATGAAAATTATGTTGTTTCTTATGTTTAGTTATCTTGATTATATCAATTATTGGATGTTGCAATCAAAGGAAAAAAAATCTTTTGTTTATTGGTGATGAATTTGATTTGTAAAATGATGAATTTGATATGAGTATGATTTGTAAAGTACTTTTTTTAAAATACCTGGTATTTAGTGGAGTAGGTTTTTTTGCCGTCTTAAATGTTCATTTTTTCCGTTAAATTCTTACCCACATTTTTTTTTTTAAATTTTTACAAAACGGAGAAAAATTAAATTAATTTTTAAAAAGAAAAAAAAATCATGTCACTTTTGAAAAAAAAAATCCAAAAACAAAATATATTTAAGTCTTTAAAACTTTATTGAAAAAGCTGAAGACGATAACAAAATTTGAAAATCATAATAAATTCTATAAACTAATAATAACTAAATTATTTGATAAATTTCACACTTCTACATTACTTCGCATGTCAGGGCTTAAGTATCTGGTATAAAAAAGTTTGATGCGAAGTAATTCATTGCACAAACCAACTTACAAAAAAAAACTAACAATTTCTGATATAACAAAATGAAAAAAGTTTTTTCAACGCATACACAATTCATCGATGAATATTGGAGATAATAATTTAGATGCAAAAAATTTTGTGATCGTTTATATTTCGTATTCTAATACTTTTGATTGAAGGAGATTTTCTCTTGATTTATTCATACCTTCTTGGGGAATTGTCCGATTTCCGGACACTGCCCAAATTAGATCCCTCGTTCTCCAGAAAATTGGTGGTCATATCCTTGACTGTATTATTTGCTTGCTTCTGACTAGCAGCAAAATCGCCATTTTCAAATGCTCGTGGTGAATTGTTGAAATTTGATTTTAGGTTGAAACCATCATTCGTAAGGGATGCACCGTTACTCGAGAAAGGTGGTGGTGTTGATTTTGGCAATTCCGGAGTTTTTGGGATTTCTGGGGTTTTTGGTTGTGTAACGGGAATTGGGTTAGATTCGGGCAATTTCGGTTCGGGTGATTTGGGTTCGGGTAATTTCGGTTCGGGTGATTTGGGTTCCGGTAATTTCGGTGCGGGTGATTTCGGTACAGGGGCTTTTGGCTGAGTCACTGGAGGTAGTACTGGTTCTGGTAGCTTTGGAGGCGTTGTCGGCTTTGGTAATTCAGGAATTTCCGGCTTTTTAGGCGGTGTTATAGCTGATGGTGTTATAGGAGCCGGAGGTGTTTGTGTTGGTATTGGTGTAGGCACTTTTTCAGGAACTTTCGGAATCTCTGGTAGCTTTGGTGAAGGCGGATTTGGCTTCGTGTCTGGTTTGATCACTTTTGAGTCATCACCTTTAATTGCTTTCGTACCAGCAGGCTTATTGCTTTTAAATATTTCAAAAACCGATGACCATCCGAAATATTTCCTATTTTGTTTAGAAATAAAAGAAATAGTAATGAAAAGAAGGAAATTATAAAAAAAATAGTCAAAGAAAGAACTGAAAGTGAAAACAAACTTAAAGCAAGTTGGCTGAAGCAATGAATTTTGATTTGGATAAATTTTTATCAAAAATAAAACACAAAACGGACACAAAACAAATATTAAATTAGCAAAAACAATAACAAACAAATACAAAAACAAGCGAAATATTTTTAATTGTGGAAAATAGAGTTTTAAGTTGGTTTGGTCTTTTTTCTTGTAATAAGAAACAAATCTCATAATAAATAGATGAAATATTTACAATTTCGTTCAGAACACTAAAAGAAATTACATATTGTAGATAATGTGGATGAGACGTTTGATAACAATTCAAGTGATTTGCTTGATGAACTTTAATTGATGGCGAAAGAGAATTTGACGCCATCCGGGCTATTTTGAGTATTCTAAATGTGTCTATAAAACCAAGCCTCTTTCTGGATTCAGCTAATATTCATAAAATATAGAAGATGTGCATCACTTGAATCTTCTGCATTACTACTTTAGATTTTAGATGAAACCGAGCTCCCTACGGACGGTCCATTCCATAACCGAAATGCATATCTATCTTTATTACTCATGGGTTTTTTTTTGCCTCTCGAGATGAAATCTGGCAATGTTTCAAGTAATTTTATCTATGTTATGTTCATACATGAGTTTTAATGAGCAAATTACAATTCACGCGGGATTTTTAAAAGCAAAACTCTGTTGGTTTGGCAGAAACATACACCGGCAAATAGTACGGCCAGCAAAATTTGAAATTTTGAATCTATTGCCAATGGCAAGCGGTGTTTTCTTGTAGTTTTCAATGCGCAGCACAATAGAAAATTTAGGAATTTCAAATACTATAATTAATTATAAACAACGGATTCGATTAAGATTTTTTGTTTTTGCAAATCACATACAATAGAAAGGTGGTTGCGAATATTTAATGAGAGTAATTAATTCAAAACAATTTTTTTCTATTTCATTTCTAATTTTTAGAAAAAAATCAAGGTAGAAAATAAATTTTTCAATACTAAAACAGTGCGTATATTTATTTTTAATAATTATAGGTAGACAAGCTTCATTCTTATGTATCCAGCATTTTTTAAGTATTGTAAGATTTAAAAATGATTTTTTATGTGGTTTTCTGGACAGGTGGAAAAAAAACATCGTGAAATGTTGGAAAAATCGTTGTAAAACATAAAAAAAAATTGAAATAAACTATTTTGCTATAAATCTTTAATAAAAAAATTTAAGAAAACGATCGAGTTTAAAATAACTTTAAAAAGAAGAAAAAATTACAGCGGATCAAGGCCGTTTTCCAAGTAATAACGCTTTATCGTCCTCTGGACTTAGGCTCCGGGGATACTCAATCAATATTGAGCTTTTCACTAGGTACAGAAAACGTTTAATAAACGCCGAGATCTTATGAAACTAAGTACTTAAGTTTACGATATTTAATACTAACGGGCATGGCCACATAGAACGTCTCAAATTATACGCTTTCAAACACATTTTCAAGTTGGTGCACAGACTTGTAAACTGGAAAACAATAGACCGCTGCCACAGTAAAGCAAATCGAAAGGCTTTTATATCCACAAGAGATTATTTTTTGTTTTGTAAATTTTATTAAAGGAAAAAAAATTACAATTTAGGATTTGAAATGTTTGAATTTATCTAAAATTAGGCGAAAATCAATTGAACATTTTTTTAAATCATTTCAAAAGTTTTGAAACAGAGAATTGTAACAACTTTTACAAATAGGGATAAAAAGTTATTAACATAGTAATAGCAATTTTGATACAATTTTTGTATATTGAACAGCCAGTTAAGTTGTACTGGAAAAATATGAATTGAGGAATGCGTCTTTAAAGAATCTTATATTAAAAAAAGCGAGAAATTTTTTCAGAAACCGCCTTTAAGAAATGAATTTTTCCCTATAGAAACTAAAAAAAATCAATAAACATTTTATAAACTCTGTAATGGGAAATACTAAAGGAAAAATTCTCAAAGGATCGAAAAAAGATTAAATTTAGAATTTTTTACAACAGAAAAACTTTGTTTAAAAATGATTGATTACAGAAAATTTTATGGTGGTGAAGTCAAAACGAATGAATGTTTCGTAAATTATGATTATTACAATTTTGACCTTTTCGTATGTTCTGAAAGTCAAAGAAGTGAATTTTATTTTGAAATTCTAGAAAAAGTGGCACCTCTAGCACATATGTTTTTTAATTCGATTTCCCGAAAAGAAAGCAAGAAAATGATATACACGGCTTCCGCTATACCAGACGTCAAGAAATTTATATAACTTTTTTTTTTGTTTGTTAGAATTTGAAAAAAATATTTTTATTTTATTTATTTTTGCCGCCGGTCCACAGTTTTTTTTATGTCAAAGTGTTGGAGACGGCAGGCGGTTCTGAATATTGTGTAGAAGATAATAATTTGCTCATCTGTTTTCGTTTGAGTTAAGTGGACAAAATATTCTAAGTGAGCTGAAGATATCCAAGGGAAGATTTTATTTCATTTGCATTGTGTATTGACAAAAAAAATTTTTTTTTAGGATTGCTGTTGGCAAGTTGTCAATTAGCTGTCGTGAGCTGAAGAGGCGGTAGTGCGGTGGATATGCGTTTTCTTGCGATTGTTTCACTTTGCGTCCTGACAACTTGCCAAACGTTTTTTTTTTTTTTTTCAAAAACAATGTTTTTGCTTAAGTTTTTTGAGGAATTTCGGTAGAAGTATAGAATCTCAATTTCGAAAATTAATTTTGTTAATTACAGGTTAAATGATGTATATTTAACAGATAATCCCAAGTTTTTTAATGACATGTTGAAGATTTATTCGATTATTCACTGAAGGGGATGTTTATTTTTGTGTAAGGAAATTATGACTTTCCTACATTTTTACAGTAAAAAATGATGTTAATATATCAAAATGGGCTGATATTGATCTCAAATTTAGCATAAATATTTGTCATAAAACTAAATCCAATATTCAAAAGTGGGATTAAAGGTACGAGGTAATGCGATTCTGATTTTACCATTCATCCTGTGTGTTTCTCTTTCATTAAAAAATTGTTAAACCGATTGGCCTGAAATTTGGCAGGACTATTCGCCGAAGGCTCAGATCCGACAAAGTCATTACTTTGATATGGAGAAAATCAGTAGCGAAATCATATTTTTAAAAAAATGCGAAATCATATTTTTTTAGCTTGGTTGTAGTTGAACGAGGGTATTTAAATTCACAGAGTTAGCTATAAATAGAAGTGATTAGCATATATCAATTAGCTGCAAACTGAAAATATTTAACCCTTAAAGGCTTGGTGGTACACGCGATGTACCACCTTTTTTGTAACAAATACTGCACGGTGGTATCAAAATTGTACCACCAATTAAACCGTCTTTCATTGCCGTATGATACTTTAAAATGGCACCACTAAAAAAATCAAAAAAAAATTTTTTTTCGAGTGCCGGAAGGGTGAAAATATTTGCTATTTTTCTGTGCCTCTAAGGGTTAATATGTCTGTAATTTTAACTTGTGCTAGACTTAACTATCTTCTTCTCGTATAGATTAAGAAACTTTTATGGGTTTATAATATGAATTTATGAAACTCAGACAGCAATCGTATCAACAGTTTTTTTCGCTGTTTTCTTAACTTTCAGGTGCCTGATTTCCCGATTTGCCTATACAATTCAAAGTATGAAGTTCATTGCGATATTTATGTGACAAATTGACCCTCGTACTTTTTTAGTGAATCATTCCAAGTCCTATCGACTTAATGACGTTTTTCTGCAATTTATTTAAAATGCTTTTTTTCTTATCAGCAAATTTGATTAATTTCTTTCGCACTTATGACATATATGAGCTTTAGAAGTCGTGACATTTAATTTAGCAGCAATGTTTATCACTCATTCATGTGACCAAATGCAATTAAAGAAGATTTATAGACTTCTGCGAAATTATCTAAAAAGGTTATTGTTGTTATGTTTATTACAATTATGACGATCTCAAGTATTTCAACATTTTATTTCGATTTTCATGATAACAGGAGGCCGGATCACTTTTATTAATTGTAATAACCGAATAAATTATCTTGTTCCACATGTGCAGCAAATTTTTTTCAAATGTTTGCATTTTTTATCAGACCATGGTAGCAAATCTATAAAGAGTGCGTTTCTCGTATTTTTGTATATTCAGCTGATATTCTTTTTATTAAACGCCCCCGACAACGACCTTCAACGTATAAACAAATTTCGAATTCAAATGATAATCGTATCGTTAATATACAATTGATATATAAATATTATGTAAATATAATTTTCATCTTTTATAAAACTTTGGAAAATTTTCCATAAATGTTCACGTTTTTTGGCAATATTTTCATCAGTTGCAGGTACCCGAGACAACATTGGATTAATTCTATTTAACAGTTAAAATAAATGTAGAGAAAATAGATGTTTAAGAAATGTCTAAGAACGAGTCGAATTTTTTTAAATAGAAAATTCTGTAGAATTTTAACTACAATTTGAAAAAACGAATAATAAACCCTATTGGTACCAAAATTTGTTTAACGGCGCGAAGGTCAGTTTTCGGCCGAAGCCGAACTTCTAGCTTCGACCGCAGCAAAAAAATATAAAAAAAGATTTTTTCAAATATCTCGAGAACCGTTAAAGATACGTAAAAATCGTTAAAGGAAAATATGTTGGAAATTTTATATTCATTAAATTTTGTTGTATTCATTTTTCGCCAAATGCGCATAGTTTTCGAGAAATTTTCAAAAACTGTGTTTTTCAAATAAAAAGTGTGGTTATTTAAAGTTGATAACCCATTTACAAAAAAACTCAAGTCGCGCGCTCAACTCGTTCTCGAGTTATTTAAGATACGTTAAACGGACAGATCCACGGACATATGCACCGACATTTTTATAATTTTGCCTGAAACGAATTTCGTACTGATTAGAAATTTTCTATCTGCTCCCGTTCTAAAGTCGGGCTCCATCATGAATTTTCTCTCAATAGCAGAGGAAAGTAAAACTACGTAAATCTCACGAGGAAAATATATTTTCTAAAATTTTCTGCAATTTTTCTTTATTTTAGGTCTAACAAATTTTGCTTAAAATTCTTTTTATCACCATTCTTCCAATTTTAAAACATATTTAAAAGAAATACACAGTTAAAACATATTTCTAAATTTAGTGTTGATTAGTAATTTTAACAAATATTTACTTCTCTCAAAATTACCGGCCAAAAATATTGAAAATTAATGGTCAACCCTGTTTCGTAGGATAGAGAAAAATAACGTATTTCAGTTTTTTATAGAATATTTTGAAGTTTTTCGATTTGCCTAAAAATATGCTCCAAATAAGAAGCTTTGTAAAGCTTTCTTAGGTCAGATTTCCACTGTATTCTTCGAAGCAATATTTTGATCGACTAAAACTTTAACTTTCGCGATGTTTTTACTTCTTAATTTTAAAATAATTTCTACTGCTTTTATATATATAAGAAATGTGTGTGTCAATAATTTTACATGATAAAAATTTGCACATAAAGAGAAAATTTAAGACTGCACAAAAAACCATCACTTCTAATTACAAATTTTGGCAATAAATAATTAAAACGCCAATTCAGTAATATCTCAATTCTTCTTAAAAAAATTCAATTTCTAATTAATTAGCCAAAAAGAAAAATATGTTAAAATGTAAATTGTTCTATTTACCATTATACTACAATACAAAATTATTTGTTAAAAGCGATATTGCTGTGGCATTTTTTAATTTCTTATGCATCCACTATCCACTAGTAATATTTTTGTTAGCTACAATTTTGATGTTTCTTTCTTTATCAATCGAGTCACACTGCAAATTCGTCAATCGCAAGCAAATTTGATTAGTAATAAACGCGCAGGATTATTTATACTGCTGGTTATGATTTTTTTTTAATATTTAAAAAATGCTTACCGGATTTCATCAATAGCTAATGAAATGTACCACAACCCAAACATTGCTGCTGCAATTGGTATCACAAAATGTAAAATATCAATCTGGAAAAAAATTTAAAAAAATACAAATTAGTTCAAATTGTCGAAATATGAATTTGAACTTTGTGCGAGGAATGCGTCTCAAAAACAGAAAAAAAAATCTTTTTTAAATAAAGACTTCGCAGATTTCTCTATTGGGAATAATTCTAGAATTGTGATTTTTTATGTCGGATCGCTAACTAAATGAGTTTATTTATTTGAAATGAAGTTCATTCGAGTTCAGCTGTTTGTATAAATAGACTGTGAGAATTCATTGAACTTCACGACAATAAATTGGATTTGAAAAATAAATCTTGAAAAGAATGAGATGCGTTTTATCAATGTTAATTTTTACTGGCCTGTATAGGAAAAAAATAAAATTCGACACTTAAGAATTTTCCTGAATTATAAAAAGATTTCGAACTATCTAAAAAGTATTTTGGGCTAATTCTTTGAAAGAATATAAACTTAAGGCGTTTAAATATCCGCTGTTTCTATACTTAAATAGATGAACAGATAGACAGACAGACATAAAAAACATTTATCAATGTTTCATATAATACCCACTGCTACATTACCCTTTTTGAATTCTTGAAACCAAACATACTGCACAGATTTAATTTAATTCGAGACAATGGGAAATTCTTGAAATTTAGAATCAAAAGATTAGAAATGAAATCCTGCCCTTTTGTGGAGTGGCCTTGACTGATCTACATATTTTGGATAATCGATTTTTGATTCATTGTTATTGCGTTTTCATTGTTACGCAATTCTTTCAACTCAGTTCACTTCAGTGGGGTTTTAGGACTCAAGCGCCGCAATATACACCCCGATTCTGATAATCGTGTCGTTTACGACCAGAGTCGTTTTACGTGTTTTTGTTGGTAAAAAAGCACTAACAACAACACGTAAAACGACTCTTGTCGAAAATGAAACGACTATCAGAATCGGGTGACGATTTCAATGTGCCAACTGAATTTCACTGTTTTCGGAGATAAATGGCGGAAAGTTCTTCTCAATATTCTGGGATTTGTATATTGTAATGTGAAAGAGTTAAAGGCTAGAATCATCAATGTCAAAATTACCATGAAATTGCTGGAAATTTTAATCAAAGAAAACAATGATACGTTGGTACTCTATAAGGGGTGGTTCTTATTTAGTAAAAACATCGGAATCCTGACATTTGTATCATATTGATCCAAATTCGTTCCATTTTACGAGCGGTGTAGAAGTTCAAGGACAATAGCTCGTTACATAAAGTCCTGTACATTCGAATTGAATGTCTTGTGAGTCAATTTCACGTATCATTTTCGTGTTCCTTTTACTTTCAAGATGGAGTTTTTATATCGTAAGGAAAATGTTTTCTTTCATTTAACTGATGGGGATTTAGTTGGTAAATTGGGTAAAGAAATACGGTAAATGTTTAGGAAATTAACAAACTATGGGTACGAATACTTGAAATTTAATTCCATGAAAGGGATACTCGAATGAAAAACAACATATTAAGGGTTGTCATGTTTTCTTTCGGGAGAAAACTTTTCTACTCCTTTTATAGTCTTTCTTCATCGTATTTCTAAGACCTTTTCTCAAATTGTGGATGAAATAAAAAAATGAAGTGAAAACAGAAAACAGATGTCAGTTAAAAATTTAAAATTTCATTTTTAATTAAGAATATTGTCAAAATGGTATTTATTTTAAGCAATTTTTTATTGTAGATAAATTAGTGTATTAATCACGTCATGTTTAGGAGTATTTAGCCTCCTGCCTTCCAGTGTACTATATGTAGTACATACAAAAAAATGTTGCGTAAACCAATATTGGGGCAACCATTTGCCACAGTTAAATTAATATGTCATCCACTAGTTTGATATTTTGCTAAATGCAGTTTTTTCAGTTTTTGAACAAAATGTATTTAGCGAATACTCAATTTTTATGAATCTGTGAGAATGAGTCACATTGAAACAACTCTCCTGCATATTTTATTGTCGCTCACTGTCGCTTATCTCCGCTTACAGATATGGAAGATACCGAAACTTAAAATATTTAACATTAAAAGAAAATTAAGCGTTTCACTGATTTAGAATGCTTTTTATAAGCATTCAGTTATGAAGCTTCGATAAAATATCAACAGACTAAAGAAACGACTACTTAAGATACTTTCAATTAATTCAATTGCCCACAGACATAAAACCATTATTTTACTAAAGCTCGAACCCATTTAAAGAACTTCTTTTCGGACGCATAACTTCAGACACTTCCATTCAATTAATTTTTATTTTCAATTCTGTTATTCTATGGTGAACCATTTTCGAAGGAAAACCAAGTCCAAATTCAACCATTGACTTTTCTTTATTTACGTTATTCCTAATACGCATTCAAAAATTTTCTGACTATGATTTTGTTTATGTTAGATTTTTAAGTGATTTAATTTTGCTCAAAATGAAAAATTGGAAGCAATTTGTTTTTAAAAGCTTTTGTTTCGCTTTCTTTTGGTTCGTCTGTTTGTTTGTCAGGGTCAAATCTTGTAATCTAATTTTGACCCGCCTCCACTCGTGTGATTGACTTCAAATTTTGTACACATACGTAGGGTTTCCATCCCGTCCTCTTTTTACGCTGTCCTCTTTTTAAGGGCATCTATGGGTATTTTTGATTTTTCAAATGTGCCAGCAAAATGTTGCCCTATGGAGAAAAGCAGAGTCCCAGACATATTCAAAAAATTCCCCCCCTAGACACCTAAAATGGAGCAAAATACCTGATAAAAAGATGATTCTTTTCCTCAAATTTTCCGGAAAAAATTTCATCTGAGGGTTTTTGGGATCGCTGAATCCGATTCTGACGGAAAAAAACATTTTTTTGAAGGTTGTTTATCAGAAATAAAATCGAGGTGAATGCATACAAAATAAAAAAAATATTGCTCTCGGTTTTATTTGTACACAGAACCCAAAACATTATTTTTTTCCTTTTTAGTACATTTTTTTAATATATGCATTTTTCAAAAATAAAAAAAATTTAAGTTAAGAAACAGTTTGAAAAAATTATGTGGCCGCAAAATAGCAATCAATAAATCGGCTAAAATAATTAATATATTGGACAAAAATCACAATAATTTTTTATGTTTTTCATAAAAAAATATAATATACAAAAATAGCTTTTATATTACAGACTTAATTACTGTGTAAGATTTTTAAGATCTTGCTAAATTAAGACAAAAACATCTCATCACGAGATAGTGAGTCTTCCTTGTCGTTTTGAAAGTTGACAGTTTCACATGTGTTTGAAAAATTTATTTCTCGACTATGCCTGTTGGGCACGCAACTCCACGCTTTTCGTGACATTTTTAGAATTTTGAATTGCACATACTTAGATGTTCAGCAAATTAAACTGATAAGGCAAAACTGATTTAATCGCGGTTTCTGTTTATTATTTCAGTAATCAAATAATGATAACAGAAATATACTCATGTTATCACTTTCTAAATTTGCAACAAATTAAAAATCTATGATAAATTGTCAGCAGTAACAATAAATAATTTCACTGTAAAGGATTTTTGCATGCGGTTTTACGTACACGGTAAAAAGTGTAAGGATTTATAAATACATTTTTGTTCCTCAAGATCTTTTACACCAAATGTGTATCAACTCGCGTGTTTCTATCGACATTTGGTATCAAATGTAATGTTAAATGTTTGGTGTGAATTTGATAAAATTTTATCAAAATTTACACCAAATTTTGACAAAAACATGCCAGGGATATACATAAATCTGGTTTAAAATACTTTGATAATAAATATTTTAATTAAGCCTGTTTACATTTTTTATTGTATCCGATAACACTTTTAAAACGATTCCATTAATCGCCATTGAAGTGATTTGAATATAGCTTTTCTTTTTTAAATTCCACTTTTTTTAGCGATATATTTTGTGGACATTCACCTCAGTAGAGGAAAATCTCACTTGGCATTTATTCAAGAAGCGAAAGCGCGATATTACACACGGCAACTTTCGGGCTTATTTAAGCCGGCAACTTTTGGGCTTAATAAGCCAATGTGCTTACATTTGTGGCTTAAATAAGCCAATCCTGTTTGCATATGCTACACAAGTTTACATGGGTGTGTGTGGACTCAAACCATTGAAATTGCTGCTGCTCATATACTTCCCAAGATCTTTACCTGCTGACGGTCAGAACGAAAATGATTTCTGCCTACTACTTTTCCCAAACCGGTTCACACGCTTTGCATGCATGCAGATTGTCGATAAGCCATGATTTCGAGTGGCAACTTTTCCCTCCTCAGTCGTTTCTCCCAAAAATCGGCTTAAGTAAGCCCGAAAATTGCCGTGTGTAATACCGAACATAGAATTGACAAGAAAAGGAGAGCACCAGGAACCGGTAAGGGAAATTTCTGTGTTGGTTTGTTACAGGATATGACGAAAGCTTCCAGTAGAGAGCTTTTCTGCAGAGAACGAATGCAAAGTACGCTTTTGGCAGCACTTGGCAGGAAAATTTTGACTTGTCCAACCAAAACAATTACGTCACTCTGCAAAAAACTAATGCGAAACTGAAGGTAATAAAAACATCACGAGCGTTACGTTTTAGTGAATTCGAACTGAAGTCATAACAAATTCGAGACGACTTTAACTCGTATTACAAAACCCACCCCATTGCCATCTCGTAGAAGTGCATTTTTGGGATACTTTTATTGAAAATAATTGCGATATATTTAGCTGTTAAAAGTGCTACTAGTTGACTTTTTAGGCATTCGAAGGAACACTAGCGACTAGAATGAGTGGAAAACCTCACAGCAAAGATTACTCATCATCAGCAAAAAGCAACGACGAAGACAGCGACGACTAACAATGATGGAAATAACATTGGACTTTAGATTCTGAATTCTGATCAAAATGTTACGTCACTCACCTGGAAATCTAACTTGGATTTCTATATTTTCACAGAAAAAATGATTAGCGATAGAGGATTAGAAATTTCTCGTTTTCCGGTACCGAATTCTACACACCCCGAACAGCGATATCACTACTACTTCAATGATCTGAGTTCGGAAAATCAAATGAGAGACGTTCACTGGTTTTCCGGATAATATCGGGTATATTTGATGGTTTTCCACCGCAATTTTCAACGAGTGTTCCGTCGTTCAATTACGAAAAACTCTTGTTATGTATATTTAATACTCACTCTCTTGCTAATTTTGTAGATAATAATAAAAACACGGCTTTTCACAATTTCTGACCATCCGCCTATATCCAAAAACTGTCAACTAGAGCTTTGTATGGTCGTTTATTCATCGAATATTCATACTGTGAAAAGCTTTTGGACACATGTTTTTATTACTGTAGATAGATAGAGATATATCGGGAGTATAATATCGAAGCATCGAAACTTTTCTCTATGGATAAGCTTTTTATCTCTTTTACGACTAGAATTGTCATTTCAGAAAGCTCACATGTAGTTTTAACTTTTCTATTGCAATTAACTTAGCGAAAAGGGTGAAAGTTGCGAAAATATTGAACTCAATAATATATTTTTTTATTACTGCACGGTTGAAAATTTGGGTATAAAATTTATCCTTTTTTGATATTTTTTCCATATAAAGTCATTCTATTATACCAAAATTGATATAGAATTAATAAATTTCAACTGTGCGGTGGTAATTTATTAACTTTAAGTACCATTTACACAAACGGAACACGTTCAACTTAAATTTTTAATAAATACCCTGAACTTCTTGGTCCCTGAAGGCTAGATATAACTTAAATTTTTATTAACAGTGTGAAAAGAATTTAAAAAATTCTAAAAATCCAATACCGAAAAAAATGTCAAGTTTGAACTCAGGCATAGTTAAATCACCAGTTAAACCATAGTTAAACCATCATATTGGTATGACAAGCAGGCCGAAAAATATGATAGAAAAAGCTCTTTGGATTTTGGCTCGTGAGTTATTGCGACTTAAGACAAGATTTTCGCCTGCGGTGTATTTTTTCTACGTAGTAATTTTTTCTATTATTTGATCTGGCAGAATATGTTTTTCTTTCTTGCGCATTTCCTGTTCACGAAATATTTTTGAACCTTTATAATACGTATTATTAAAAACTTTTGTGATGAATACATGAAAATTTTCTTTGAGTAAAGCATTTATGCAAAAATAAAATCAATATTAAAATAGACCAATTTTAAATGAACTCTTTCGTACTTGTGAACGGAAATTGGGCAATCAAATAGTCGATAGTTTTAATATTTCTATTCTTTTATTTTAACAGTTACTTCAATATGACAGTTGAAGGCTAAAAAAAGCTTTGCTCACTACTAAATCCTATATAATGATCTAACACTAGATAAATTCTTACCGGCGCCATTCATCCGAAAGTATAATTTCTCTCATTTTCTGTTTAATTGCCAAAAAAAGTTTAAATTTTTCGTTTTTGCTTTTCGAAGAGATATTTTTGGCATTGAAAACGAGTTCTGAAAACGGCGTAAATTGTAGACGACGAAAGCTCAATCTTGCTTAAAATAGACGGAAACGCATGTGCAAAGTATTGAATCTGTGGTGATTGCAAAAAACAGACTCATTTTTTATTAATTCGCTATGAAATACATTAAATTTTTATTATTCTTTTCAAGGGGTATCATTTTTTGCATTTAATTTTATTTTTGGAAATATGTTTCTCTAAATTATATAACGTCTTTCTTGTAAGGTCGAATATTCAGAGATATTTTTTACCTGTCCCTCATATTTTACCCAAAATAGACTCGTGGGAAAAATTTATTTTCGAGAATTTCAAGTAACGCAAATTGTTCTTAAGTAAAGCTTTTATTAAAGGCAGGCTGACAAATTTCTAAATTTACAAACAATAAAAATATTTACACTTAAATAAAAATTTGATGTTTTTCGAAGTTTCACTGAGAGCATTTTTTCCCAATTGACAGTCAGTCTTTTAAATCTAGAAACAAGCAATTTTAATTATTCTCTCGTAGTTGGACAGAGAATCTCATTTTCTCCAAAATCCAATCCAAGAAGTAAACGACATTCGAATAAACTCCAGGTTTATTAGCGAAACCGCAGTGTTGACCCCACGAAATTATTCCATAAAGTGTCTCAGCGCCTAAAAAATATCGTGGAAAAAAATATGTTTTTTTATAAATGTACTTTTTACCTTGGTCCGTGCAGACCAATGGTCCACCAGAATCTCCTTCGCATGCATCTACACTTTCATCCAAGTAACCAGCACAGAACATTCCATCGGTAATTGCGCCACCATAGACAATTGGTTGAGAACACACGTCTTTGGATAGAATTGGAACCTTAGCGTAGCGGAGGTCGTTAGCAGGTGCTAAACAAGGATTCAAATTGATTAAAAGATTTAAAAAAAAACTGGACAGCTTACTTGAACTTCCAGATTCGATGGAGCCCCATCCAGAAATTGTGCAATTGCTACCAACCAGCAGAGATGCTCCCTTCGCCGGTAAACAAGCCGGTTGAATATAATCGTTGAATTGAACCGGCGATTTCAAAACAAGCAACGCGATGTCGTTGTTCATGTGCTGACCTTTACGGAAGTCCTCATGGATGTACCAATTCTCGATAAAAACGTCGATTTCGGAAGATTCAGCTATTTCAGAGAAGTGATCCCCAAGCCGAACGAAATAGGCTCCCTTTGCGAATCCAACTAGACAATGGGCTGCTGTAAGGACATGTATTTCCGATATCAGAACAGCGCCACACCAATGAGTTGACCTTCCACTACGAGCCTTGGCCCGAATCGTTGCCTGCCATGGATGATTTCCCCTTCTAGCTCGAGTTCCACGAATAATCCTGGCCATGTATTCCTCGTTGGGATCCATTTCTGGCAAATTTCGGCTAACCTGTCCACAGCGAAGCACGTCCGGAGGCAATTGCTTGCTGGACCTTTCTATCTGATAGATGTACATTTCTGTGTCGTCGGTGAGTCTTATGGGTGATTGGGTGCCTACACCCTTGACTCCTGTCGCTACAGCTGGGAAGGTCGGTCTGGGTCCTTGACTGCACCGAACACTGACATCTTCGGTATGATTGCAGTTATGCTCACCCCACGCCCAATGGCTGCATTTGTCCAAGGATGTTTCACTTCCGGAACACTGCAATTGGTCAAGCCAAATGGGTCCAGTTCCCGGTCCAAATGTGTTTTTAACCACTGTCTGTAACGGATAAAAAATCTTAGTTCTTCGGTATGCGACAACAATTGCGCCGCAGTCAAAATTTTAATTGAGCAAAAGCATATCAGCAGAAATTGTTTAAAAAAAAAATCGCGCAATTTTTACTTGTAGGTCAAACACACTTAAATTGAACTAAACTACCAGATGTCACAAAAAGCGCCGCCTGAGAAAAATGACGCGCTAGATTATAGAACCCAAATAAGAGTTATTCTTTGTTTGAATCTTAAAGTAGTAATAACTTTTATACGACATTCTAGAAAAATATTTAAATTATAAAATAAGTATATTTATTCAAAGAAGTGGAGCAAAATGGTTGTGCAGTTAAGTGACGACTACTGCTTCCTGCAATAAGTAACTTCAAAACTTACCGCTGTTCCGTAATATCCCAGTGTTCGGCAAACCACTTGAGCTTCAGTTGCTTCAAAGTCATCGTCGCAAACTGTTCCCCAACTTCCACGGAATTTAACTTCAACACGACCTTCCATGTTGGTTTCACCATCCACCAACCGGTATTCGGCTGTAGACTGGAAAGATTTTTTTCTTATTAAAATCTTCTATCAGATAAATGAACGGATAGAATTTACATTGCAATATTCCTGGCTTTCGTCACTGTTGTCTGCACAGTCGGGTACATTGTCGCAAACAAACGCAGGCGGGATGCACTCCTGAGATTTCGTGCAGAGCCAGTAATCATTTGGACACTTCATAACTGGAATTTTGCAAACGACACCTACAACTTCTTCGGCTGTGCAATCGTGAACACCCCAGCCTTTGAAATCGCAGTTTTTCAAGGATGTCTCATTTCCAATACAATCGACTTCATCCATAACAAAATAAGGCTCATTATTTGCGTCCATCATTTCCACGTGTGGCGGATAGAAGGAATTTGCACGTACTTCACTAGCTCCTAGCGGGAACCCGAGTTCTCGGCAAAGGACATCAGCATCTCGCAATCCAAATTTGTCATCGCAGACGTAACCCCATCTGCCGTTTACTAAAAAGTATAATTTATTTTAAAAAAATAACAGGTAGGGGAGTAAATGATGTTGTTTTTAGTCAATTATTGTGATTTGCCGCGCGTCGATACCAGTAGAAAGTGCGGTGGATAGTTTCGTAGATGACTAAATATTTTCAGCAACTTTTTTAGGTTATGCAAATATTTTGAAAATATAACAAATCCATAAAAAAAATAAAATCATAATCTTGAATCTAAAAGGAAATATTTTTGATGACAGACGTCCCAATATTTTAAGCAATAAATGAAACTTTGATATTAAAAAAAGATTGTGTTCTAAAAACTTTGGAAAATTGCATTTTTAAAGCGCCAATTGAATATTTTAATCAGATGACCATGAAATACATTTGCATAACGAATGAATAATGTTTGGGGTTTATCTGTTATGTAATAACCAACTTTACGAAAAACTAAAAAAAATATCAAAAATATTTGATTAAATTTTTTTTTTATAAAAACCACATTAAAAATTTCGAAATTTTAAAATTAGCAAAGGTCAAATAAAATTGAAACCTTTTGTAGATATGCAGCAAATAGAAAAAACTTCAATTAATTCTGTTATCGCATTTTGGAATTACGTCGTAAACAAAACTCCAAGGCGAAACAAAATCTTATCATTGGTTTTTCAATATTTTCTTCGTGGGAAATTAAGATGAAGTCAGTTATTATCATTCTCGGGAATTCTTTTTAAATATTTTTTTTACTTACTCTTTACTTCGACACGACCCAAATGATTTTCGTTTTCATCATTTGATAATCGCACCTCGTATCCCAGATGATTGCAACTACCCTCGTCCAGGCGATTTCCACAATTGTTAACTCCATCACAAACCTGAAAATATTCAATTTATTAAAACTGTGAATATTCTGTAAAAATTAATATTTCGTTTTTAGAATGAAATAAACTCGAATTTAGCAAAAATCTTACACATTTTAGTTTTTTGCAACCCCGATTTAATACTAATAGGAACGATTTGTTATAACGAGAAACTTTCCTTCATAATTTGGGTAATTTGAATTTAAGGTAAACAAGCCAGAATTTGAAGAAATTTTCAATGTTAAAATTTTCTTTAAAAAACATTTTCCTTTAAAGCGAACTTACCTCAAATAGATTGATACATCTACCATTTTGACAATTGAATCCGGTGGAGCAGTCATTAGAGTCGGGATTGGGAATGATCGTCTGTTGGCCACCATCTGTGGAGGGGAAGGTATTGAACCGTGGGTCAATATCCATTTCTAAATCCGGGTATCTATCGGTTTGATTTATTGGGAATGGGAGCGGAGTGGGCCGGGAGGGTGAAACTGGAACATTGGGTTCAGTTGGCACCCAGTTAGTAGTGGTTTCCACAATTTCGGGTAATGAAGTAGTGGTTGCGAAAGGGTTGTTAAGATGGGGGTGTCTATTATGGAAATCTCGATTATGCCAGCGACCATCGCCAGTTTGTTCCATATTTGGGTGGGGTGCGTGGCTATGATTATGTTGGTGGGGGAAATGACTATGAGGGGGGTGGCTGTGATCGTGGGGTAAGTGATGATGAGGGGGATGCGGAAAGTGCGTAGAATTATGGTGGTGATGATGCCTGTGTGAATGATGCGTAAAATTATGGTGATGCCTGTGTGGGTGGTGCGTAAAGTTGTGGGGAGGATGCATATGCGGATGGTGTGTGAAATTATGATTATGATGATGTCGATAATGACGTTCAGGAACATTTCGTGTCCTTTCATTTAAGGCGTTCTGTTCAACTGTAAAAATTGTTTCAGTATCATTCACTTCGTCTGGAGGAGGCTCAACTGTTCGTGGCGTTGTCTTGGACAGTCGCATAATATGTTCGTCCATTTGACTTACAACGTCTTCAGTAACAGTACCATTTTGAGGAAAGTATGGGCGCAGAAGAGCCTTCAGAGCTTCACTAATTGGAAGATTCCCAACGTCCGGTGTCTGCTGTGGTATTTCGTCATAAGGACTCGAACTATAGTAGCCTTGGTTGTACGGAGGAGGGAGGGATGATGCCGTGCGGGTATAATTAATTGATAAATTAGTCCGATTGCTACTTTCTGTTGCAGGGATTACCCTTACTTCGTCACGATTATAGATTATTAGTGCGGGATTAGTTTTAGTTCCGGGATTAGAATTAATTACCGGTGTTTGTATGTGACTAGTATTTGTAATGCTATTAGTATTTCTAGAGAAATCTCGGGAATGTGCAACTCCCGAATATGATGGACTGTAATTTATACTGGGACTTGGGTTTAAGGTCTGTTCAGCAACGGTATTTGCAGGGTAAATCCCGAAATTAGTTTGGGGTGGGGGTGTGTTCACATTACTTATTGTCGGTGGAGATTTGACAAAGGGTGGTAAGTAATTTCCGGATGGAGCTGGAACGGTAGGAATTGAATGGGCATAAATAGGCGTAGATGATGATCGTGTCGGTGATTTATCCGGTGGCATTAGATTTCCGTGAATAGTAGTGAATGGATTCTGTGAGACTGTGTTCGGACCAGGGTTTT
The DNA here is from genome assembly GCA_964034945.1 of Chrysopilus asiliformis. Taxonomy (NCBI): domain Eukaryota; kingdom Metazoa; phylum Arthropoda; class Insecta; order Diptera; family Rhagionidae; genus Chrysopilus; species Chrysopilus asiliformis. Next base: position 8,446,554 of record OZ035962.1, read on the forward strand.
CATCCCATATAGTTGTAGTTCGAGGGGTGCTAACCGTAACTTGATGACGATTTGACGAAAACGGAACGGTGTCTCCTCTTCTTTCTGGAAGTGTGAAGGTATCTATGGGAACTTGAAATTGGAGATTTTTTCTGTCCGAATTCGGACTTGTTGTTGCACCAGTATAAGTCCTGGGGGTTCGAGGCGTTGTCGTCGAAATTGACCCTGGCATGTTTATGTGTGATATATCTCCTCCTTCGACATTTCCAAAAAGATCATCAAAATCCTCATCCGAATTTTCAACTTGCTGAGTATAATAAATTGTAGATGTTGTGGAATTTCCCGGCATTTGATGTACTGTAGCCTGCTCGATTTCGACATTTGTTGATGAGTTCATTAAATTACTGACATTCCAACCGGTTCGCTTCCAAATATCATCTGAAAATTGATTCCAAGTGATGGTTTGCTGGACTTGTCCATTATCGCGGGATTCAGATTGGGGGAGGATGTGTTCCCGATCAGAAAGTGTTTCGTTTCGTCGTGGTTGTTGATGCGAATGTGTCGGAACAGGTGCGAATGTAGGTCGAACTGGCCATCGAGTGGGTGCAGGTGGTGTGGTAGGGCGTGGGTACTCACCTTGATATGGCCAAGTGGGCTGCGTTTGGCCATGTGTTTGGGAATAAGAAACCCCGTTAGTTTGGTTATGCGAGTCGGAATAGAAAGGATATGTCGGACGCATAGCCACAGCAACGCGATGATGATGATGTGGTCCGTGCCAATGTGGACGATGTTCATGCGCATCCATGCCCTCTGTATGCGTATGTGATACGGTATCGCTATTCTGTGCTGATCCTGAAGAAGACGGATGATGATGGATATCTTTGGGTGCGTGGTAGTGAATCTGGAAGGATTCATCTTTGTGCGTCGTTGCGGTTTGCTGATCCTCGCCGTCTCCCTCATGGAAGGGACATTTTTCTCCCCTTCTAACATAAAACTCATGATCATGACTATGGTATGCTCCAGGTTGAATGACGGTGTCAACTTGGAACGTTTCCACTACAGTGCTGTCTTGGGTTCCGCCTATCGTTTTAGAACCACAATCGACACTACTTGGCCAATCACAGTTTCTAATCAGTGGATTAAAAACGGTCCCCGGTCCACAGTCTTGCACATGCGTTCGTCCACCGTCACAATCCAAAAATTTCGCGCAATCATACGGATGCGGATGTGGACCACTGGCATCTGGTGGGCACTTCACTTGCTGGCCGAATGCAGTAGTAGCGCCAGGACTTACGGGCTGATTGACTGTATGCGCTCCTGGTGAAGTAACTTCGAGACGCTCAGATGGCTGCGGATAATTTCCTGTACTACCAACGTGGCAACGCACTTTTCCGGGATGGTCACATTCAAGCGTTTCGGCGTTGAAAGCAGTTCCTGGCCCACAAGCCTGCACATGACCTCGGCCTTTCCAGCAGTTTAGAAATCGTCTACAATCCAGCGCATAAGGATAGACGCCAGTGTAATTCGGAGGACATTCCGTTGCATATGCAGTGACTTCGTTTTGCCTGGAATTGCTGATAGACGGTTGACCCTGAAGATCGCCATGCGTTCCTGGACGATAGTAGCCGCCAGTTACAGACCCGGAACTAACTGGTACGTTTTGGTTTGTTTGTGTCACTTGTCCTTGAGTATTGACTTGGTAACCTGGATAAGGTCTATCCTGTGTACCTCCGGAGTGACCTGAAACGCCTTGCCCAAAGCCAGTTGTCGTGGTTGTAGTTCCCGTTTGTGAAGTTATATAATGGCCTTGAACGCCCTGCTGCTGTGTTCCGTGCACCTGCTGACTACTATCTCCATGATCAAAGGGACACTTCAACCCACGATTGACATAGTAGGCATGATCATGATCCTGGTAGACTCCCGGTTGAGTAACTGCGTGACTTTGAGTACCTTGCGAAATAACTGTTTCACTGGATCCCCCAATCCTACGCGTTCCGCAGTCAACACTGCTTGGCCAATCGCAAATGCTGGTCACCGGATTGAAAACAGTCCCAGGACCGCAGTCCCGCAAAGTAGTAACACCGTTAGCACAACTTAGATATTTTGCACAATCAAAAGGATGTGGGTGCAAGCCACTAACACTTGGAGGACACTTAACAGTTTGTCCAGTTTGCGATGTACTTGTGTGCGCAGTACCGTATTGGCTTGGAACATTCGTCTGATAATGACCAGTTGGACCTTGCCCGCTGCCAATCGTGGTAGTTGAAGAGTGTTGGTTAAAAGTGGTCTGCTGATAGCCACCTCCTCCCTGACTATTGTAATGTCCGGCTGTTCCAGTAGTACCTTGACCCAAACCACCTTGAGTTCCACTGTAAGATCCAGTAACTGTGGTCGTCTGTGCTCCATATGCGCCGCCTTCACCATGACTGAAAGGGCAGTTTATCCCCCTATTGACATAGTAAGCGTGATCGTGATCTTGATAAGCGCCTGGATGAACCACGGTTTGACTGTGAGTACTTCCCGCAACTACCGTTTCACTGGTTCCACCGATTCTTCGCGTTCCACAATCAACACTTTGTGGCCAATCGCAAGCACTAATTTTGGGGTTGAAAACAGTTCCGGGACCACAATCTTGAATCGTTGTAACCCCATTGGCACAATTTAAAAATTTAGAACAGTCATAAGAATGCGGATGCAGACCACTGGCACCCGAAGGACAATTTACACTTCCTCCAGTGGATGTTTGTGAAACGTGAGTGTTCGCTTGATACCCGCCTGGACTGACTTCAAGATGGCCAGTTTGACTGTGAGAAGTTACAGTCTGGCCAGAATATGTCGTACTGAGCGCAGACAAATCTCCATGATAGTACGGACACTTCAAATTGCGACTTATGTAGTATGCGTGGTCGTGATCTGTATAGGGACCTGGATGTATTAATGTTTCTACTTGACTACTTTCCGCGACAATACTTTCACTGGTTCCACCGATTCTTCGCGTGCCACAATCAACACTTTGTGGCCAATCGCAAGCACTAATTTTTGAATTGAAAACAGTCCCGGGACCACAATCTTGAATCGTGGTAACCCCATTGGCACAATTTAAGAATTTAGAACAATCGTAAGAATGCGGATATAGTCCACTGGCACCCGAAGGACAATTTACACTTCCCCCACTTGCAGCATGAGCTCCAGGTGAGGTAATTTGGAGTCGTTCAAACTGTTGATGTAAACCGGATGCACTGCCTACGTGGCATTGAACATTTTTCGGGTTGTCACATTGCAGAAGTTCTGCGTTGAAGGCTGTTCCTGGCCCACAAGGCTGCACAGTTCCAGTGCCTTTCCAGCAGTTCAAGAACTTTTGGCAGTCCAAGGCGTAAGGATATGCACCGCTATAGTTGGGTGGACATTCGGTAGCATATATTCCGCTGTTTTGTGAAATCGTCCCGGGAGGGTAACCCTGAGCCAAAACTTGGTTTTGAATCGAGGATTGTCCTTGTAGGTCTCCCTGAGCTCCTCCTCCTGAGTGGTGTTGGGAACTCTGGAAGGTTTGCGTGGAGTGTTGGTAGCTACCAGATCGCGAGTAAATTGGCACCTGATGATCATCCTGTTCTGAAGGATACGTGTACAAATTGTGACTTGTTTGTAATCCCACTGGATTATTCGATACTACCCGACTGTAGTCATGCTGCATATGAATCCCTTTCACCGCTCGTTTCGGGTCAACTATCTGTAAAAAATTAATTAACCAACACAGATTAAAAAAAAAGATTTTTTTGCAACTGAATTTTCGTAAAAACTTTACCGCTAGGCAGCATGTGAAGAATAAAACGCAAATAATTGCACATATTTTCCTTTGGTATTGCAACATTTTTCTGCACAAAGAAAGTCTTTTGTTGTTCTTAATTATCCGAGAATGTCGTTGTTGACATGTTCGCGTATCAAATGTAATTGAAAATTCCTAATTAAGTCAATTCCGTAATACAAAATATTCTCCCTTCTCTAAGTGATCTTTAGACCTTTTTTGACGATTTTTTCTTAGAAAACGAAAATGACAAACAAGAAATATTAAAAAGATTATTAACAATAATTGAAGACGATTCTTATTCAACCGTACAGGGTAACTCTTCATTGGCGACTACTTTTGAATATTTATTTTGAAAATTGCTTCTGGAAACTTTTAGCTTCTGTCTACAACACAATCCGAATCAGTGCATAATGAATGCGCGGTTCAATTTTGTTATCATGTAGTTAAATTAAATACGAAAATTGTTTATTGTTTGGCTGTTTTGGGCCCGGCTTTATTTTATTTTTCTGAATCTGTTCTCGTATGGATCTGCTACAATTCTCGTATGGGGTCTCATTTTCAATTGAAACATCTCTCATTGTCAATATTTGGAGAGGCATCAGCTGTGATATACAATGAAACCTTAAAAAAATCTTTTTTTTTTATTTTGTTGGTGCAAAGTAATGTGGTTTAGGTAGTCAAATGTTCCTTAGTCTAATTAGAGCCGAAACCAAATTACGATAACGTCTGTTTACATTGCAACTCAGCTACGTTTAGAATTTTATCTTTATTGAATTTGCTTCAGCTAGAAGTAAATACCATGCGGATCACTTTAAATCAAGAGTAAGTGAATCATAACTAAAATAAGAAAATATTTGCTTCAAACGCCTAAACGTCTAATCATTATTCAGGGAAAAAACAAAAGTGTTTAGCAAACTCACGTTCAAACTCAAACGGTCAGTGACTTAATTACAAGGCTTGCTCCCTTCCCCAATATTTTGAGGATCTCTGGAAAATCCGGCAATATCGCATGTAAAATTATAGCAAATCGACGCCTTCTAGATTATGAACAGGACGAGTAGTACACCCAAAAAGGCTCAGGGATCGTGTCCCTGAAATGACACAAGAAATTTTTCTTGAACAAAAATTTTCCCCAATTTAATTTTTGAGAGATTGTTGGACTAAAAAAGTAGAATATCTGATGTCAAAAGCATATGATTTTCTTATACTAACTACAGCCAATAAACTTTCAGTTTACAAAAAAAAAAAAATATTAGAAAAATGTGCCAAATTTAAGATCGGTACAAGTTGCCGATATTCTGTAAAAAGCAAAATTTGACAAAATCTAATTTTTACATGAGAATATGTCGAGAAAAAATAAAGATAGTGAATAACTGCAAAAGGCCACAACTTTGCCATGAAAATCCCTTAGTTCTAATAAAAGTCATATAAAAACAAATGAAATTAGTGAAAACAAGTGAAACTGTCATATATTTATAATTTTATACTACTTGAGAAAAAGTTTGTGAACGATTCATAGCGAAATTGTGCTAATTTGTGTTAATTTCGCGACCAGTTCCGCATAGTTTCTAATATTTTATAATACGAAATAGCCAACGTATCTTTATTTTAATATCCAATGTTGACTGAAATTTCAAAAGGCAAATTTTGATTTAAGTATATTCTTTCTTTAAAACATAGCGAATATTGAATAATCAAGATTTCTTTGTTTTCATCAAAAATAAAATTGTGTGCCTGAAGAGGATAAAAAAACGATGGATTTTTGGGATCTGAAAATTGGTTCTATTTTACCTGTTTGGCATATTAATCTTATGTTTTTCATGAAAAAAGATCCTGTGCCAAATTTTAAGTCTTCAGCCCTCATTTATAAAGTGATCTTTGGCAAAAGAAAAACTAACGGATGAATGTGCAGGTTATAGTTTTTTTGACTAATGTAGTGCTTTTTGTTGCTGTTCTTGATACATTAATATATTCTTGCTAAACGTTATACGAGTTTCGGAAGAATTCACCTATCTAGCAGCCATACAACATAACATTAGGTATAAATTTTTTAACAGAAAGCAGTGAGAAAAAACCAGTTTTGATTGGTAAATTGTAGAGGACTCCAAAAATATTTTTGACTGAGAGAGTGTAGTTTGTTAGTTTCATTTATTATTGATCTGTTTCTAAAAATGTTACACATTCCCTAAGGGCTGTTCCATATTTTGATACCATAATGCCTAAATATTTTCTTAAGAAAATCTTCACCTACATTCGTTTAATCGCCTTATAATTACAGTTATGTTTTATTTACAGAGGAGTCAGTATGTCAATCTTTTATGATAATACATACGTAGAAAAACCAGGTCAAGCTATATTTAACTTTTACCTATACTATACTAGCCATTATATTGTGGCCTAACATTATCTTTGTATGATAAATTCGTCGCTTCGTCTATAGATAAAAATTAATCGTAAATTTCGACCTAAATAATGACTTAAAAGAAAAATTATTTTTAGTACAGGATCCAGTGAAAACATTTGAATATAAAATCGGCATGTGTATTAAGGATAGGGGGGTTTGTGGTTAATATGCAAATTTTTTAGACATAAAATGCTACAAAGAATAAAACACCCTGTTTTCGAAAAATTCATGTAAAAAATCTTATCAGTTTCAAAAGAAATACTATAAATTGAAATAATATTTTGATCTCAACACACTTAAAATTCAATATTTTAATTATAGAGTTTAATCTCATGTACGTAGAAAAAATCCATGTACATATACTTGTTTTTTTTTTGTTAAATGTTCGTATGATTAAAATAATTTTTAATAGAATTAGTGGGGAATTATTATTTTGGTTCTTCTTTCACAAAAACATTTAATCTTTTCATTCATTTCAACAATATTGAAATTTTAATATAAAAATGCTACTGGAAAATTTTCGTTACGGCAAATAAAAGAATATTTTTCGAAAAAAAATCCCGTTTGAAAATTTCGTGTTGGAAAACTTGAATTTTTTATTTGGAAAAATTCTCAATACTGTTTCTATTGTATTTTCAATACTGTTTCTATTGACACCAATTTTGATAGCTTCAAAAATTTAGTAAAACATTCTAATATGATTTTGTAAAAGTTTCTAGTAATTTTAATAAATGAGGGAACAGTTTTTAGTATAAAAAAGTAATTTGAAAACTAAAGAAAAACTTTACATTTATGACTGTCAAAAGTTTGACAAAAAATCGTCGAAAGCTTGAATAAGTATTCCTTTTAAATATCGGAGTATATTTCCTCATGATTCGATTGATATCAAGAAACAGTTTTGTTCGATTGGTCACAGTGTTGTTCCCCTTTTATTACAATAGCAAAATACGTTGCTCATGTCAGAAATTAGAGTCTGCAACGCATGATTAAGAACAAGTGGTTTACAATTTTATAGCATCGTGTATTCTGATTCGTCTATTACCACCTGAATAAATTGGAATATCCGATAATACTATATGGGGAAAAAGACATTTAAATAAGAGAATATCTAATTTTTTTTATATAGCTTAACTTTTAAAAAAATCAAAGATTTTTGGGGTTTTTGGGTGTCAAAAAATATAAAAATACAAAAAAAAGTTGCCAGGAGGTAATTGTATACCCTATACGCTTCAAAATGTAATGGGTTTTCATGTGTGATAAACTTATATCGAAACCTTTAAAAACTAAAAACTTTTTGCCTTAATAATTTTTCCGTTTTTTTAGAAATTGAGAAAAAGTAATTTGACCCCATAAAAACGGATTTTATATTGAATCTTTTAATGTTAAGTGTTAAGCACAGTAAAATTTTAATGTTAAGTGTTAAGCACAGTGCTTTGAGGTCCTAAAAATTTTGGGTTTCGGGTTAGATTCTATGCTGAATTTCAAGACTGTAGCATTTTGTAACTTGACAGTCAACGGCCTTACAAATAAACGACCAAATGCAAAAATCAAAGCATTTCATTTTTTAAGGGGCTGTCAATAAAATATGTCACCTAATTGAGGGGTCCGAAAAGGCGTGAATTAGCGTGGCAAATTTTGTAGATAAGTTTTAACCGACTGGTGTGTTTATGTATCTCATGTACAAAACCTAAAGAAAAAGAAGCAATTTCTAAGATTTTTGAAATACATCACATAGAGTATACAATATTGGAATCTTCCGTATATTAACCACAAATTAATATTCAATAGTTATTTATTTAGATACAAACGTAATATATATTCTACCTCTTTTCGAATGTTTTACATATCCGATGAATGAAGCCTACAAACTGGATCTAGTTTTATTTACTTTTGTTTATTAAAAAAGTTGAATGAATGAATCACAAATGAATTAATTTGTGAATGACTGTTTAAAATTCACCGGGAATTTTTCTATAATTTGGTTTTACGCATGCGTTGATGTGTATTTTAAATTGCACATATGATATGCCTATCTGTTGGTATTTTAATATCTAACTATCGCCGACACCACCGCGAATGATGAATAAAGCGAAGAATGATGAATAAAGCAAAGATTCCCTGCGATTTTTTTCTATTTTTCCCAAGCAGATTGGCTTTTCCCAACAAGTTCAAATTTTGTTTAGCTTGAGGTCAATATTGGGAGTTAGTATAAATATAAAAGTAAATCTCAAGATGGTACAGAGTATCATTTGCTTATCGAAATGGCAGGCCATCAACAGTTTATTGGATTATTGTGTTTAATAGCTCTAGGTTTCACTTTTACTGTGAGTGGTTTGAATTAAAACTCATTAACATAACTAATGGGATTTTTTTTAAAAGGAATCTAGAGGATTATTCCGAAAATGGAAGCATCATAATCATGATCATCCCCATCATCATCATCATAATCACCCTCGTCATCGTGGTCACCCCCTTCCACCACCAGAACCAGAAAAGGATTTAGAAATTGCGGACTGTTTCAATTGTAGAAATGGCAAATGCATTGACAGAACAAAGGTGCTAACACATTTTGTTCGTCCTTAAATTTTAAAAACTTACTAAAATTTTTCTCATTTTTCTAGATTTGTGATGGCCAAGATGATTGCGGAAATGGGAGAGATGAATCGGAAATTTGTACTTACACTGGATATGATATTCGCCTTTACAGTACCAATCGAAACCAATGGTACGGCAGCGTGGAAATCAAAGGTGAGAGTTCTTGTTTGTATGTTCCCTTAAAACTTGTTAACAAATTGTTTGAGCTAAATGAAACTTTTAGAAAATTGCTTCCTTCTTTAATGCGTGGTTTCTGAAAAACCTCAATTTTTCGTCATATTTTTTACAGCATCTTTTTTTTTTTGGTTTTTTCTACAAATTGAAACTTTTATCAAACAACAAAAAACCAGTAAATTTCAATGGTTCTAGTTTTTTAATGTCTTGTGATTACATTGGTATCAAAAATTTTAATCTTTATTAAAAAAACCTTTTACTTTGAACAAATTTTCAAAATATTACTTAAATTGCAGTTAAGGACGACTTTGGTTACATTTGCAACTCAAACTTCGACCAAAAGGCAGCAAATGTAATTTGCAATGAATTGGGTTATCCTCAAGGCGCCAGCGGTTTCGATTTGCATTCCTTCATTGGAGTTCGTAATGAGTTGGAAGCGAATAGCTCTATCAAATTGAGCAACGTTCAATGCCTTGGAAATGAACCGTCTTTAAAATATTGTGATTTCAAAGTTTTGGAGTCATCCGTGTCCTGCAGCAACAAGGACGTGGTCTCTGTTCTTTGCAAAACAAGTGGTTCTCTTTGTAACACTGACTTCCAGTGCAAAGGATTCAATTCTTGTATTTCTAAAGACCTCGTCTGTGATGGTAAATTTGATTGCCCAGATGGATCTGACGAAGAATTGTATTGCCAACAGGTAAATCGCTAGAAAATTTTGCGAGAAATTTTAATAATTCGTTTGTAATTCACAGAATAATCATCGTTACGACTTTATAATTCATAACGGCCAAGGAGTTGTTACTTTAAACATAGGCGAGGAAACCAAACCCTTGTGCGCAACGAATTTTGGGATTCTTGAGGCTCAAGTGATGTGCGCTTCTTACGGATACACTGGGCCATCTGTAAATTTAACACAGATTTCAAACTTATAAAAATCTTAATTAATCTTTCAATTTTAGTATGTACGATCAACTGAGTTTAGCGATGAACAATTGGGGATCTCAGACGCTTGGCACTACAAAGTAAAATGTAATGGCCATGAGTCTTCTGTAGAACAATGTCGATTATTGCATACAGGAGATCATCACTGCCCCAATCAGAAAGCCATGTTTATTTGCAGTAATAGCAGTGTTGAAACTTCGTCCGATTCTTCTGTTTTGAATTCAAATACAACTTGGATTAACGAAGCTGAGGAAAGTACTGTAATAATTCCAGCCACAATTTCTGGAGATACTTCGAACCAGGGAAATGTTGAAAGTGCTACTCCGGCGATCGACGAAAGTTCTAATGGCAGTGGATTGACCAATTTGCCTGATATTGAAAATAACGTTTCCAACAATGAAACGTTAGCTATTGATGAAAAAAATGAAACCGTTATTCATGAGCTTCAACATGAAAGTACAAGTGTTGTATACGACATACCGGAGCTAGAAGTGAATTATAATGACAATCACAACAATGTACATAAAGCTAGCCAAAATCCATGCTATCCAGAGCAAACTCTTCCAGGATTCGACGTCCGTTTAGATAGTGACAATTTAAATACAGGCGATTCAAATCCTATTGGACCACTTGCCGAAAATGTTTTCTCTGGCTCGAAAGGGCCATTTGATCCCTTAAACTGTGAACCTAAAAATGGCAAAGGATCAGAAATAATTTCTTAAATGTGATTATGTTAAATCTAAGTGTTTTATACTATTTTTTTTTGTAATATTTACAATTAAATATACTAAATTATGTGGTTTTTCCATAAAAATGCCTTTTCTTAACCAAAAGTTTTTAACCTTTTTTAGAAGCAAACAATTTAAAACGTTGTTCAGGATAACTCATTCAAGTTCTACACAATTCGAATTTTTGAATAGTTATCTAAACGTAATTTCATGTATGGAAAAGATCTAATTCGGAATTTTGATTTTGAGGTACATTGGAACCTCGATACCGTATACCGATATCAAACCAGGACTCGACGGATCGACGTTTCAATGTATTTAATGACACAACAAAATGTGTTTTTTCCCAAACAAAATATTTTCGAAGGCGAGTTTTTAATAATTTATTAACTTTTATTCTACAAAAATCAAGTTCTACAAATCTAGTTTAAAAAAAATTTTTTTTTAATTTCCCTTTTTCAAAAATGTGAATTTTGTTTTCGCCTGCAAGCCCTTAGCAATCAATTGGTAAGGATTTTCGTGTTCACTTGGTGTTTGTGGAATTCCCGTCAATCTTCTAACTTTCGGAGATACCAAAAGCAAATTTTGTGCCAATCCATATGCGCTTGAAGACACCCAATATACGCAAAGTGCCTAGAATTTAAACACATGTAAAATTGTAGTCATAGTAAAAAATGTATTTGATATTTCTACCGATGGTACGGTAACTGCAATCGGGATCATTCCAATGCTTAGAATTCGAAACAAATTCGTTGCATATCTCTGTAATTTTCCCGGTGGACGAACTCGTAATGTTGTTTGAATCTAAATTTAAATAAATAAAAATTTTAATTTTTTACCAAAGAAACGCTTGAAAATGGAAATTACCTCTATTATTGCCAAATTTAACAAACCAAGGGCGACTGGTAGTATAAAAGAGTGGTCGATGTCCGTTAAATTTGGTATCCATCCAAATCCGCCGAGTGTTAATTGAGTGAAGATTATTTTAGCTTCGAGAAGAGTTGGGTCTGGGAGCATGCTGACTAGATTTCGAAGGGCAACGGATTGAAATACCCAAAGGGGGATTTGACCCCATAAAACCACCATTGTTTTCATTGGATGGCAATTGTCCCGAACAATCAAATTTGTCCATTGCTTCTTAAGCTAAAATATTACAATTAATGAATTTTAAGCATGAAAAAATGAAAGCTTATGCTTTACAGATCGATTGTACATAACACGAGCTTCCTTTTCCGTCCAATTGAACTTTCTCATCGCCAGAGCGGTTTCCTTTTTTAGTTCTTTAACAATGTCTGGCATTTCCAAGGATATTTTCTCTATTCTGGCCATTATTTTGTACTACAAAAAAAGGAAATACAATATCAGGGCATTAAAATTCAGTTCCTAGAACGGTTACCTGATATATTGTTAAAGGCAGAGTAACCATTGTCCGAAAAACAACAGTAGATAGAACTATTGAGACCCACCAAGGAAGTCCCGTGAAATCGTGAATTTGGACCAGTGCTTGTTGCATGTAGGCGACGGGAGTACTACTAGATAACGTCTTCCAGAAACCCAGCACCGAGGCTTCATAGGAAAACTTCCGCTTCGATGGTAACTGCGAAAATGTCTGATTTTCATATTTATCCCGTCTTCTTGGTACGGTTAGACAGGAGTAATATCGCGGTGAACATACAGAGCTGAGATAATCATTTCTAATTACGGAATAGTGGATGCGTCTTAGCAACTGCATCGACATTTCTTGGAGAATCTGTAAAGTGTTGAATAAGCTTCAGAAAACTCCACTTACAAGTTCAGATCTTTATTACAAATAACAATATATATGAAATTAACATATATTACAAGGTAAATAATATTTGGTATGCGATAGAAATTGTGGAATTTTGCTAGTTCTGTCCAGCAGCCACCCTTCGGGCGTGTCGACCAAGGCAAGCCAGAATCCCGACAGTTCCCAAAATTAAGCCAAGAATCAGTGCTAGAGAATCTCCGAAATCCATTGCAGCTTCAACAGCACTGACATTCGCCACCAAAATGCAGAATATTGCCGCAAAAACGTAGTACAACATTTTGTACTTTCAATCTTCAATTTTTGATATCTCACCTTAAAGACGGATCACCAAAGTTTTTCTTTGATTTCTGTGGAAGGAGGGATTGTTTATTTCTCAGCCACAGTAAAATAATTCGAAAACGTTCAACAAACGGATGGATATTCTTCGTCTCAAGAAACTGGATTGGCAACTAATGTGAATGCTTGAAAAGTAGAGTACGTCGTTCAGCACACAAGAAAATGTCGGAAATCAAAAATCTTCCCGATTTTTTTTTTTAATTTATTCATTACTAAAATAATTCAAATCGATTAATATAAATAAACTTGTCAAAAACAATTGGAAAGTCTTCTGTTCTAATCTGGTGAATAAAACGGTCCTAATAGACTGTTCTAAGTAAAGTTAATATACTGTCCTACTCAGTAGTGTTCTACGTTTCGCGGTTATTTTCGTGATCCCTCCGATCCGATCCGTAGCCAACTTTTCAACTTTAGACGGAATGAACTGAAGATATAACCTCACAATTCAAATAAAACGTGCGATTTTTTAAATTATTAGAAGGTTTTTAATTAAAAGGCAAATCATATACTGGTTTGGTCATCCTGGAATGCAAAACAAATTGTTTGGGGTCGATTTCCTTCATTTTTTGGTACGTCGTCAGAAAGTATCCACTCATATCACATCCTTCTATTCAATCTCCATTTGTGTTGCTTATATTTTTCACAAAAATCAAATAGCTGCATCAAAAATATTAAAATATCTTTGAATTCCTCTATTTCAGCTAAAGAACAAACTGTCAAAATACTTTACGGAACGGATGCAATATAGCCTACCTTCCGTCATTACATGAGCAGTTGGAACTGGAACGGAACGGAACGAAGTTGGAGAAAGTGGCTAATTTCTAGATTGAACAGGCCCTCTAGTTAGAGTGTCGTAAACCGAATTGTACTATGTACTTTTGCTGCCGATATCCGAATTAGGGCAGTCGCATAAACGTAGTGCCTTTGACACTTCAAAACAAAGTGAAAGGCGAAACGAAGGACGGATTTCAGAAAAATCTCAACGAAAACTCGAGAGGAATATTTTTAGTTTTAAGGAAATTCGTGTCATTTGGATACACTTTTTTTCGAAGGGTATTTGTCGCCGTTGGTGTGTCGAAAAGTGGATTTCTGAAGGTTTAATTCAACGCAAACTTTCTCTTTTGATTTTGGGGAAACGATTTTTATGGAAAACAGTGCAATTTGCCATAATCCAAAGAAAAGGAAAATGAATTCCCCCCCGATTTGGGGAAATTCACCTGCACTTGTTATTGCAGAAATTTTCAACTATCTAAAATGGGACGATTTGCTAAATGCATCATCAGCTTGCAAGAATTGGAGAAGCAATTTCTTTCAAAAAAGGTAAGTAAAATTCTCCATTACAGCAACGTAAGAAAGTTTCTCCTTCAACGTTTTTGCGTCGTAAATGTCTCCCACTCAGAAAAATGTCTTGAAGTTTTTTCGTTCTGTTGCCAAATCGAAAACAACCAAAAGAAAACAAAAAGACAATTTTGCATTGTTTGCAAAAATTGCAAAGTAAAAAAAAAAACTTAAAACACTTTTTTATCTACATCGTTGTATCAGGCACCAAAATTACTCAATCAACTTGAAATTGAAATCACGGCGAACTTGGAAGTTGGCTGAAAATTGATTTTTTTTAGTAGCAAACATGAACGAAATTCCGTAACCTGATTACGTCGCTAATGTTTATGAGAAACCGTTAATCATTTGCATATTTTCCATATCCACAGCGTTTTTGTTTATATGGTCGAATTGGATTTGGTTGTGCTGTGGCTAAAATTAGTGATAGGTCCATTGATAACTCAAGCCTTTTATTTTATATTGAAGTTAAGGCGATTAGATCGGAAATGTGTTGACCAAATCGGTAATTCGGATAAAATGAGACCATAGTTGAGGTAGCAGAAAAAATATCTAGATAAACGAGTTCATTTAATAAATATTTTATAGTCAATTATCTTTCATTTTGCTTTAATCTAAAATGAATTCCTTTAGAATACACCTCCAATATTGTAAACTGTCTTTAATCCTATTCGGCTCACTACAGAAAACGCTAAAAATCCAATAAATTTGTTACTCATTTTACTTGTTATACGTAATAATGTGAATTTGAAAAACTGTATCTTCTATGGATTTTCCGATTTTTGCATGTAATAATCTACATAGTATTTTTCTATTCGTAGATTGATAAAATTACAGATCTTAATTGTAATTTGTCAGTAAAATTGAAAGAGAACCTGGGCAAAGTTTAAAATTTCCAAACAGCTTTGCGGTTTTATTGAAAAATTGTTAAATGTTAAAATATTTTACTAAAAATCTCTTGGTACAGTATAAAAGTTAGTAACTTAAGGCCACAAAACATATTTTTTTGGCATCTCTTTTTACTCTGTTGTATTTTTCTCTGCTAAAAAGTGCAACTGCGGTTATATTTTTCATAGAGATATCACAAAATATCTCCTGCGGCTCATTTTTTTCTCATAATTTGTAGTGACTGTAAAATTTAAAAAAAAATAAAAATCAATATGAAAGTTTTTTTTATCAATTTTAACCCTTTATAGGTGCCTATTTTTGACAAATCACACTAAAAGTAGCGAAGAGTTTGTCGAGAAAGGGTCGGGCAAGAAAAGCAAAAAAATACATAATATGTGTTATGAACAGTATCATATTTGATATTTTTTTTTGTTTTCCAGATTCTTTAGAAACTTTAAATTTGAGCTAAACATCAACAATGATCGCCAGTGTAATTTTTTCTTACAAACTTTGATCAATCTAACGAGCGAACTGACAATTATCTTTGATGCTCGCAATGTATATCAGGTGGACAAAGTTCGACGGATTTTGTATAAGTAAGTTTTTATTTGGATTTTTTTTTTGTTTTGAAATTTAAAAAAATTTCAATGATTTCAGGATAGCAAAAAATGATCATTTGATTGGACTGCGGTTCCGCGGAACTGGAACAAATATCGTAACTCCAGGCGCACAATACTCAAAGGGAGAATGCTGTGACATTGAACAGTAAAAACATGTCCTTAATTATGTTGTTAATTTCCAATAATGGTATAATTTTTATAGACTCTTTGTTGAGCCAATTAAGATGCTTTTATCACGTAAAGTACCGCCATTTAAAATACTTGATCTTGGTGGGATGGAGCCATTAGCTCTTTATTCTACAGATTATCTGAAAGTAAGATAACATTATTAATATTCCTGGTAATGACAATTTATTGAAATTTATTCAATTTTTCAGGCTTTATCACGACCACAATATTTAGAAGAGATTACGCTTGCATCGATTAAATACGATCCTAGTCTATATCCAGTCCTAAAAGTTGAGCCAACTCTATTCGAAAAATGTGCATCACTTCAAGTTCTATCGTTGGACTATGATGCATTAAGTGATGATTTATTGAAAACGCTTGAAATACTTCCATTGAAAAAATTGTTGATTTGTGTTCATGGTTTGGACGAACATCATCCGGGTGTCTCCGAAGAGGCATGGCTTTCATTCTCAAGTAAATTCCAGAACATCGAATTAATTTTAACGCTAATCTATGCATATGAAGCGGTTGAAGTTTTGCAACATAATATATTAAGACGAAGCATGCCAATTACTCATATTAAAGTCTTATTTTGCAATTACGTGAGTGCATAAATGAAATTCTTTGAATTTGTTATAAATTTACAATTTTATTTTAGATTAATGTCTCAGCGTTGGATTTCATGGCACGCCATTATAAAGATACATTGAAGAGCCTTTGGTGGATTGATACCGTTAGCTATTTACTAGAAAATATACAATAAATTATTTTTATGTAATATTTTGAAATTTCTGTTAGGATTATCACGATATGGATAGGAATGTAATGGATTTGTACTTTGGGCAAGGCCAAGATCCCTTGGTTATGCTGTCTTGGATCTGTAAAGGGCTTGAAGAACTTGTCATTTTAGGTAAGATAACTGGTTTTGTTGGATGGGATCATTTTTTCTATATTTTTTTTATCTGGACCAACTAAACGTTGGTTGTTTATTGATCCAATATTTAATGTCGAATGAATCTTTGCAAAAATCGAACTTGCGGGTCTTAAAGTCTAGATGTCTTCCGCATTGCGCGGTCTTGCGTTACACAGCTGTAATAATTGTAATATTTTTCTATTGATAATAACAGGTTACGTAATGGATCCTCATAATTTAATCGGAATATCACGTTTGAGAGGCCGAAACTTGAAAAAACTAGAAGTCTCCAAGCTTGAACCTTCGCCTTATGCCGAAATGGTCAACTCATGCATTGAGGTAATTATTTTTCGTCTAAGATTTTTTCAACTCGTATAAAGTAAAGGAAATAATTGAGTATATAATCTTATAAAATACAAAACTAACCTTAATTGAGTATATAATCTTATAAAATACACTGAAACAATTTATAAAAATTACAACCCAGCAGGAAGTCAGCACACAATTAGGTCGTATGTGGGAGCCATGTGACGTTAATAAACTCCATCCAGCTTTGGGTTATATGCCAGTCAGTGATGATATACGTGATGAATACATAATGGACTTAGTCAGGTCAGATCTACTCAAATAAGAAGCTAAATTAGCGGTAAAAATTCAACTCAAGATAAACAAAAAGAATCTTAAAATTATATTTTTTATCATTTTTATTTTAATAAGAACTAAATTTAATTATAATTTGACATTATTTGACAGTTATTTATATTCGAATTTATTTGTACGTACAAAATCTAAAACAATTTACATAGAACAATTGTGGCACACAAAGAAATTCCAACAAGTATGATAAAATAATAGATATTCCTGCTATTTGAAAACTTAGACAAATATTCAAAATAAAAATCAAATAAAACGTAATTTTTAAGAATTCTAATTACTAATTGCAAGTGGGAAAATACTTAATATTGATTTTTTGCGGTTCTTTTCCTCAAAAGCTAGATTTTTGGACTCGCTTGTACGGAGAAATGTTTAAAATCGATTAGAATTGATAGTTTTTTTTTTGTTAAACCATGAAAATTAAATTAATTTAATGATTACTAAAAATACTAGTAGCAGATCGTGAAGGTGATGGATTTCCAGAAAAATTGTTTCTATTTCTGTATTGTTATCACTAAAATTTCGGAATTTCCATGAAATAAAAACTAATTTCAAAGAACTGCAAAAAGTTGGATATTTTTTAAATCAATTACATGTTCGTTAAATGTTTCCCAAAAAAGTGTTTTCCCACTATTATATGTGGACGTTTTATTTGTATTACATACAAGAGAATGTGAATCAAAAAAATTTAAATCAACATAAAAATTTTTAAGCGATTTTAATATAAAAAAATCTAGCAACTGAAAATATATTTTTGTGATAGAATAATTTTCCTCTCATTATTATACGATTTGTTATTTTGTACGAGAAAGAACAAAAAAATGCCTTTGCATTTTCCGTTTATTCGAATTTGTGAGAAAGAAAGAAGTGAAATGAAAACCAATTTGTAACATTCTGTGATCACTAAAAATGAAAAAGAAGAAATATTTTTATTTTGCTTTCTTAATCGAGTTCTACGTGTATAGACCCGAAAATGCAAGAAAATGTGAATGAAAATTTCGATGAAATTAACAACACGAGAAATTACTTAAAAGCAACTAAAATTGAAACAAATTTAAATAAAAGAAACATATTTTTTATTAAGAAACATACGGTAGAGGATTTTTTGAAATTTTAATTCGACTTTTCTTTTAACAAAGTTTTTTTTTTATTTTTTTTAACGACATTACATATTGCTATTATTATTATATAAAACGTTTTATTTCAACTGTGTATATTCGCGTCAGAATTATTATGATTTATTATTGTAAGTTTAAAAATTGATTTAAGACATTTTGTTTTGTTCATCGTGAAATATTTTTATACACAAGGAAAAAAAACAATTAATTCCTACATAGGATCGTATTTGAGACTGTCAATGAAATATTTTTCTGTTATTTGAAATAAATCTTTTTTGTTATTCGCATTGAAAATATTCCAAAACAAAAAGATAAATGCTTGGATTGCCTTTAACATTATATTACAATTATTATCATTATATAATATATTTTTTTTAAATTAGCAATTAATAACGCTTATTGTATACATATTTATTGCCAGATGTTAGAGCAAAAGTGTTTTTTAACTAAAGAGTTTACGTGAGAAAACATCATTCCATCGAATTTCGAGTTTATACGGGGTAAAATTGTGCTGGTACTATTTTTTTTTTGCAAAAAAATATAAACAAAAATTCCAAATTACCAAATTGGTGATGGCAGATTATCTCTGGTTAATCGCCAATTCGTACTAGGGAAACTTAAAAACTTCACCTCTGGTTTTGGAAACTGACAAAATCATACCTGAAGTCCACTTCTATTGCTCAATCGAGAACGCAAATTGTTTGACCGCTTCACGTATAATTAGTCTACAAAAACAATTGAAAATTACGTCAAAATGATGCAAGTGACAGAACGGGCTTCAGGTGTGAGCTGCGACTGATGAAGGTCTGCCAATTTCTAGGTGAGGTTACGCTAAATTCGTAAAATATCAATAAAGATTTTTAAAAAATTGCGAAGTGTCTTAGAAGATACAATAAAATAGTTATTTTGGGAGACGTTTGTGTAAATTTTGAATAAATATTTTTTATTAAAAGCTGCATTAAAATTTACTCAGTTGTTGAGAAAATTAGAGATAAAAATTGAGAAGAGCCTAGAACACCCTTCAGAGGTATTTAAAAAAAGTTATGCCTAATAAAATCTTAATTATCTGCAATTAAGAAAATCGTTTACTTGCTCAGAGCGAGGCATACCAAGTACGTTGCTTTGCATCATTGTGTGATTTTTAAAGACAGACAAATTAATTTGATTTTTTTTTCTATAAAAGCATTATATTTGCATAGTAAATAAAATAAGAACAGATGAAGATTTTATAAATAAGAATCTTTTGCAAAAGGTAAAACGTCTAAATTTGTTTGGTTCTCTCTAACCCGTTTCTTGCAACCACCCGCATCCAGGGCACCAATCATGTATTCCGACGCGTCTCTGTCTTTCGACTTCGACGCAGCTTTTAACTCTTGACTTCGCCATATCAGCAGCTTCAAATTTCCTGGAGTGACAGTCAGAATCACGTTTCGATTCATAGTGACGATTCCGCGAAATTTCAAGCTGCAGATATGGCGAAGTCAAGAGTTAAAAACTGCGTCGGAGTCGAAAGACAGAGACGCGTCGGCATACATGATTGGTACCCGGCTTTAGGGCGAACTAATGAGACGCTCAATAAGGTTTTTATTTGAATAAACGAAAATTTCACAAATGTTCCTGTTCTATAAGACATGCTGGTGCAAAAAGGCACCAAAAACAAGAAATGGGTTAAAAATCGTGTAATTCGGCAACGCAACGTACTTGGTATGTCAAAGTTATTAGTACGTACCACGAACCCCTTGAGAATAAACAATTTTAAAACAATCATTGAATTTTTCTATATTAATAGTTGTTATAGAGAAAGATGCAATGGTTTTTTTTTAAATTTCGCTTTTATATTTCTTGTAAATCAGGAGATTTTTATATTTTTTTTGTTGTGCTATCAATATTTCGAGTAAGAGTATACCTGGGCGAGCAGCAGATGTTTCTCGTGTTATTGCGTGTTTTTTTTAAGCAATTCAATTATTTTTTACCGCTTTTGCCCTTATCGATATACAATTTCAATTATGCCCGCCACTTGTTACTTTTTCGGTTTCGTATTCAGGTCTTCGTTTGTATCTTTTGATATTTTTAATACTGGATAGACGTTTCAAAAATTTCTCGTAGAAATTTTCTCCTTTTTCGACATAAAGTTTGAAACAGAAGTGTATTTTTGTTTCGCGACAAATGCTACGAAGGTAAAGCGGGTAAAGGAGTAACGGCCAACATGATAAAAGTATTAGGAAGTAACAAAATCAATTTTTTTTGAAGAAATAACTTGAAAAAACTTAAAATTTGATAGTTCTATCCCTTCTCCATAATAAATTTATGTAACCTATATGTTATAGTAGCAGCACAATTTAAATTTCCGTATATTTTAGTCATCATAAGATCGTAACAATGCAATGTCAAAAAAAAGAACATTTTTACTGATTTAGTTAAGAGATTTAATTGCTCTGTATAATTTATTGCCAAGAAAGCAATCCAAAGCTAATTAAGAAACAACAACAAATGTGATCAAAATAAATATTTATAGTTAAAAAAAATCAAACAAACAAAGTATTTGAATGAAATCAATAAATAAATAAATGGCCATTAAATATTAAAATGAAATTTCGAAAAGAAAATGATAACCACTTCAAAAAAAAAATCCAAAGGAAACAAAGTATAGAAAAAATATGGTTTATTATGAATAAAATATAATTATTAAATAATTAACAAACAAAAAAAAAATAAATAAAACAACCAACAAGCAAACAACTTACTAGAAATGTGATATGAATAGAGTTTTACAATCATTGCCATGATTTAAATATTATATACGTTAGGATAAATATTTAACAAAAACAAACCAAACCAATTAAAAAAAACACGTTAAGAGCATAAATGCAAAACAAATTAACAAAGTAAAAAGATGATAATAAATCTGTATATCAATGAAATATGTTGAGAAATGGATAACTTGAACTATGGTTAAATGTTCGTTAGCAGATGAGATTTTTAAAATCAAAATTGAAATTTTTTAATTACAAAACAGACCAAATGGTTAAATTTTATTAAAGAAACAAAAAAATAAAATATGATATATTTATATATAGATTAAATGAATATGAGTTTTACTTTTGTAATAATTATGTGAATTTGATCTTGTTAATTGCTAGGCAAATATTTAAAACAAACAAAACAAAAGCACTTTCGTAATGTACATCTTACGAATGAATATCAAGTACCTGAATGAGTGTCTATTGTATAAATAAAACATTGAAAATGTTGAGAGATCAAATAGAAAGAGCGTACGTATGTGAGATAGAACTGGTGTGAGCTAAAAGATTTGAAGAACTAAATACCAATTTAGACTGATTAAAAATCTGAATAAATAAAACAAAAAACAATTGAAATCAGTGAAATAATTTTTAAAAAAATGAACAGAAAGTCATCATTTTGTTATGCTTTTTCAATTAAAAATTTATAAAGTTTTGAAAAAAATCAAATTTAAAAATATTACACGTATTTTTTTTTGCCAAAATTTACTTTGAGTGCAAAATTGTTTACGGAAAAATTGTCAGTTTACGGTTTTCTTGTGGTGCGAAAATTAGATATTCCGAATAAATGAGAGAAAATTTGTGACGTAGGTATTTGAAAGAAGTTTGCAATATTTGCATTTAAGAAACACCCAAATATTATTCAAATGGCCATAAAACTTAATTCAATTCACACAGTGTTTGCTTTTCATGAAAAAATACCTGTTTCCAAGATATGTTTGAGACATAAGCACAAATTACAGTGATTTCGTCGCATCATGTCGCTCTGCGCTGCACTCTATAGGCAACTCAAACGCAGCTACGGCATAATGATAGCGTAAGACTTTGAAAATACTTTGTAGCTATAATGAGGAGGGGGGTTAATTTTTTTTGGTTCAAAAACACAATTTTTCAGATGTGTAAACATACGAAAATCTCAAAAAATGACACGAAACATCAACTTTGATTAAAAAAAGGCAAAGTTGTCTTTTGGTGTGACGGAGCCAACACTGTATAAAGGTGCCGGTCCACATGAGAGTAAATACGCGAGTAACTTTCAAAAACTCTCGAGAGTTACTTGCATTTGAGAGTTAATTTCGGCAATTACTCTTTTCTCAAGACCAATATCTTGATTTTTTTGACATCTTGCTTTGGCGAGTTCTCGAAAGCTACTAGCGAAATTCAAACGCCGTTCGTATCTGGCGAGCAACTTCCCGAGAGTTCAGTGGGTGCGTGTCGACTAGAGAGTAGAATCACTTTTGACAGCTCGCAGAAACTAGCTCGCGAGTTTTTGCGAGTTTCTGCGTGCGACTCTCAGAGACGTGTCCATTTGCGAGTAGCTGCTATCGAGAGGTTTTCGCCGGTATTTACTTTCATGTGGAGCGGCGCCTTAATGCCTCTCGGCGCGTTTGCGCGTACCGGCCAACGCAGCAACGTGATCGGTCCTATACAAAAGCTCTATGTTCAACTTTCGACATGACGCGACGCAACGCGCAATGCTTTCACTGTAATTTGACCTTAGCAGCTGAGAAAATAAAACATTTGTGCTACGAAAACTAATTAAATCACATTCCACGCACTTTAATACCATATCATAACTCAAGGGTTTTTCTGCACATTGAGACAGTAATTGGAGCCAGTACTAATTTTTTGTCTTTGATTTTTTGGTTAATCGAGGATTTTTATTACTTATAAATATGCCTCTTTTACCATAGATTCAAGCGAAAATTTAAAAATTAATTCTGCTTTTTTCCGGCTTAAACATATTTACATTCATCATTTTATTTGGTGTAAAAATTTTACAAGAGGATTATTTGAAAATCGAGATAATTTATCCAAAAAAGAAAAAAAGTTAAAACATAAAAATTGTTTTTTTTTTTATTTTTAATTAATATTTTTTAAGGCGTAAAACATCCACAAAGACTGAAAGATAGATGATCGCTCTTAGCAATTAACAGGAACTAATTTTAATTGGAATCAATTAAAAAAGAATATTAGATGAGAGAAAAAAATTTATAAATATTCCAAAACAAATACTACTATGAAAAATTTGCAAAAAATACATCTTCCATTTCTCTAAAAGAGGAAAACATTTTAAAAATGATAATAAATGAAAATCTTTATATAGAAAAAATGCAACATAAATGAATACAAACATTCAGTGATAAAAGAAAAATCGATTTCTCTTTTTATTATTTAACCACTCTAGTAGTAAAAAAATTGCAGCAAGACGTAAAGAAGAAACAAAGTGAATATGAGAGATATTGAAAATCTTGTATGTATATTGTCATGTAAAAAAATGTGTTAATAAATTGTGATCTTAAAAAGAAATATAGAAGCATCCAAGTGAAGAAATACTAAGTATGAATGTTGTAAAAAGAAGTGAAGAGACGAACAAACCAACTGTCGATACAACAAGAAAGTGGTTTGAATTTAGAGCTATAAGAGAAACAATAAATTATGAATTTTTAAAATCAATTGTTAGTTATTTAAGGAACGAATATCTCGAAAACATTAGCAAAACGGGGGGAAATCGTATAGGAAATTAAAATCAATTCACTTTTTAGAAATCAAAAAAATCAATTTAGTTAATTTAATAGTCAATCAGCTATGGAAACACTAAAATGCTATTGAAATAGAAATGTTAATCCATATAAAAGTGAATCAAATAAATGCTCTTAATTGTATGACATCGCAATAAAAATGAATTTGATAATATTTAAGGGGAAAAACGTGTTAACATCATGAATTGAATGAAAGTTTTTATCAACAGATCATCATATATACAATTGACTCAAATAGTAACGAAAAACAAATTGCATAAATGATATAGAGAAATTATTTATGAGGAGTATGAGATAATTATGTATATAAATATGATACGAATAAGAAAATGCATTCTTAGAACACCAAAAAAATATCAAGAAAAATCAAACAACCACAGTATAAAAATGGTGATCAAACACATTTTTTTATAAAAAAAAAATTAAAAAACAATGTTTTGGTTTGTTGATGGGAATTGAACTACGTTTGTTCGATTTAATTTTGTAATCGTTAGCACAAAAATTGCCAATTTAATGATGGAAATGATTTCAAAATTTAGAAACAGATCAAGAAATTAGTTATGAAAATTTAAAATTTTAATCTCTTTTGTTTGCGGAATGATTCAGATTTAGCACAATGAATAAGAATACGGACGCAGATCGTTTAATGAAGAAAACATATTTGCTCGTTAAAGTTCCTTTAGATAATAATATATAACGGTTTCAATTCTGTAAAACAATATGAGTAAAATCTATATTTTTTTTGTCTTATTTTAATCAAAAGGTTAGTTTTTTCATTTTCTTTATCTTACATCTTACAAAGTTTCTTCTGTTTTTCTGAAATGAGTGTCAGCCAAAATGCTAACAAAATTTAATTTACCGAAAAAACCGAACTACAGAAGCGAAAGGAAATTACACAAAAATATTGTGGAAAATAACAAAAAAAAGGTCTTCAAAAAGGACTCTAATATTAAGTAGGGCAGTTTAATTAGAATAGCCTATTAGGTCTGTTAAAACCGATTTTTTGATCACATCAGAACAGTAAGCATCTTTTCGATTTATTAACAAAGCATGACATTCCAATTCATTAGTGAAATAATCTTATATTAATCGATTGGAATTATTTTCGTAACTATTTGTGACGATTATTAGAGTTTTCGCGCTTCTTTTTTAGTTTGGCAGATATATTTAGATGTCCAATTGGCGACTCTTTGATTGCAGGATCTGTAGTTATCGGGACCTCAGTTGTTGGTACAAATTCATTCATGTTTAAAAACTAGCGGTCGGTGTACCGGGGTGCGCAAGATCCCAAAAAAGTTCAGAAAAATGTGATCCACATTCAATTAACTGCCGCGCCATTTATGTAAACTTGGCTTTTCCAATTCTTTTCAGTTAGATTCTCGAATCTTTAAAATTTTAATCCAAACTAACTTAATTTAAAAAAAAATTAGTCGCAAGTTTCTATCAACATTCCAAAATATCTAATCAAGAAGCATATTCAATGTAAAATATGATATTAAAAAATTTAATAAACTATAATATCGTAACGTATATGGAACACACAAAAGCGCTTTAATCATCGGAACGCAACAAATTTATTCAAAATAATGAAGAATATAAAAAACAAACAAAAAATTAAAATGATTATTTATGAAAATCAAGCTGTGATATTGTAGTATGAACACCTCAAAAAACCAACTGTATAAAGCAAATAAGAAAATAAAACAACAAAAAAACATCAAGGCAAATGCAAGGTCACATCAAAATTATTTAAAAAAAAAAGTTTAATCGAGTGGAACATTGAGAAACACAAAATTTATAGAACAATTAATATGAATGAACTGAACATTTGCTTAAGAACTGAAATGATATTTTGAATAGCAAAAAAAAATATGAAATAATAAAATTCATTCGTATCCAGTTTAACAACAAAAAATAAATGAAGGGAACGGAGTGAAAATGAAAATTTCTATATGACTATGTAATTATTTAATAAAAAAAAAAACACTCAGAAAAAATGAGAAAAGGCCAATTATATAAATATCTATTTTTATTAGAAAATAACAACTTAAAAAATGAGAAAAAATCGTGATTGAATCTTTGAAAAAAGAACAACAAAAAGATATCAAAACATCAAAATTTTATACATTTTTTAAAAATTTAATTTTTTTATTCAAGACAATTTAATTTTTTTTTTGAGTTTTTGTTAGTTTTTTACAAACTAAAAAGATCGTTAAAGAACTTCAATCAATGTGAAAAGAAGTCCAAAAAAACTAAATATCTGAACAGTCAATACTATTTTCCAAAAAATAACTCTAAAAGCAAAATATGTACTGAGAGTTGATTAGAATTAAATGTGAAATTCGAAATTTCAAATTTTTTTCGTTCTGGAAATTAAGTCGTTCATGAAAACTTATATTAATAAAAAAATATATGATTGTTTATGTTACCTAATTCAAGTAATTTTTTTAATTTTTTTATGAAGCAAGTATATTTTGTTTCTCATAATCAGGAGTTTGTTATATTATTATTCTCTAGAGTAAATAAAAATATATAAAAGAAATTAAGAATAAAATAAATAAAAAAGTTTTTGCTTTGAAAAAGTTTAAAATTACATTATAAAATTACAAATGAAGATAAACTATGTAGTAAAATATTTACCGAAAAAAAATTAAAAGTCTTCAAAAAGCATAATTTGAGTTTTATTTTTATAGTTTTGATTTGATCCCTATTAAAAGCGGGTGCTTGCTTATAAATCGCTAAAAATTCGATTTTTCTAAATTGAAAATTTTGTTAAATTGCGAATGCGTGTAAAAAATCGTGTTACCTTCATATACGCACTCTAGTCAAAATTTACTTCAAAATCTGACTCACAGATGTCACTGTAATTGCTCGATAGAAAAAATTTGGAGGTTTTAATCCAGTCCAACGAATGTAACCCGAATACAGTTTTCATAGGGCACAAATTGGTCCCAGTTCATCTTTGGTTGCCAACATCTGACTCACTTCTTGTTCTTTTGTGTCAAAACTCTGGAAAGTGGAGGTGAGTTTTTCGCAAAGTTTTTCTAAAATCCGATACCATCGTGCGAAATTCGAGGTATAAACGCCTCAATTGTGTTGTCAAATTGAAAAAACTAATTCAGTGCCTCATTTAAGTTTAATATTGTGTGAATCCAACTGAGCATTTGTTTACTTTTTAGGTTTGAAAATCAACAATGGCTAAGGCTAAGGTAGAAAAGAGGAATAAATCCGCAATCAATGAGGTTGTTACCCGGGAATGCACAATTCATCTCTCGAAACGCGTGCATAACATTGGTTTCAAGAAGAGGGCTCCCCGCGCCATCAAGGAAATCAGGAAATTCGCTGAGAAGGAGATGGGCACCGGCGATGTCCGAATTGACACCAGACTAAATAAGCACATTTGGTCCAAGGGAATCAGGTACGTGTAATTTGAACGCTACGGGTGGAAATATTTAGTGTAATCTTTCGTGCTGCGAGTAGTGTGATTTAGTTTCCTGTTGAGAAACTTCAAAAGCAACTGGCCAGTTTTTTTGAGTGCATCAAGTTTTTTATAATTTAAAGAATTTGCTTTTTTCTAACTTGTTTCACCCTCTTAAAGTCCTCGATAATCAATCTATAGTCCAAGGAATCTAGCGACCTCTTCATCGTGTATGTCGTGATAAGATAGATGCAAAAGAATTTCAAAATCCAACTCAATTTCAGTAAATTGATTGATCTAAAAGGGAATTCCGGCATAAATAATAGAACAATATCGGAAAATCTTGGATTGTGAATTCTATAATTAGATTTTTTAAGGACAATTAGCGCTTACTGTAAGCTTTAAATATTTCTTCTTTAAATCTAGCTAACGAAGGCCCTCAGTTATTTATCCATTTCAAATTTTTGTCTACATCGGAATTTAACATTAAAGATTTTATATTTCAAAATGTTTTAATGTGTTTGAAATATTTATTTCACAAGAGAAGTCTACTAATTTAAAGTCCATTTAACAGTTTTTTTTAAATATTTTTTTTTGTCACTGACATTAATCTTGCTTTTAATTTCTCTTTCTCGGCACTACATCCGGTCTTGGCCTGCCACAATGTCTCCCGTCCGAGGTCCCGGTCGCGTGCCGACGTCCTCCAATTTTGCATCCCAATTCTCGCGTCCTGGTCAACGCCGTCTTGCCATCTGAGGTTGGGTCTTCCTCGTCGCCTTGTTAATAACCTACCGCAGAAGACTCATTCTAGTGACATGACCAGTCCACCGAAGTCTGTTGAGTCCTATGAGCTTGCCTACGGGCACGTTCTGATATCTCGCATAGAGCTCGTCATTGTAAAGTCTCCGGAATCGTCCCCCCTCATATATGGCGCCAAAGATCCTTCTGAGTATCTTCCTCTCAAACACGAACAAGAGGTCGCAATTATTTTTGCTAGACTTTTCATTTACTTCTATCGAATATCACATATTCGCGAATCAAAGAAAAATTCTGTTACTCTAAAGATCAGGATATTAACTTAAATTTCAAATTTCAGACTACACCTATACAGGTATCCCTCGATTTACGACATTTTGGGCTGGTGAAATTTCAATAAAAAAAATTGTTTAGATCGTCTGCGCAATTCGCAAGTAATTGTCGAAAACGTAATATGAATCGCAGTAAATCTAGTCTGATCGAAGTCAAGTTTTCGGCCGAATCCAATCCTTTGATCGCACTGTACAAAAATCCATACATACTAAGATAAAAACGGAGAGAGACGAAATGACTTGGCTTTTTGATGTTTTGACATTGTGTTTGATTTGTCGCAATGTGGGATTCCCCAATTTTTGGCCGTATATCGAATTAATGTTCCATATATATCAAAACAGAGATAAGGCCGCTATAGCAAATCGCCGTATAACGATAGGTATATTTAGACAAAAAAAATATCTTCGATTCCATCGCAGGTTCTTTTAAATCAGGTTTTTTTTTGCTTGAATTATGACGTATTGATCATTGCAATTTTTTATAATCCTTTTTTACACTATATGAGAATCGTAGATTAGTTTATTCGATTTAAAGCAAAAATCATTGGTCTGTAATGCACAAAACCAATCGTCTGGCAAAAAGCGAAAAACTTACTTCCCCGTCTATCTTTTTAATACTTTTTTAATATACATTCAAAACAGAAATATTATACTGTATCCACTTTTTTTCAAAAACAGATTGTATATATATTTTTCATAAATTACTTTTTTTTTCACCAAATAATCATTGCTTTTTTCAGGAGTACACCATTCCGTGTGCGTGTCCGACTTGCACGAAGAAGGAACGACGATGAAGATTCACCTAACAAATTGTACACTTTGGTCACTTATGTTCCAGTTCAAACGTACAAAAATCTTCAAACCGAAAATGTTGAGTCGAGCGATGATTAAACAATATTGCTTTTAATTTGACATTTTTAAATAAAATTATTATAGAAAATTAACTTCTTTTAATCGTAATCATTGTGCTAAAAGTTGGTTCATGAATTCTTTTTTGTCTTATTTATGTAAAAAAGTTGAAAAAATCATCTGTCATAAAATCTTTGCAAATTTCAACCAAATATCAATCAAATACGAAACTACCAGAAAAAATCCGCTGGTTGTCCACAAGTATAAAAGGCGTGTGAGGTAAAGAAATATTTCTTTTTTTGACTTAATGCGAAGTACGTAAATTTTGACGTCTTTATTTTGCCTAAAAACAGTTCTCAAGCTCTCCCGAGTCGATTGGATTCATTACAAAAATGACGTTTTTTCTGTTAATCTATGTACAAGATTTCTTTAACACTAACTGCCACGTCAGTCAAAAAGACCTGTCACCTAATTGTACACAACGGCCACAATGAAAATGATTAAATTGTTCTCTGCAACCGCAACGATTTTTTGTAGTTGCACACATTTTATGGTAATAATATAACATTTAGGTAAAATTTTGTTTCAATTTTCTTAGTGCCTTTTTGACGGACAACTAAATATTCAAAAAAGGCTTAAAACTGTCGTGGCAGTTAGAGTGTTAAAAGAAAACTACTTGAGCGGGAGACGTGTCCCATTCCAGGACCAAGCATTCTTTATAAATCAACTTTTGCTGAAAATCCCGTTAACTGGGAGTTACCAAAATGACGGTTTTTCGAAAATCGTAATTTCATTTTTCGCAATTTGCTCGGAAACTACGGGTATTAACAGCTTTTTGTATGGCAAAAATCTTTCTAGAATTCGATATCTGAAACCGTTATAGGGATATACTGTTATTCTAAAAATTTTAGTTTTTTGCAGTTTTTAATAGTTTTGTTGTGGTTCATTGTATGAAATGAATTCGAAAAAATTATATTTCCCACAATTTTGCTATTTACCGTTATAACTTCATTCTTCTACGACATATTTTCATCAAAAATGAAGAATTAAATTTTTACAAAGACTTGCAAAAAGTTTTTCGTTAAATGAATAAATATAAAATTTTCTACATCTTTGCCTTTTACCAAAAATTGATATCTTTTGCCGTAATCAAGATATTTGAGGTTTTTGTGAATTTTTTTATGCATTTATATAAAAAAATGTTTTTTTTTTCGTCAGGTTTTAGTGTAAATCGCGCAGGAACGTAGATTATAGTGTACCTTATAGCTTGCCTTCTGTTTATGAAACATAGTCGATATTCAAAATTAAAGTGTAAAGTTAATTGCATGTCTTATGGCGATTCGGTGTAAATTGACATCGATACTTTAACACCAACCACATCAAAATTGCCCTTCAACATTTTATGATACTTAATCAGTAAATCTGGGTGGAATTTACGTGGTTGGAATAAAATTAGCATTCGCCTTGTAGTAATTTCAATGAATTATTGGACATTCTTGGAATTCGGAACCCAATAGAAACCTCCCTAATTCTGAATGAAAATATCTGGCAGAATTCTTTCATGGCATCGAGAAACAGGACGCATATGGTTACAGGGTCAATAACAATAACGAGATCAACAACACCAACAACATCGTATCGCCAACAATCGGCCGATTCGCATCATACAAGCATTCTAGAGGAATTTATGAAATATTGTACCGAAAAATAATGCTGGCAGTGGCAGAGCTAACATATAAGGACGATGAATCAATATGTGATGCTGTTGGCGCCTTTGCACATTTGTTGAATGGGACCGAGTACAAAACTTATCATAAGATCAAAATCATAGCTGGAACTCTATTACAACCATACAACTGTGTGAAATGTTTGTTGCTTTTTATTTTGTTAAATATGAAAATCCGATTTCTTGTCACGTCTGGGGCACATGGCAAGGCCAAGCTGGGAGCACGAGGCTAGTAAGGTCTGTTGCTTGGCCTTTTGATAGAAATATCTTCGCTGGAAAATTTTACACACCCACCGCAGGACGTTCATTCCATAATAGAGTAGATCCAACTTGACTCGACCAAACTCTAATATATTTTCATCGTTGCCTGGCTAATCATAACATCGATTTTTCGATTCACAGATCATAATAACATAAGATTCATGTACACAAGTTGCTGTATAGAAGCATCTGTAAGTGTCTATCGGCTTCATCTACCACCGACGATGTACATTTGTAGATAACTATATAATGTGGCACGATTCGAACGATCCCCGTAACGACCTAATATTGGCGATGAATACTCATCAAACAGGCTACAGGAGTAAATTAGAGATTTTCCTAGGTAGCAAGTGGATGGGTGCGCAAGTAGAATATGAAATAGAATCGGCAGACAAAATATGCCATATGGAATGTTATTAGCGGCATCTTTTTCTCATTATTTAAGGAAAATTGAAGATTAACGGTTCAAAGGCAATTTGCGCACTTGACACAACTGAACGAGCGAGTATATCACATATTCTTACATTACATAATTTAGTGCGAAAAAAATCACCGTCAACTCGTGGTGTGAATTGATCATTATATTCCGATAAAGTTTCCACCTGCCTGACTCATTATATAATTTGTAAATTGTATTTCCCCAGTGTTTTTTGAAATCCTGTTAACGATATTATATCAAGCGGTAAGTCAGTAAGTCATTTACTTCGACCTTGAAATTTCAGTAGTTTTATGAATTAATATTTTGCTTAACCTTGCTGAAAACTCACGAAATAACTTTTAAACGTTTTAAACTGTTTCGTGAAAATTAATGTTTAACTAAGATTTTTCAAAATTGAAATATCATCCTTTATCGTTTCGGTTTCCACATATTCTGTTTAAAATTTTTTTAAAAAAAAAGCAAAAGTGAATAACCTGTATTAAATAATTCTTACATACTACCAAAATTCATACTCATTCAAGGGCGCACGGGTGGTTATTGCTCGTAAAATTTTAGCCGCCAAAGGTTTTACTCGGCGAAAATTTCAAGAATTTATTATGATTTCCCACAATATATCTCTGCATGTGTCTTGTTTTTTACGAAATTCTTTATTACCGGAAAAAGTGAGTGGAACAGTCTAAAATCGCGTTAAATTTTACTATATTTCGATTTCCGTTATCAATTACATTTACCTATAAATAATCAAAACGTTCAAAAATTGCAAATCTTACGATTTTGGAGTCACAATTTTCTGAAAACCAGATTCAAAAAATTATAGACCTTAAACGGTTGGTCGCAATTTTTGTCCATCAAGGAGCGTTTTTTTTTGCTTTCAAAATGAGAGTTGGGCTGGTGAATAAGGAGAGTATGTAGAAAGAATGTATAAAAGTTCATTTTTAATATAATTTGCAAAAAGGCGGAATCGAAATACCTAAAATTTGTAGAGGATCTACAAACCAGACAGTGTCTAGATAAAATTAAAACACAAATAAATACAGTAGAATCCCGATAATTCGTACCCCGATAATTCGTATATCCCGCTAATTCGTATGAATTTGATGGTCCCTTGAAATACGAATTATCGGGATTCTACTGTACGTTTTTTCATCGATCTATTGAGATTTTTTTGGGTTTAACTTTTAGCCGCGTAAAAATCTAAATATCCCTTTTCAACAGACAGCAACAGACCTTACAAACGGTAAATTAGAATATGTAACTCAATTATTTTTAAAATTTAGAATTTAATAATCGCAGCTTATCTAAATTGTATAGAGGGCATGATAAAACCTATAAATTTCGTTGTTCAAAATAAATATTTTAAATTAAGTATAGATACATATTAAATATCAAACCGAAAGAAAAGTTTAAAATTTTTTTTTGAAAAAAAGGAATAAATAATTTCTGGGCGTTGTGTATCAGAAATAAAAGTGAGATAAATATTTTTTTTTGTTTGCTTTTATCTCGCTTTTATTTCTAATAGGTACACAATTTTTTTCTATTTTAGCATACATTTTTTTAAGCTCTTTCAACTTTTTTTAAAAAATTTTTTTAGTCATTTGGTTTTTGATTAGTATGACTAAAAATCCAGAATGACGTCTCTCTTCGCCACCTTTACATATGCTTTTCAGTGTTCAAATATATATCCTTGCCTTTGAAATATCCTTACAGATATCTTAACATCAGAATCAGAATCAGCGACCACACAAAGCTCCAGATGATATTTTTTCCTGAAAATTTGATAAAAATGATGATCACGTTGTCCTAACAGGACCTTCTGTTATTCTTACAAAGCCGAAGAGGTGAAAATATTGTATTAATGAGTTGATGTGGGTGAAAATTAGATTACAAAATTTGACCCTGACAAACAGACCAAAAAGCAAGCTTAATTAAAGCTTTTAAAAAACATTTTTTATTCGCGGGGGCTAAAATTTATAGTAAATTTGTGGTGTAGTGTGGTTTGAAAAAAGGTTGTTCTGACGCTCACCACAAGTTTGTTATTTTATTTACTTCTTCAGAGAATTTTTTATAGTAAGAAATTTTTTAAGATTTTTATGGATTAGAAATTGGGAAAAAATCTTCATCATTTGTAAATTCGTAATATGAAATCTTAATATGAAATCTTAATACGAAATTTAAGATCTTTATTAAGAATGGATGCCATGGTCGGGTAAATGTCAGGCGACAGTTTTAAATTAGCTACCAGATCGTTAATTTGGATGGCTAAAGGCGATAGGCATACAACTATCTATAAGTTCTACTGGTTGTATGTGAAAATTTCATTAAACGTGTAACAAGTATTTACATACGCTTCAGATCAAATTCCACCAAAATGAACGTTATTATGTTTCTGTACATAAAACAATAAAACCAAATATGACATGAAAGCGTTTCAATATCAAAGGGGTGTAAAGCAATAGGTAAATTGGTATTTATTTAGGTTAATATAATCTTAACAGACATGTTTAATTTGGTGTAATATTTTATAGAATATCGTTCGGATCCAGTTTATAAACTCAAACTATACACGTAAACCATATTACATATTTGAATTCGTACGTATATCATATGCGTATTAATTATGTCGTGTTTATTAAGCATTTATACCACGATCAGAATAATTCTTTTCCGTTCAATGGCATTTAATATGGCGCTATTATTAAATGCCGAAATTCGTTGGCACAATTGATGTAAATTATAGATTAACTAGCTAGAATTTAGCTATAGGTATTAACAGGTGGACTAAAAATAGAAAACAATAAGAAGGAAATTTTACTCACTCCTTATCACCCTCGTAAGTATCTTTAATTTTAGTTCAGTAACGAGCAGTTAAGCAAGCCGTCTCATAGTTTTTTTTGCTACCCTTAATTTTGTGTGGCAATTTATGAAGTTTTTATGAAAAAAAATTGTTTGTCACGTGATTTAGTGGTAAAAGTCCTTAAATCTAATTAAGGACATATTTATCAGAATAGGATTTATATGTACTTAAGTTTTTTTTATTTTTATAGGATAACCTAAATTGAGTTTTATTATCATAGTAATTCTGAAAGTTGTTTTCAAGCTTTCAGGGGAAAATTATGATATTTTCAATATAGTTTCGAGAAAAAAAAATTGTTTTTCGATAGAATTGGATGTATTAGTGTAAAAGCGTGTTAATTAAAATAGTTTTTTTTGAAGTGTCCAAAATGGTTTTTCTATATTTTTTTCAAATTTTAAGTCATCTTAAGCGGCCCCTACACGTTCAATTTTGCAGTCAATCATGCTGTCACAGCAAAAAGCTTATTTGCACTAGACGCTCAATCATGCACGCAAGCATCAGTTAATTCGAAATAGCCAAACCGACAGCACACAACACTTAATATAAATTTTAAAAAAAACTTTATATAAAACAACACTTAATATAAATTAAAAAAATCTTTGTCCTTATATTTTTCACTTTTCGTTATCCACAACTCGCTTCTTTGTCGATATTACTCGAAAAAGGATTCCCAAAAAACTTTATCTTTTCTATGCGACACCTTTTCACCACAAAAAATTACACTGAAATGACGAATTGATTGACAGCATCGCCATACACGTTCAAGCATGCTGTGATTCAAAAAGCTCCCTTGAAAAATATCAAAATGATTTTGATATTGGCCAGCATGCTGTCAATCATATAATTTTGCATGACAGCATCACCATAGACGTTCAAAATTCTGTCACAGCATGCAATGATTGACTGCAAGATTGAACGTGTAGGGACCGCTTTAGACAATGTTTTAAAACTTTGACCACCGATTGGATTGCAATTTTCTATTACATTCCGATTGAGTAAAGGATCTCGCAGTCAAGCATCAGACAATAAAAAAAAATTATCTATTCCGCTGACTAGCAGCCCTCCCGTATTATTTCCTAAATCACTATATAAGGCATTTTGATCGGGGTTTCAACATTAAATAGGTTGTGCCTTAAACAAATTTCATTTCGACTTAAATTAAGGCACCCTGTTCCTGTTACCTCTCTTCCGCTGAATAGCAAAAGGATTTTCCAACATGTTTTTACGATTAAATAGGTTTTACTTTTCCGCTCCACTAGAATTTACCCATTAAATCCCCTGTAATTGCTATTTCTTGAAAAAAATTACATCAGTAGATAGGTCTTTTAACACGAGACCATGGACAAAAAACATTTAGTAATTAGGCACAAGAGTCTCAGGGTCAGATATGCAAACCGGGTTTTTGATGGGCATATCGAAGGTTTGAAATAGATTTTCTGTAGTTTTTAAAGTAATAATTCACAACAGATTTTTTTTGTAACAGTGTGACTAATAAGTAACTAAATGTAAGTTGATTTTCAATTGATACATTTTAACACTTAAATTCCAGTCTATGTGAAATTCGTATAAATTTATAGAAACAAAAAATGCTCGAATGGAAAATATCAATATTATATGACTCTCGGATGGCCAATAAAAAGTCAGCAAGTGAAAAATTATGTTCTATTATAAAGGTCCTCGAACGTAAATACAATATATGTATATGTCAAATGAAGGGAAAGGTCATTTACGATACACATAGTATGCCATGCTGGCCGGACCAAATACGTTCACGAGAAGGATATCAACCTATGTTGCAGTCGGTTTTTATGTTTCGTTGATAGGTTTTCCGTGTTCGAAAGGGGCCACCTGACCGTATTATTAAAAAATAACATAACTTTGTTTTTCATAAGATTACAGGGGATATTTTTATGGTTATATATCAACCTTCATTTCCGTATTAAAAAAATGATCCATTTTGTAAGATTCCATTTTACGGTTTTGTAAACAACTTTTCCGGACACATTTTCATAAATTCCACAGATTTTCCATGATGCATGAAAATCAGAAATAAACTTTTATCACGTTTTCAAATATGCTCAAATATTCTACGAATATTTACGAAATTTAAAATTAAAGCGATTTTGCCACAATTGTGAACTGGTATGCTAGAAATTTTATGCGATTTTTTATTTACATTGGTTTTTCATAAAGGAATTCATTTCAGCTGCCATTGCAATATGTTTTTTTTTTAAATCGATATTCACACATGTCTATTCAAATGCATTTGTTCGTTCTGTCTACAAATTCTCGCAGTAGTAATATTTATCAGCAATGTGCATGTCAAGACATTTTATGAATAGATACATACAACATGAGAATTAAGTTTCCTGGCTGTTTCCGTGATCATTCGTGGTGATATTTCTGATATATTTGTAAAGCAGTATTATTTTGCTAAACATAAAGTTAGATAAATATGTCGAAGGTTTGTATGTCATAACAATAAATGCTGTTTGAAATAAAAACATGCACAAGTTTTCACATAAAAATTATTGTAACGACCATTTCAAAAATACTTTATAGTTTGGTACCTTTATACTTAAACAATGGTATTTTTGCAACCTCCTCTTTTCAGAATTTTAAAACAAAAACCTCCAAATTTTGAAACTCAACCATAATTGCCAATTAAGAATAATACTGCTCTACACTCAAAAAGCTACGGACCTCAAATGAAATATTTCTTAGTCCACTAAAAACGAATCCGGCTATATGAACCGGAAATTCGCTTTTATTTTAAAGACAACAGACGATGACCGTTATAGAACAGAAACTGGTAACGTAAAATAAGTTTTTTTTACCAATTTTGTTTTGGTGTTGTACATAATTACGGGGTTTTTGACAAAGTTATATTCATGATTTTGTCATATCCAAAGATTCGAGTAGATTTTTTTGGGCAAAATATACGATTTTTGAAAAAAAAATTATTTGTTTTAATTTTGCCTATTGACACAATTGCTTAAAAGAGTATTCTGACAAATTTTCAGAGGTGTAATATTTTAAACGTGAAATTTGAAGGAAAATTCTGGATGTGATCTTTCAGCTTTAATAAAAATAAAGACGATGTTACAAAATAAGGACACAAAAAGTATCTTAACATTTTATTATTATAGCTTTATATCGATGGGTGTATTTTGGTATGTGTATACTGTATATACATATTACGTACTACACATTTTCCGACATAGAATACCATATGTGTATGTTGAGGTCACAGTCAGTTTTATATGTTTCCTGCTTGCTTACTTGGCTGCCTGATAGCCAGCCAAGCTTTTTTTACGTTTCCAATATAAACTGACACAAGAATGTTTTTTTTTTAAAAGCGTTTTATAACTTCCTTTGGTAGTCAGTGAATCGGTTCAAGTATCTGCTAGCACCCACCACTTTTCTTTAACGTTTTTCCTTGTGTTTCCTGGCCACAATTTTCCATGTGGGCTACTGCTGTTCGTCTCAAGGTTATTTTGGAAACTCCCGCAGATTATTAAATTGGCAAAAAAAGAAATCTTTTGCTCTGGGCTTTATGTGCAAAATTCTAAAAATAGCTCATATAAAGTAACCTCAATATGTATTCGTTTATTTTTTTTTTCTTTTGTACGCTTTCCTTTTCACAAAAATGTGAATAACCGTTCCGGAAAAACTCTTTGAGGAGGATGTTGTTATTAGAATGCAATAACATTTTAACTTAAGGTTTGGGAAACGAGAAAACATATTTCGTTCTGAAGAAAATTTCTGCAGGATATGATGAAAATGGTTTCTTGAGAAAATACCAGGATATTTTGGTATATGATGTATAAAAAGAAAGAAAACAATGAAAGTTAATAAATAAATATCGCAATTTAAAAGAGTTTTCAAAAAGTCATAAAAACTTAAATATAACGTATTTTAGTAAAAATCCTTTAGCTTGGAAAATCAAATGCGCTGCAAAGATATAAGATAAGCTGATTGTACAATATTTTGCAAAACGATAGAAACGAAGGATATTTGAAAAAGGATTTTATGCAAAGGTTTGTAACTACAGATTTTGGAAGCTCAAGAAAGTTTTTGTAAGCCACCTGAAAATATTTGAAAAACATTCTGAAGGTGTTTTTTAAGGGCTGGTCTTCGGTTCCTAAAAGCTTCCTTGTATCTTCAATTAGGCTCAAAAGAAACGGAATTAGTTTGAAATTGAAATTACTAATGACTCTTTAAAGATGCAGTTCCGCATATGCGGCCTACTCAGAAGTGATCGAAATCGGTAGTTTCTGTGTAAACACATGAAAAAACATTAATAAACACAAAAAAAACACCGCACATCAGCGAGAAACTGGGTGACTCAAGTCACTTGCGAATCCACAAGTTGAGTTGCCTCCAAATGATTTAATAACGCGTTAGTAACTAATATCGCCGTCTGCAGTGTCCTATTCAATTATAAAGATCCTTTCTTTTGAGTTGCTCCGTGTGCACTGGGCTTTAGGCTACATATTCGCTAGTTATCATAGACACATAGATAAACGGAAGTGCATAAATAATTTTTTTTTCATTCTGCAAATATACCTATTTAAATTTGTTAACAATTTTTTTGTATTTATATTTGTGGCTTTGTATTTCTCTTTTCAAATATATGTGTACAAAAATGTTCAGTACTGTGGAGAATTTCCTTGCTTTCCTTGAGAACCTTCCGAAAATATTTCACTCACACTGATTTGAGTTGCTAGCTCTTAAAATATCCTCGCCAAAATGAAACCGGCATTAATTTTTAATTATCCAAATGACAAACAAAATTTACATTCGTGTTTTTAAAAGGGAGAAAGACGCATATAATTGAAAAAAAAAAGCATTTTTATGTGTCTACTTAAGACTGTTTTGGGTGAAGAGTATCAAAATGTTTATCTTTGAATAACAAATAAACAAATTAATTGAACATAAAATGAAGAAAGTTTAAGGGCTAAATAAATTCCTGTTAAACCTTATTTGCCTCTCGCCCCCAAAAAGATCGACTCGTTGGAGAATTTTACGAAATTGATTCAAATTCCACTGTCAACAATCAAATTTAATTGATTCAAATCGCATGTAGGTAAACAATCTTTTACCCATTCCGTCTACAAAATATTCTTGTAATGTACACTTAAAGAGATATATATAATATACACTCAGAAAATTTCATTTAGATCTATGAAAATAAATTTAATACGTGCTCTTTTTCATTGAAACTACGAAAAATTCCATAAAATACAAGAAACCTCATTTGGTTAATCAAAAACTGTATTCAAAAGTTTCATCAATTCAAAGACGGTTTGACACAGGCTTTATCCAAGAATATACATTGTTTTAAGGAAGACTTACCAAATCCAATGGAAAATTTCGTAAAATTGGTGAAAAAATTTGCCTTTGTGATATAATCCGCCAGCACAAAAAATATTTCATCGTTATGTCGTAACCTCCGTTAAAACTTCAAAATATCTATGATAAAATTCACACGCGTTTCCATTAAGAATCGAATTTTTGGAACTAATTTCAAGAATAAAATTCAACGCGGAATAACTTTTTGTCAAAAATTCAAGAAAGCGTAAATCAAAAGTAGCGTTGCGCCTCACAAAAAAAAATCTTATTGCTACAAGTTGACAGCCAAGAAAAAAAACATAACAAAAACTATAATTGCCAATCTGGCAATAATTGAAAACCCGTATGGTGATTTAAATGAACGGCGAACAGTTGTATCAAAATTCCACTTTGAAGTCAAATTTTCCAATAAGATTTTTTAAAATTTATTTCAATCGGATTTTGATGTATGGGATTTTATGTAGAATCATATCCTAAACAACTTTTGTTCTTGCACTTTTTTGATAAGATGTACCGTTTTTGAGATATTCGCAAAAAATGTGTTCGTTCGTATGGGGGGTACCCCCTTAATGGTCCATTTTTGCCTATTAACGAACTTAGCCTCGAATTTTACGAAAAACGGGTCTGCGTCAAATTTTAAGTCTTTAGCTCAATCCGTGCGCCCGCAATCCGCGCCACAGACGGACGGACGGACAGACGGACGGACAGACAGACGGACAGACGGACGGACAGACGGACGGACAGACAGACGGACATGCTAAATTCAACTTTTTTTTATCATTCACACTGGTCTAATTCATTTTTGTGTGATAACGGGATCTTGGGGTTACAAACGGTAAGGCAAAGTTAATTTACCCTTTGGTTTCACCATACGGGCATAAAAACTAAATTGAATAACTTCTAAGTGAATTTCTTTGGAATATTTGTACAAAAAGTTTTTCATT
The DNA here is from genome assembly GCA_964034945.1 of Chrysopilus asiliformis. Taxonomy (NCBI): domain Eukaryota; kingdom Metazoa; phylum Arthropoda; class Insecta; order Diptera; family Rhagionidae; genus Chrysopilus; species Chrysopilus asiliformis. The sequence continues at coordinate 8,487,502 of OZ035962.1, forward strand.
TCATATAAATTTTGACAACTTGACGAATTTATTCCACAATTTTGTTCTGGAAATCCAAAAAAAATTTTCCGAATCTCGCGACTTGAATTTTTTTATTGAAAATTCCCAGAATAAATTCAAATTTTGTGAAATTTTCTTGAGTAAATACAAATATGCGAAACAATTTTTGAATAAAATTCGTGGAGAAACTCAAGAAAAAATCGCAAGTGTGAACGAGGTCTTAGACCACACTTCAATGGTTCCAAATCACGCCTAAATTTTCATAGACTTTATGAAATTTTTCATAGATGTTACGAATTATTTTTTTGCGTGTATATACCATAAATGTTTGTTTGCATTTTTGAGGTTAGGTATTTTATTTATATTTGTATTTAGCTTCTTTGTCTATATTTTTAATTAGTCGATTAAAATCTTATCTTATAGGTAGCCATAAACCCTTAGATAAGATTCTTTATGTATTCCGTTCCATGACCCAGTTTAATTAACAAAAACCAAGTAACAACAACGTTTATTTGTTTGCTTGTCGGTCTGTCTGTAACTATCATCAAAATATATGCACAGCTATAGATATCCGTTATGCGTAGTTCTGGGAAATATTATTTCTGGGTTACTCATTACAGTTTCTTACCTAGGGGGCCCAAATACTTTCTTTCAAATTAGAAAATGACCCCAAGACGATAAAATTCTGGAATAATGAATCAATCAGACAATTTTATGTACCTTAATGAGACAGAATACAACAAAGTAGCTAACCAAATGTCTACTCTATAGTTTTTGTGTGTTGTGCATGTGAATTTTCCAGGAAAAGCTCGGATATTTTAACAGGTGAAATGTTTTAGCGCACGCGTTTTCATTATTTATTGATCGGTCAGTAATTTCCCCTACTATAGCTCAGATAACTGAGAAATGTGGACATCCTTCAAAATACTTTTCAGTTTGTACAGGCAGCTTAGTAACATAGAAGATATCTTAAATTATACACGTACTAGTATTGCTGACAAATGTTAAAAGGTATCCCAACAACAAGTATTATAGTTTTCTTAAAGAAACTACGCTATTATCGTTACGATCCAGAACCAAAGATATTGACGACAAAAAAAAAAACGTTTTTTTACAATGTTCTGTTTGAAAACACGAAAACGAGTATAGGAACTTTAGTGTGGGTTGCACAAAACTTTTAAAGGCAACTAAATCGAGTTAGCAGGTCCTTTTTGCTTGAAATTCACTCGCTAAATCGATTTAGCGTCCACTAAAAATTTCGTCAAACCCCTTATTAAACTAGTAACTTTGGCAGGTTACAGACATGGTATATCCTCCTAACTTATTGATGATTCTCTTTAACCAGATTTTTTTTATGGCTGAATTCAATGAAATATCAGAGATAAAAAATGTTTGCTTTTTCATTGTTTGTGGTTGGTAGCTGGGGAATATGTTTTTCTTTCCCATACATTTTTTTATTGTTTTTAGGATGTTTTATAGCTCTATTTATACTTAAACAGATTTCACTGATCACCCTTTTAATTAAGCCATCAAATATGTAATGAGGCCTATTTTGAACATGGGACGAATAAAAATATAATTTGAATAAAACCGTTCTAAAGCGAGAAGACTATCACAGCAAAAATCTCGAAATAAATGTGGATGGTTAACATTTATTTTTAGGTTTTTATTTAAAAATCTTCCCAATAAAATCTTTGATGGATGAAAAAAAAGGATTTGTGTGTTTAGGACAATATTATCCCCAGATTTAGGTTCTCGTGTCCTTATCTATTATATTAAGCAATGGTGAAAATGTACTTGAAAGAGATTTAAATTTTTTTCTACGTCTTTTATTAAAAAATTGTTGACTTTTCTATTGCTAAATACTCGTGGATTACAATAAATATAGGTAAGAGGAGAAACATTTCTGATCAATACGAAATCCATTTCAGACAAAATTATTAGGATGTCCGTGCATCTGTTTGTCGGTCTGTCCGTTGTACGTATCTTAAATACCTCAAAAATACATTGACCTAGCGACTTGAAATTCTTTGTAAAAAAGTTTTATAATCATAAAACAGACTCATTCTAACAATATATTAAGATATAATCATAAAACAGACTCATTCTAATAATATTTCTGTTTTTCATTATAATTTCATTTTAAAACGGAAATATTAAATGAATTTAATTTCTTGTTCGTTTGAATATGATTGAATTAAACTTCATTTGATAAATAAGTTTTTGGGAACAATGTCAATATTCTGTCCAGATATAATAAATTACAAGAATTTATGTACGCAATTTTAACAATATCAAAATTTATCTCCTTTTTAAAAGTTTGAGGAATATAACTAATTATAAAAGTTAAATCTCTTGTCACCGATTAAGGGCGGAAGACAGAAATTACAAAAACCAAATACAAAAAAAAACTGTAGATGAATACTTCCCGATTGAAAGCCAAAGGAGAAAATATGAAATTTACCGACACTCTATACATAGAATTGCGTATAACACACACCTGTACGAGTATACGAATGTACAACCTTTTTCTAGAAATATGTAGACAATAAGAGTATTTAAGTTACTCTTAGCAAAGTTTTAACAAGCAATTAATAATACGTTGTTTTTCCTTTCGTTAAAACTTTCCTTAATTAATCAGATAACTAATTATGAGAGTTAGAAGATTTCAAATGCTGTTATGGCTAGAGATTTTTTCTTCAGGTGCATAATTATTGACAAATAATGATAGCACTTTGCAACTGTTGCTATGGTTTTAATGTGGTTCCCGTTGATTATTTCTGTTTGTCAATTATTCAGTAAAGTTGCACTTTAAAAACTAATTTTTATGAAAAAAAAAAAACAAAAAATAGTCGCTTTTTTTTATAAAATATGCAATATTTAGGTTTTCGGGGACTAGAAGCTAGAAGGTTACAATTTGTGTCAATGCAAAAAGAGCAAGCCATTCGAATAAGCCATTAGTTGCATTTGAAAAGAACTAGTCGCGTATGTAATGAAGGCAAATAAATAAATGCTGTTTTACAATATTTTAAAATTATTAATTTTAAAAACAGCAGGGCAATGAGTTTCTTATTTTTTCATCAAAACCTACTGTTTTTGATTGACCTGCAAGCAGCATGGCAAAACTAGCTCTGCACATGAAATAGACGTGTCTAAGTTAACCTTATATACAACAGAATCTAATGTGGTACCAAAACTGCAGTACATGTAGTTTCATGCAAGATGAATTTGTTTTTTATTGAACCCCGGATATTTAGAACAATTTTTTTTCTCTAGTATAGATACTCTTGTAAGTTTCCAAAACTACAATTTATTAGCAAAATCCTTTCTCGATCATAGTTTCAAAATGCCATTAAAAATATTAATGACCGGTGTGTTCTCATATTTTCAAAAAAATTCTGTGACAAAGACAAGTTTTTAATAGCTGGCATCTAAATTTGTAGGTATTACGTTTACTTAACAGTTTGCTTGACTAATTTACTAAACTTTAACTAAATTCACAATGAAATATCATCGCATTCAGTATCGAAGCCATGTTAAAGTTCTGTATACCTACTTAAATACAACATCATTGTACCATATGCTGGGTTACATTCTGTTCTATCTGGGTATGAATGAATATTTATTTAGTTTCTTTTGTATACACTTTGGCGAAATTCTACCAATCTACAAAAAGTTGGTCTGCCAGGGACATTGTTGTTACTTCATCATGCATTCCATGCAACAGTTCCTCAATAAATTTATAAGCGTCACCGCTGTCTTACCCGAAAAAGCCCTTTGTACATTGATCGAGGGCCAGTCGGGCTTTTAGATTGAGATTCGGGTCGGAAAAGGGATGGGATAGTCAGGAATCCTGGCCCAATGTTCGATCAATATATTGTATGAACGTGAAATCCTCCTCGATGGCATAGAATAGTTTCGCCCATGTGTTTTTTTTTTGTTGTTCTTGTGGTACTTTTTATATAGGGGATGAAAGCAGAATGATGTGAAAAACTTTCTCTATTCTCTTGCCGTACATTTCAAGTAAAAACTTTTCCATCCAAAGATACATCCACATATGATGCGGAATAGAAACGCAAGAACAGGCTGCCGGACTAATGGGTTGAACTTAAATATTATTTGATTTTACAAAGCCTGTAATAAAGTATCTTTTGATAAGATCCTCGGATTTCTTTATTCATCAATTTTTGCCGGTTCTTTAATGGCTGGCGAACAAATGGAGTTGGAGGGCTTTTCTCGTCATTCAGATTCTTGTTATTGTAAGGGAAATATGCCACACAAGAGATTAAATTTTTCGGACTAGAAAACAACTAGAAAACTTTCATGCGTTTAAACGATTAAATCATACTAATATATAAAAATGAGTTGGTGTCTGTCTGCCTGTCTGTCTGTTCCTCTTTCACGCAAAAACGGCTGAACCGATTGACTTGAAATTTGGCATGAGTGTCTGTGGTAGTTCTGGTTCCAACATAGGCGTACGGAAAAGTAACGCGAGGGGTGGGGGGAGTAAGGGGAGGGGGTAAAGTGATTTCGAAATTTAGTTTTTACGCTATGTTACTCTTTCGCGAGGAAAGTACCAAGCCGATTGGCCTGAAGTTTAGCTCCAACATAGACCACCAAAAATAAAAAATTTTGAAAAAACTTAACGCGGCAATGACGAGTATGCAAGCTAGTATTGTTATAAACACTTTAGAAAATTAGTACGATAAACAAGAAAGACTAATGTATCTTAAAAAAATAGTTGATTATGCAAAGGAATTTGAAAATATTATCCCTTAAAATATTGAATAATTCAGGAATTTTTAGCAATTTTTTTCGTGAAACAGTTCTCGAGCCGCAATGGAATTATTTACGAATATCCTTAAAAAAAGGCTTGTACCACACGGTGAAACCAAAGGGTATACTAATTTTGCCTTACCGTTTGTAACGCCAAGAACCCGTCATCACACACAAAAATGAATTACACCAGTGTGTTTAGAATGATAAAAATAATTAAATTTAGCATGTCCGTCCGTCCGTCTGTCCGTCCGTCTGTCCGTCCGTCTGTCCGTCTGTCCGTCTGTTCGTCTGTCCGTCTCTGGCGCGGATTGCGGGCGCACGGATTAAGCTACAGACTTGAAATTTTGTACAGATCCGTTTTTCTTAAAATGCGAGGCTAAGTTCGTTAATGGGCAAAAATGGAACATTAGGGGGGGTACCCCCCATAAGAACGAAAACGTTTTTTGTGAATATCTCAAAAACGGTGCATCTTATCAAAAAATTCCAAAAACAAAAGTTATTCAGGATATTATTCTACATAAAACTCCCATACATCAAAATCCGATTGGAACAAATTTTAAAAAATCTTATTGGAAAGTTTGACTTCATAGTGAAATTTTGATAAAACTGTTCGCCATTCACTTAAATTACCATACGGGTTTTCAATAATTGCCAGATTGGCAATTATAGCTTTTGTTTTGTTTTTGCGTTTCAAAAAATATTCTTTAAGAACACTCTTCAAGGACCGTTGAATTGTTTAGTGCACATCGTTTCATTCTTTGGTTCATGAACTAGAAATCACCCATACATCATTCTTTTGTATCTCTCCTGGTTTAACCAGAAAATGAATTATGTTCGCACATGAGGTCAATTCGCCACATAGTGCGGTACCCATCTCTATGTTCCATACATCAAAAATCTAGGAGCCTCTACTGGTAACGAAAACGTCCTCGTGAAACATTTAAAGTTTATTAAGTTTTGGATTGAAAATTGTTTTCCCGTAACTTCGAAAATAACGTTTTTGCTAGCAATACACATAACTCATATGTTGATTTTAAGTATAAATTGTCAATAATCAAAATTATATCTGGAGCAAAAAGCCAAAACATCTTAAGTCGATTTTCAGACAAATATTTCAATTTCCAGATGGTCACCCGGGCATCCCCTGAAAATCCACTTAAAATGTTTTGGCATTTTGTCAAGGATATAAAATCTATATTTATCAGTAATTTTGGCGGTAAAGTCTTAAAGTCTCAACACATTTCTGTCAAACAGTTTAATTAAATGCAACTCAGATAGGATTAATTATTGGTTACTGTTAAGCTGTTAAAGTCTTTGAAAAGAATAATATTGAATTCACACGCGATGCAGAAAATTGCTTTGAAAGCCTGAACGTATTTAATTATCTGAAGAATACTGTTCTATTACAATGTGGTGGGTGGTACATGAAAAAGTTAATTTGAAAATACAATTTTCTATGTGTACACAAGGTATATATTTTTTCGACTTTCGACTTTTTTCCAGCGCTCCTTCTTGGCCAATTTTGAAATTTTAATAACCTAATACGGTTTTTTAGTTCAGAAAACCAGAAGAAGAGAGGGGGGCATACAGCGAAAGTACTGCGAATCGTAGCCATTTTTCCAACTATTTCCCCCTTACTTGAGTATTATAAAAAATCAATATTTGAAGAATGCATTAAAAAAACACCCACAATCTGTTTGAGTTTTTCGTTTTTTTCAATGTCGCAAGACTTTATTATAAAACAAAATTTTGTCTTGAAAATATTTTCAAAGCGCTTTCTTTGTCCGATAGTTTTACAAAAGGTTTTTCTTTTTGGTACTTTTTCAGGGGATGAAAGCGCAATAAGTCACTTTTAATATTGCTATTGCTAACAAACATTTTGTAATTCTTTAATATATACTTAAAATAAAAATATTTCTTTTGCTTGATTTTTGAATCACGGTTCAAGAAAATAAATATTTTCATTGCTTCCTTTTAGAAGTTTCATTTAAATTTCGCAAATTTCATGAGTACAGACGTTTTATAGTTTATGAATCAAATAATGTGTTTGTATGATGTAAAATGAAATAATATTAGTATAGTAAAGATTGTTTTTCTTTAGCTTTTAGATATTTATGTGGATTTATGTTTGATTCTCATAAATATTTTAAAGTTCAAAACTTAAATAGATTTCGATAACCTCATACAAATGACATGCGGAGGTCATGTTAAAATGAAAGCTCGCAACTTTATTTGCGAAGATTTTTATTTGATAGAAAAATCTTGAACGGAAATTTATCCGTTAGAAAAATTTCTAGAACGGATAGAAAAATTTTGAACTTTCGTATAAAACGGGACACTGTGTTAAAAAAAAATTATTTATTTATTACTAAGTTTGTTATAATTTTTCCACACATTAAAATTGAGTTTTTTAAAGAATATCACCATCCTCAAAAAATTAAAAAGCTTTCGGCAAAAAATTTTTTTTTTGCTCAAAAATCTATAAAAATTGGAAGCGTTCAAAATACCTTTTATAAGTTGTTTTAAAAAGTATTCCTCAATACATCAAAGTCTGATTGAAGCAGAGATGCAAACCAGTTTTTTGATCCGAATATAAAACCACTATTAGAAATTGTTTCTACCAGTCGATCTCGACACGAATTTGGGTCTACTACAGACTGAAAATATTAAAAATTTTTGTGAACACAAATATTAAAAAAAGGGAAAGTGAAAATTAAGTAATCACACTATCTACTTCTCCGTTTTTTTGTTTTTTTGCTGTTAAAGCAATTGGTCTATTTTACTTAGATAACTTATTTTAAATTTTATTTTACTTGCCTATTTTAAGTAGGCATTGAAAACTTGAAAATTACTAGATTCTCGCGTTTTTTTTTTGAATTTGACTCATCCCAGTGAAAAATTATTAAGGCATTATCGCTAAGGTGTCTTTAAGACATGAGACAAATAATATAAAAGCCTCCAAATTAAAATGAGATGGAAGTTCATCTCAGGAAAAACGCGCCTTTTATGCGTGTGTTGGAAAAGTGAACTAAAAAAGTTATTTTTTGTTGAAGTTTTGTGTTGGCTATCAGGAGAATTTAAACGACTCGGTAAATATTTTTATAGAAAAAGTAATAGATTAAGGCTTAAAGACCGTTTTAATAAAGAAATTTTTACCATCTAAGCAATCAGCGCCATCACCGGGGAAAAAACATCTACTATTAATGTTGCCTTAGTTGTAAGGCCTTATATACGCGGAAATGGCCTATACAAAAATAAGGCAACAATAAGGTAAAGATAATGCATTAAGATAATGCCTTTATAATGCCTTAATAAGACATTTTTTGTTCACTGGGATGTTTAAAATTTTTTTTGAATAGTTTAGTTTCGATTTAGAATTCACGAGCCTGTTCACATTAGGCGATGCGAGCCGCTACGTGTTATTGCAAACGTGAAATGGTTTATTTTCAGGATTACTGCGGCACCGTACGTGGAGTATCTTTTGCTCTGGCCGTGTAACCACACGTATATGGGTAGATCACGATGTAGTTGGATTAAAAAAAGTCGAACTTTAGTACAAAAAGGTTGAGTAGGCCTGCTCTAGAGCATTTGCTAGTAATTTCGACGAAAAAGAAGTAGGGTACAGATTTTTAATTCGATTTGAGAATAAAGCTGCATATTAATTTTCCGCAAGATGCTATATCATAGCTAAATTGCGTTTTTTATCTAGATAATCACAGACGAAAGTTGAAAGAACCCTTCTTCTCTGATCGATCTTTCAAAATGATTGATCTTCATACAATATTCTTGTTGTCATTCATAGTTTTCATTTGTCCTCAACGTTGTGAAATTAGATTAAATTAAATGCAACGTTATGTTTGTCAGAGATAAAAATAAAAACGCACTTAGAAAAACAGAAAGAGAAATTTGTCAATCAATCCTTTGTTGAGGGACACTAAGAAAAAAAATCCCATGGAGTAATTTTTTTTTTTATAAATCTTTTTATCAATTTGATCAGACCCAAAATTGATAATGATTTTGTCAGAATGATCGCTATTTCATTCAGATCATCAGATTGATAATATTTTTCGTTAATAAAGCTGGTTCTGACGGATGTCCTAGGTGGTTTTTAGAGCAGATATTTCTAATCTATTTTTGGGTTGAAAAATTGTTATATTTTTTATGTTTTTAATATTTTTGTATTGTAGCAACAAAAACTGTAAAAACTCCTTCTTTTTTAGAAAAAAAATAATTTTTACTGAAAAAAACTTTAAAATGCTTTCCGTCGATGAAAATTTTTCAAATATTCTCTATGGATTTCAAAAATTTAACAGAGAATAACAAAAAACGAATAAATCGAAAAGAAAAACACATTCATTTCTACACCATAAGCCTTAATCTAAACTAAATCAAACATTAATTCCAATCCCAATAATTTAAGTAAATAGAAATAGAATGGCACTTATCCCTGTTTATTTTTTCTCTTCGTTGCCATAAATAAAATAAAAAAAAAATCCAGGCCATGGAAGTACTTACCTGCGTATACCTTCGTCCTGGTGATGAATTGGATCAACACTTGATAGATAATAAAGAAGTTTGTCTGAAACCGATTTAATACGCCCGACTTAATCCTAACAGTTTTAACGATATTCTTAACCTACTTAGACATTTGTCTTAAACATTTCTTCAAAATGATAAAACAAAAATTTGGGAATAGTCTTGAGGGTTCTCAAGCACTTGGAAACAACCCTTGAACCTAAAGGAAATTTGTCAGGCGGACAAGCAATTCAGTGTATTGTGAGTGGATTTAATTCGACTTTAGGCTCGTCGTTCCCTCAACACCACTCGAATCGGATCCGGTCCCGAATTTTACTCACCAATATACATATATCTAAATATCTAAAGGCTATATAGTTACTTCTTTGAGGCAATAACCACTTAGCATGGCCATAATATAGTCGTACGACCACATTGAAATCCTTTACGAAATGAAAATGAATTTACACAAAATAAATGGTTTTACGTGAGATATTATAATATATTCTTGCATCAGCTATCTCAGTCATAGTCATTTCAACATGTATCTAAAGACAAAATATAATATAATATAGTCGTGGTTACCATATACTACTGCTAGCTGGGGAGCATTTTACCTGCGGTTGATCAATCATGTGCAAGTTGAAAATTTTCCTGAGCACTGTTCAGTGTTATTTTTTTTCCATTCTGTTGTATTCTGTTGAATTCTACTGGGTCCCATATTCTGTTCAGTTCAATTTAGCTGAATATCCTCGTTTCACCCTCTGGAGGACGCTCTTCAGGAATGTACGAGTATTATTTGCCAGGAACTGAAGAACTATAGATTGCTTGACATGTTCAAAATGTTCAAAAAGGAGCAAGTAGTATAAGGAAATAACTACTTTGCCAAAGCTTTGCGGTTTCGAGGATAATGTTGAAATAATTTGGAGAGCATTTTCAACTCAAGCATCATTTTTGGGGGAAATGAACAAGGGAAGTGAGCAAACCAAGCCATTAGAAAAGTTGGCTCTTGGAGATTTCCCTTATATTCGTGTGATGAAAGCGAAAAGACTATCAATAGGATGACAAGATATATAATAAAAATAAAGAGAAAAAAATCAATTTCAAGATAAATTTAATATGTAGTAGGTAGAGATATGAAACGAAATTAATCGAAGCATATTATATTTATGTTCTCTTCATTGAAATGACTTTAATTCATATTAATCATTTTTATAGTACGATTTTATTGAAGTAATTAATTTGAGTCAATTAGGATCAAAGAAATAAATATTGTTTGTCACATAACGAGGTGAGTTGCATAAAAATTTATTGCTTTGTCGATGAATAGATCATGAAGTCAATTACTTTGTGGAACCATATCAATTAGCATTAATTTAATTTACTTTATTTGGACGAAAGGTAAGGAAAAAGAATTAAGAAATGTGCGCCGCAGGCAAATTACTGTCAAATCAAGACCTTTCCAAGTAAAAAATATCAATGGTGATCAACACAAAGCTTTTCTCTGCAAGATTTAGTTTCGGGAAAAAATACGTAAAAAACATTTTTTCAAATATCTTGAGAACCGTTAAAGATACGTAAAGACTCTTAAGGGAAAAGTATTGGAAATTTTAGTTCCTTTGAATTTGGTTTTATGCATAGTTTTCGAGAACTTTTCAAAAAAACCATAGACATTTTCAAAACATTTAATTTTTTTGAAGTATGTTGAGAACCGTTAGAGATATGTACAAATAATTAAAATAAAAAAATGTAGACATTTTTTCATAAATATGCATAGTTTTCGAGAGATTTAAAAAAAAACTGATTTCTTTTCAAATATCTTGAGAACAGATAAAAAAAAATCGTTAAAGCAAAATGTAACTTCCAGCCGGAGTGAAGCAGATTGTTTTTCTAGTATTTGATAAATTATGACAATAAATTGAAAAATCCGGGACAAAAGTTTAGTTTACGGGACGCCAGGTGAACATGCCTAAATATGGGACTACCCAGGCCATTCCGCGACGTATATATTCAAGTTAGCACAAAGACCTCTAATACCTGTAATATTTGAACCATAACAAAATTAGCACATTTTTATATAATAATGTTTTACAAGCATTGTAACGCCATATAATATATTTTCAGAATGTTTAAATTCACGTGCAAATTGTAATTCTAAAAAAGTATCCCTATTTAATCTACAGTGTTTAACAATTGGTATAGCTTATTATTATTTTCCGGTTTTCCCCCTAAAGGTAAGTCATAAAGAAAGCCGCCATTAATTAATTCATTTAAAATCAAAACCCTCCCTATTAGATTGATAGCGAAAACATACAACATCACCTTTTTCGCCTTTTAACAATATTTAAAAGAATAAAAATAGCCACAATTTGACCAAAAGCCTTTGTATTCGTCTAAGACACAGGGTGGTGACAACAAAGGTTAAAAATATATATTTGGGTGGCTTTTTTGTTCGGGCGAATTTCATTTTAATTTGCATTTGGTTGAATCAACTTTTGATGTTCCGTAGTTTATCACATTGTCAATATATTTTTATTTTTTTTTACGAAAATCTATTTTTGGCCTGAACTGATGCGCTAAAATAAGGGATCGAATATGTAAAAAAACTTGTTTGTTGAGAATTTTAGTTTGCGACAACTTCAAGTTACGGTTTTTTATTAAAATTTGTTACAAAACAATTTTGTTATGATTCGTGAGGGCACCCTGTAAATTTACCATTAGCTAAGAAAAAACTCCAGTTGTGAAGTATTCCACAAAACTTATCAAAAGAGCAACCGAACCCTTTCATTGTCTTTGAACTTTTTGTTAAAAAAAATTCAACCTCAGTCCCACGTCCACAATTTATCTCGTTTTTGCTTTCATTAAAAAGTAGGTATTCGACGACCTAATTTTTAAACAAATTTAATAATGGCATAAAACATCCAAAAATTTAGCAGCAACTTCAAAGTGACTTTAACATGCAACTTCCTTTTGATTTACCTTAAGTCCTTCTGTTGCCCCGTGGTCAATAGAACGAGAGTCCCACGTCCACAATTTATCAGTGAATGCTTTTTTAGTGGGGTGAAATCTAAAGGACTTGAATGAAAAGACATAAAAAACTGTTTAGAGAATGAACAATATGATTTTCTTATTGTTTGTCGAACAACCAAAATGAAAACCACAATTTAAACATTAACAAGTATACATCTTAATATATCGTGAGTTGTTAGTAGGGGAATGTCGGGTAGCCCTGGACAGTTTAATTACTCAGCCAGCAAACACGTTGCGTAAATAAAATAAAGACTCGAAAGCTCCGCTCATAGTGTGTAATCGAATCCAATTTAATATATATATATGTATAGAAAAAACTCTGCCGAACAAATTTTTGACAAATTTCCCCTTCGAAGGGGGGAAAAATGTCCCTATCATTCACTAGCTACGGCCTAAAAGTTAATAACTTTTAGACTAGTGAGCACGAAGCAGAGAGAACATTTTCTAATCATTTTCGTCGTATGTATTCAATGAGATGGAGGAATCGAATGGATAATTTTTTCCGTGTTACATCGGATCCTCTTACTTCATCGCACAGTGGAAAAATTTTCTCTAAAAATTTGTTCTAAGAGTTTATTCTCTAGATTATTTGTTCTCTGGTTGAGGCGTGAGCGTCAAGTGAGTAAGGTTAGTGTGTGGTGTTGTATTTCTTTAAGTTGTATAAAATTTAATATTTAGTTTACGATTCTAATAGTGTTTTGCCAAATTTCTTATACAATTTTTTGAAGAAGACTGGATCCAGTTGAAAGGTTCGGCCCACGTTAATGGGAATGTCCGGGACTACCCACAATTTTTTGTGTTGCCAAAAATTAGAAGCCATAGTTTACTCAATATTTTGACTAGTATAATAAATGAATTATTATTATTTTTTTGTTTTATTATGATTGAAAAGGTTCCTATGTTTATTTTAATATAAAAATACAGACTGACATTTGTTAATCAAATTTTTTATTTGTGTTTCATCTAAGTATCCGGGGCTATCCCATCTTCCCCTATATGCTTTTCTTATAGCTGATGCAAAGTAACGTTTGGTTGTTGAAACAGTTTATTTCTTCCTACATACAAGAATTACGTTAAATTCTATGTAGGTTCCTAGAAAGATATTTATATAACTGAATATTTACAAATGGTTGAAAATGATAATTGAAAAAATATTTTGAAAACCAAATTGTGTAGTTTTAAATAACGTTTTCTAGCCCTTTTCTGTTCCATGTAAGACAAACTGTAACTTTGATTTTATTAAAAATTGTAGATCTTAATATCAAATTTAAAAAAAAAATAATTGAAAAATTTCTAATCCATGAGTTGGATAAGAATCTGGTCATGTAAAAGAACTAATCGAATGCCCAAAAATAGGAAATTTACATTAAAAAAAATATACAAAAATGGCAAATAAATAGGCCATAGGTCTCGGAATGCCTGGAAACTAAACATTTGTCGCGGATTTTTCAATTTAGTGCGAGAACTTATTAAATGGTAGAAAAAACGACTACTAAATATGCCAAAAAATCCGACTTTGGCTGGGGGTTTATGTAAATCATTTTTCATTTTTTAACATTTTCCACAGAACGCAAATGCGTCTCAAAAGACTTGCCCTGCGGCGCATTACAATTTCCGTTGCGATTTTTTTATGGAACGTAGGTTTTTCGCTTGCGGTTATTCATTTCAATCATTGCGCCGTATTCTGTTAAAAAAAAGTTGCCTGCAGCGCACTTTTCTTAATTATTTTCTTGATTTTCTCTATAAAATTTGTTGTTTTGTTGGTGTTCCGTTTAACTCGTCCTTCAAAACCCCCCTCACTAGTTAGTTTCTACATAGTTTGTTTTTACATAGTTCTAGTTAGTTTTTACATAGTTCTACGGGCAATAGATAGATAACTAAATAAAATAAAATAATACATAGTGATTCTGATTAAAAAAGCTTAGATTTAGGTCAAAAAAGTTATTATTTTGCCTCTCTCAGCTTGTCTTAAAAAGTTAATTAATTTCCAATGTGCAACGATGAAAAATATAAAGGATTGATTAAGAAATCTCCGGTTCAAAAGGGAACTGTGTGTCAATTCAGTAATTAACAATATTAAAGGCAATTGACATGTGACGCCACCCTTCCTTTTGGCGATTCCAAATACAAACCTGAAATGAAAATCATTAACAAATGTAATCCTTTTACGATATTCGCAACATCAGAGAAATTGGCTGCACACCATGGGGTAAATTTCAAATTAAATCTCATTACTACTGAAGCAGTCGTTTTCCTTTTGAACTTTAGGGCGTCACTTGTTTCATTATTTCAGAAAATTTACATATTCGTTTAATCGTTACAAAATTTGTTTCGTATTTTGTACGAAAAACACTTTTCGCCCCATTTTAAATGCCTCGGGTAGAAAAAAACAACGTTTCAGGCGTCTTAAAGTCATTTACAGCGATCGTAATGTAACCCACATTTACAATATCGCCCATAAAATGCTAAAGTACATTTAGCCTTAAAGACCTCTCATATAAACATTTCAATTTCGGTCAGGTTTTTTTTATTCAGGTCGTTTCAAAACCTATCAACAAGGGAATATACAATAATAAATCCTTGAATTAATAAAATGTTGATGTTGAAATAAATGTGGTAATAAACATATTGAGTAAGTTGTTAAGATATAGATTTTTTTTGTGTTTTTCGATTTTTTTAGAGGCGTTTCGCCATATTGAAAAATAAAATATAGACCCTCAGATATTTTAAAAAACATTTCGTATAACTCTGCCATACATCAAATTCCCTTCTATACAATGAAGAAAATTATGGAGAACTAATTGTTTCAATATGTGAGACTTACGGTGATCATGGGTATTTTATTACAAAGGACCTCCCCCTTAAATATATTAGAAAACGGCCATTCTGTCGTTTTATATATTTTTCTTTGAATAATACAGGGCTACCTGTAGTACAGGTCGCATAGGAATATTTTACGTTATTTTGGTTTCTCTCGAAACTATTTCCATTCAAGTATCAGATGTCTTATTGTCACAATTGAACACAAAGAAATTAATTATAATTGAAACAATATAAATTTAGACATTTTTTTCTTATATTGGTATGTGCTTTATTTATCCTTTTCTTTGAAAGGAAATCACGATTTTCTTTAAAAAAGAAATCGAAATACGTTGCGTATTGATTCGATATACGATCAAAAGTCGGAGAATACTCCATTGAAATACGTTGCAATCAATAAAACGATATGCATACTGCACAGCGTTGTTGGTGTTTCGATATACTGCCTACATTTTTGGAATCACTCTAAGCCGTATATCGTGGTATAAGTGTAATTCAATTTATCAGAAAAACGTTCAACCAGGCATCCGTGACCGTGGAGCCGGCATTAAAATACTTTAAATAATTTGAAAAATTTGTTGCAAAACGGTGAAAACACAAACCAAAAATTTATTAACTGAAATTTGTTTTGGTTAATACTAAATGAATGTTTGAGCAGAATAAATTGCAATCTTAAATACTTCTACAGCGCTAGGTATTTTTGAGAAATTAAAGGTGATTTATTATTAGTTTTCAAAGAGATGGGCATAATAAGAGACAGCATAAGAACAGATAAAAGTTTGCCTAAAAGCCCGAATTCCGAACCGAAGAAGAAAATGAAAATCGAGAAGTTAAACGATAAGAATATAAAATATAGGAAGATGGATCAAGCAATCTGCCTGAAATAAAATCTACATCAGATTAAATACAATGTTGAATGGCACGTCCTGGCCTCATCAACAAAGTACCTACCTGTCCGAAAAACGTAACCAGAGAACCTTTAGTTGAAATAAAAGACAAAGTCATAAATTTTCATTTGTTATTACGAGTAGTAGGCTAGGCGGTGGCAAAAATACTAACACTAGGCACTTGAAACTTTTCTCCAGGCTAGCAATTATGAGGGGGGAAGGTACTCAGTCCACCTGGCGAAATAGCGAGGCCATTAGACCGGGATACTTAGAACCGGGAGCTAGTACTCAACTGGATACCTTGGCTTTTGGCATTGTATGAAGAACGTAAAAGTTTATAAACCTCTTTAATGCTTAAAACGTCAGCAGTCGCTGGCATCCTTGGCCTCAGAGACAGCTGTTCTCGTCCTTTTTCTGGTTCCATCGCCTCGTTGACATCATCCTTCAGCATATTTTACTTACAGGCTTAGCATTTACCGAATATAATTATTAAACTACAACAACCTGAACGGGCATTGGAAGTGCTACTAACCTGGAATAAGTCGGCAGCAGGAGAAGCGTTTTTGAACCATAATAACCCTTTAAATAATCACCTTTATATTTTACTTCCGTTGGACTTATCCCGGTGACAGACAAAAACCTTTCAGACTCCTCCGGGATATTTTCAGTTGGTTTTATTGCTGGAGACTCGATAGATGCGGGGGGTAGGGCGAACTTAAGGATCTTCTAAAATTTTTTTTTGTGTCAAAATGATTTTTCCGGTTGACTTCCAACGTTGCAGTAAGGAAGTAGAGGAGCGTGGCGGTAGTTAATGTGGGAGTGGAAATTTAACAATGGATGATGTGTACAGTCATTATTCATGCACTTCCGCTACATGAAGTGATTTTCTAACCTCGTTAAGGATTCTGAAAGTTGCCTCGGACATAAATTACTGATTCACTTCCTTATTTAGGTTCAATGTGTTAGACGAGTCCTTGCTTTTTCGTTAAGACTGATGTTCGTGGAAAGTTAACATAAGTTGTGTTAGCATAAATTTATCTTAATCATAAGCATTTACAATATTTGTCTGCATCATTAATTTTTGTACTACAGAACAAAGATGTTATAATTTTGTGATTAAATTTCATAAAATAGTGTTGTAAAGTACATTGTTTGGATAGTTATACTATAGCTTATAGTACATAATTTTAATGAGTAAATTTCAATTTTACAATTTTCTGATGGCAGATTAACTTTTGTGTTAATTCAGTTAGCAGTTCAGAGGTAATTTAATACGTAGAGCTCCATTAAACAGTGAATAGGGAATGGAAATTAATTAAACAAACAATATAACGTTTGATAGTAGTATGAAAATATGTATATTAATAATATTTACGCTGTTTAATATTATTTATTTACAATATTATTATAAAATAATAAAAATTATAAATGCGTAATTACCTACATATTGAAATATATTTGAATATTTGACGCAAAATATTTATTTTTTAAATTAAAATTTCTAGTAATTAGGTCGCTTTTACTAGGCATCTAGCAAATGATTTTAGTCATTTAGCAGGTTTTAGTACAGGGAGCAAAATGTTGTTTCTTAGTTTTAGGTTAACCTTAACCTATAAAAGTGGCTTGAAATTTCCGGTACTAGTATTCAGAAGCATTTTTCTTGAATTTAGTAACTGATTTTAATGACTCAAACCACTTGTTTCTGAAATTAAGAAACTTAAAGTTTTTGCCGAAATCGTATTTCTCTATATCAACATCATGTCGTTCCAATGAAATTTTCTAGGACATTTTTACCTTATCGGCCTTACCTTATCGGCCTGTATTTGGATGTTTTCACAATTAATTTCAGATATGAA
Source organism: Chrysopilus asiliformis (assembly GCA_964034945.1). Taxonomy (NCBI): domain Eukaryota; kingdom Metazoa; phylum Arthropoda; class Insecta; order Diptera; family Rhagionidae; genus Chrysopilus; species Chrysopilus asiliformis. Next base: position 8,505,389 of record OZ035962.1, read on the forward strand.
AATATTCAAATAAAGGCGGCTTGGGCGAATAAAATAATTTTTCAAAAAAAAAATTTATGTTCTCAAGAACGTCGTTCAATTAAAAAAAAACTCTTTATACATGCATCGCATAGATACACATTGCTACAGAAATCAAACACCACATCAGCATGGGTACAGTTACCACTTAAGGTATGTATGCTAATATTTTTAATCTTTTATTCATCGGTTGTTCAAGAACTCCGTTAAATTTGCTTCTAAAATTTTTTGTGTCCCATGTGTACAACATAATTGAGTTCAAAATGTTGTCCCTTTTATAATGTCCAATGGGATTAAGAAGTTATATTCCCATGGAAAGAATTTAAATGACTTTGTTTAACTTTTCATTTTTTATCCGTTTTATATTCATTTAGAGTTTTCTTCTCCTTATTTTTGTGCGGAATCATTTTGATCTTTTGGCTGGGGAAAATCGAGAATTGTCTTTAAAATGAATAAATGCAGTCGCGAAAATAAAAGTTCTCTGCGTTTAATACCTGAAGTGAAAAAGTTGAGCGAAAACACATTTTTGTGTCTCAAGTGAACTTCAAACAGAGTTCTTGAGATAATGGAATTCTAAAAAAGACTATTCAAAAGTTTGCAAATATTTTACACTTAATATTGATTTAGCACAAATCACTCAGCTTTTAAAGTCGTTTATGCTTTCAAGGACAACCCGAAATACTTTAACAGTAATTGATGTTCAGACTGTAATCCTTGAATAAGACACCAGAACTTTGTACCTTTTTAGGCCAATGTGTTTTAAAACTGCAAAAACATACAATTTAGAAAAAATCAAGAAAAATTCGCCCAAAAAAGTTTATAAAAAACTGGAAAAAATATTTCAATTTAGCTTATAAAAACCCAAGTGTTTAGTTTTTTAATTTTCACAAATAGTTTTGCAAATTGTTTTCCCTAAATACGTTTACCTCTTATTCGCAATTTGAAATTTGTGTAATCCCGATTGGGATGGGATATCCCTGACAATATTAATATGCTAGCGATTAACGAGAGGAATTTTTCGCAGTGAATTTTATATTGTGCTTGTGTATCAAGAAGTTTGTTGTCCTCAAAAAACCTTTTAGGCTAATGACTAGACGACGACACTTTTCCCACAGAATCCTTACGTTTACTGACATAGTGGCAAGTTTTTCATTTTCTTCCCAGTTTTTTTTTATTTGTTTTTATTTCTATTTATTTATTTACTTTTTGTTATCTTTTTTGACACACAGTTTCCCAGGCTATATACAACTTTGGAAACAGTCGTTAAATCCCGGTTGGCATAATGTTAGCAATTACTCGGGCTTTTTTCTTTTCTCAATAAAGTTTTTCTTTCGTCTTTTATTTTTCTTTCTTTTTTGAAATATTTTCATGACTTTTTTTCGCCTTGAAGCTTATTTTCGATCATTTTCTGTTTCTGTTATTTATTTTCTTGTGTATGATTTTATTTTTTCTCTTCTAGTTTCTGGTATTTTTTTTGGTACAAAAATACTGAAAACGACATGATTTTCCCTGGTGTGGTTAAGATAGCAATTTTTTCATCACTTGTGAGCAAAATGTGATTTATAATGGGATTCATTTCTGCCTTGTTGTCTCAGGAGGAATTATATATAATATTTTGATAAAAATATTTCCCTCTTTTAGATTTATCGTCACCACCAGAAGTGTGTTCATGTAGTCATATAATTTTAGTTGCGAAAATTGTCTAAAAAACGTATCAAAATGTGAAATATTTTCTCAGAAGTGAATTGTTTCGCTCCAAAAGCTGAGTGTTTAAGTCGCATGCATCTTATTCAATTTTTTATATGAAAATTTAATTAGGGCCAACTAGAAGAAACACTGAAATAATGCAACAGTTTTCGAAGATTTTAATTGGACAACAAGAGATTTTTTTGTCTTTTTTTCTCTCGTCAAAACTTTTGTATAAAAGTCTTAATTGGTTGTAGAGCTTCTTCCCAAGGAGCATAAAAGGTCGTAAAGTGGTCGTTATGACTCTAGTTTCGTGAATGTACGGTTGCAACGACCACTTTACGACCTTTTTTGCTACTTGGGTTAGAAAGAATTCACAGAAGTATTTTAGATTTAGTATACCGTTTGTAACGCATCGAACCAATCGTCGAACACACAAATGAACAACACCAGGGTGTATGGTATTACAAAAGATTTTGATTTCCGCATGTATGTCCGTTTGTCTGTCTGTCTGTTCGTGAACACCACAACTTTCGAAGGGATTGAGCTAGAGACTTGAGTTTTTTTACAGTTACGATTCTCGAAAATAGCAAAGCTAAATTCTTGAACTGGTAATAAATTCAGTCAATTTCTTGTCCCCTTCCCCATATAGACGAAACAGCAATTTTCACGAAAACTGTGATTAAAAAAAATTATAAAAATGAAATATGTTTAGAATAGGATTTTACATAACTCACGCAAAGAACTTTGTGACGAATTTGTTATTCTTCATTTTTAACCCTTTGACTAAGTTTCTTTTAACATTTGCAATATATTTTCAATAACACAACATTGTGATAAATAGTTTAAACCACATAAATAAATATACGACAACATGGAATACAGGACGATGTCACCGACATAAATACCATATTTTGTTTCCGAAGATGATTACAAATTAGTAATCGAAGCGTAGAACAAATGAATAATGTAGAAAACACCAATGATGGTTTTTTATTAAATAAACTGATGATCGATTAGTCCGATTCAATCCATAATTAAATAAGTTTAAAAAACGGTCGACCCATAAAATAGTATAATAACTCATCCATACAACTCATTTTTAAATAAAAATTTTGTTTGCTGTCATAGTATTTGACGATTGGCCCCCTGGCAATTTTAGTTTTTCTTATGTTTGAGATAGAAATTTAAACACAAAACATAATTTGCTCTTTTGTGTAACTTTATGTAGTATAAATGAAAATTAAAATATTGAATTTTCCTGGTGCTCGTCGTTTTTTTTCGTAATTTTTTTTTTGATATTCTTTCCTTATAAAAATAAAATTATGAATTCCGTTGGAATATCGATTATGGCGCCAAAGAGAAAACTTGCGCGTGCGACGAATTTTTAATAAACTTGCTGAAGGGTTTTTTCCTACTGTTCTTTAAAACTTTTTCCGTTTTTAAAATGTATAGAAAGGGAAGAACTATGGAAAAGTTCATTTATTTCTTCCGAATTTTCATGGTTATATCGAATAAAATTAATATTCCACAATACATAAACAATAGAATTAATGGATTACCACTAATTTTAAGGTGAATGCTAAAGGTTTTAACAATTCAACAATATTTCAGTTATTTAAAAACTCAATATGGGCACAGGTGCTCAATTTGCTATTTTAAAACTTTAGATTTTCAATCGAATCGTGGTAAAGAAAACGTGGTTATTTTGTATGAAAATATACATTTATTATGATAGCCTTAGCTTGTTTTAAAGTTTATCCAAATGAAAAACTCTTATCACATACACTCTAGAAAATTTTATTGTAATTTTACCCCTATTATCGTAGGAAACCATTTTCCTACGATAATAGGGGTAAAATTACACCGAGTCGTAATGGCTTAAAAGCTATGCATTTTTACTCATTTTGTGGCGTACAAAAGCCTCTTTTACGGGGGAACTTTAAGCTAAATAAGAAGTAAAAGTACAATACGGGTGTAATTTTACGACATGGATGTTTAAAATTACCACATTTTTGTTGTAATTTTCCTCCTATTTGGTAGCAAAACCGCGTCTTAAAGGTGTAATTTTACGACATTTTTTGTTTAAAATTACACCGAAAATGGTATTAGAATTTCTCGGCTTATACGGTCTGCAAAAACAAAAATGTTATATTATTTTTGCGGATGTTTTCACATCCAAATTTCCCGGGCATGTCTGCCATGTGGCAGGCGCCACACAGGATTTTGGTAGAGTAAAACTCGATTCGAGTATTTATACTCCGATGCCACAAACCTTATGCGAATTATAAGGTTAAGGTTAAATTGTCCGTACAATAATGCAAAAATACCCTGCGAGCGTGTTTTTACACCAAAATGAGAGTAAAAATACGAATATTGGTCGAAATTTTACGCAAGGTTTAAAATTACCCTATTTCTAGTGTAAGATTAATGTTTTTTGGGTGATTTTACAACTTAAATGGTGTGCGAGCTAAATTCTGATTTTTTTTCGAAATTTTACGACGTTTTTGCAAATTTACCCCGTTTTTACCCCATTTTTCGGTTTAAATTCAAATTCATTTTCTACAGTGTACATAAAAGTTGATATAACATTTTTTTATTATTGTTATTTTTTTTTTCTTCTGAATTTGTCTTTTTGTATTTTTGTTATTTTTTGGTTCGAAAGAAAAACATCATCGGATATATAACTTTTGACCTTGTTAAGAATCGAAAACGCCTTTGTTTATTTTTCGTTAAAAAATATTTTCTGTTAACCATTCATTTATAGCCAGGAGTTTTGTTCAGCTTTGTCATTTCCAGGATATAGACTTGTAGCCGTATATATGCAGACAATAAGAACCAAACGATAAATCCCATCCTAATCCTCTTTCTCATCCCTATTCCGTTCGCAACAGAGTTTTAGGTATATTTTCATTGCGTGCAGGGAACCCCATAAAGATGAAAACGAAAACATACCCGGCCCTCTGAACTAAAATATTTAGGTTTCTGCCGTTCTTTTCTATAACTTTCTCAGCCTCTTGGGTACGCACCCATTCGCCCTAACAATTGAAAAACCGTTTTACAATTGTACGCGCGTCTCATATTTATGTGTATTTGACTGTCTCGCCTCTCCGCCCCAGAATAAAGCCTAGAGCTAAGCAACAAGTTTTTATTTGAGCTTTTAATTAACAACAGGATATGTCCTTTTATGCTTCAATCCGACTGGCTGCCACCCTCATTGCCTTTTAACTGACAATATTTTTACAAAAAAAAAAGGTTTTGTCGTTGCTTTGTTTAAATACCTACTTTATTGTTTTTCTGGAAAATATTTTATAAGGGTTCATTCTTCTTTTGCGTTTCTGTTGATTTGCTAATGCCTGAGGGCACAATTATTGAAGAATGTAGAATAAAGAATCTCTGTTGGCCCTAAAATAAAAATGGCAAATATTTTTATAAATTTGTAAAATAAATATTTATTAAGATTTTAAATACACCTCAATATGTTGTCTATAATTATAACGGATGTGAAGGTGTATGGACATTCAGTTAAATATTTCTGGAAACCGCAAAGTTTTGTTGTTTTGAAGGACAATTGTTTGTTTCTATTTCAAGCTAAAAAAAATTTATGCATTTTTTTAATAATTTTTATATGGCGCTACCCGCGATGTAAACCGGCTTTTTGAACCGAATCAAAAACCTCTAGGACTAGCACATTTTTACAAGCTTTTATTTAGCTTGCCTTCGTATCTTTCAGTCTGTCTGTTTGTCTCTCTGTCTGGGTTAAATTTTGTAATCTAATTTTCACCCAGTTCTACTCATCCGATTGAACTTTTGCACACATACGTGAGTCCGATGACAATATAATATTTTCACTACTTCGTCCTTGTATGAATAAGGGAAGATCCTGTAAGAATATTGAGATGATCCTTTTCCTCAAATGTTCCGAAAAAAAACTCATCTGGGGGTTTTTTTTGGTCGCTAAATGCGATTCTGAAATTAAGAAGTTTGTATGGATAATTAAAGGTCCAGTAAGGATAACGTGATTATCTTCTTCCGCAAAGTTTCCGGAGAAAATCTCATCCGGGGTTTTGAGGTCGCTGATTCTGGAATCAGAAAATCCGTAAAAATATTTCAAAGGCAAGGATATATATACGAAGACTAAAAGTATGAATTATTGTGGTGAAAGACTTGCGTCATTTTGGATTTTTTGGATAAAATTATAAAAAGAAAGAAAATTTTTTTTGAAAACTTTTTTTTTGAAAAAAAAAAATGCATTAAAAAGGAAAAGATAATTTATTGCGTGGTTTGTATCAGACATAAAAACGAAATAAAAGCGTAAAAAATAAAATCAAATAAATATTTATCCCGCTTTTATTTCTGATACACAACATCCAAAAAATGTTTTTCCCTGTAGTGGACTTTTTAAAAAAAAAAGCATTTTTATAATATTTTTAAATAAATTTTTTTTGTGTTTGCAGCAGAAATATCAAATTACACAAAACCTTAAATCAATTGCTGCAGTAATTTTACACATGCTTAAAAAAAGTTTTGTTTTTTATAAGAAAACGTTTCACAGTATTACAGAAATTGTTAAAAATGCCTAAGGGAAATTCGAAGAGATTATATTATTTTAATACAAAATAAACTGTGGGTTAAATAATGTAATTTGATATTGGAGCATTAAAATGTCACAGCTTCATTGTGGATCACTCACTGAGTTTCTTCTTTGCAATCACTGAAATTGATAAAAAAAAATTATACTTTTTGTACGAAACTCAATAGCATTTTGGGATCAAAATAAACAATTTATCAGATGAATATCTTGAGTTGATATAAATCAATAAATAACTTTTTTCCGTAATTGCCGCAATAAGTTGATTAAATTGTCGGGTTGAGATACCAAAATTGATATGCCTTTTAATCCTTTTCAATGTTTAGTCTAATATTAATTCAAAGCTAAAAATAAAGAGCTCAACTTTCCTAGATGGGTACTAAAAATAAAAAAATAATACTGAGAGAAAGCACAAGAAAACAAATAGATTGGGAAAAAAATCAAATCCAAATCTCACCTTCCAGTACATAACTCAACATAATAAAAAAACTCGACTAGTCGATTGATCTTTCGCCGAAAAAAGGGAAAAAAGGGACAAAGGCTTCGAATACCAGCGGAATACTTACATAGATACTGGGCATGTTCAACAGACAACATTGCTATAAATATACAAATATTTGACAGAGGATATTTACACGGGTACTCGTATGTTTTTATATATATAGTATTTTATATGTCTATCTAAATATATATACAGATATCGGTATTTATCTATGGACACGCAATAAACGCGGGAAGAGAATACTCCACAACGATAAAAAGGTAAGATGGGCAGACCTATAAAATTCATTCCACCTGCGACTACTTCTCTCAATGTAAAAAGTTTCCAGCTGAAATTGCGTATTCCAGTAAAAGCTCCATTCGTATCTAGTAGTAAATACTATGGTACATATTGTAGATAGGAGTTAGGCACAAATAAATTCTATAAAGTAGGCACCGAACCACTGGTGTCCTGTCCGTTCCAAAACAAATTTCCAGGCGCTCAACAGGAGGAAGTCCATTCACATTGTTTTATCTTTCTACGATTGCTGTTAGGTTGAATGTGTGCACATAAGGCTGCTAGTAGTCTTTGAAAACCATTCAATACGAATTAAGAGCTGGTCCAAAAAAGCTCTTTTTCCAGTATACAAACTTGGTCTACTATGAAGTACATAAGGAAGACGGAGATATTTTACTACTACTTCGCTCTAAGGTATATTCGTATTTACTTAATTCCCAGAACACCACAGTGCGTTCAAGAAATGATAGGCACAGGGTTTTTTTTTGAAAGAAAATAATTTGACTTTTCAATTATTAGAAGAAATTTACAATTAAAGAAAAAGAGTTAAAGATTTAAGGATTAAAGATTTGTTTCATTTTAGATATTCGAATTTATATTACTGTTATCGCACACCTAGATCAAAACAGTGCCAACTCAAAAAAAAAATACCAAATCCAATACCTAAAATCTAATAGCTAGGATCTTTCTTTGTTTTTCCTGCATTTCCTGTGCAAAAAGGTAAACAGTAAACTGCTCTTATGTACAACGGCACGACAATCAGTTTTCCGCCATTTCTGAAAGGAATTTTTTTTTAGTTGAAAGGATTTTTTTTAGTTGAAAGGATTTTTTTTTAGTTGAAAGGAATTTTTTTTTAGTTGAAAGGATTTTTTTTTGCAATACACAAAACGTGAGATCTTTCGTCTCACGTTTTATCTTTAAAAAAATCAACACAAGTGAAACCTGTATCAGCCGAAATCTTACGGGACTAAAAAAATTGTTTTGCATAACACATGGTTCATGGTTCCGGCCGAAGTTTGAAAATGTTCGGCCTAATAGGCTAGGTCGACAACTTACAAACAAGTTTCTACCATTAAAACCTTGCTCTACCTTCTCTTTTACCCCCTCCGCGGTTATCTTCGGACCCGCTGAAGGAACTTTGATCAGATTATCACGAATAGAAATGTTATACTTCAAGGAAACTTCTTGTACAAAGCGGAATGGCGTACTAAAACATAAGAAACGCTCAAATCGCCAGGGGCCAAGCGTCAAATACTCTATATGTTCACGGGCAGACAGACAGACATGCGGAAATCAAAATTTTTTGTCATCCCAAACACCTTGGTGTGGTTCATTTTAGTGTCCGACGATTGGTTCGATGCGTTACAAATGGTATACTAAATCTAATATACTTCTATATGATTCTCATATAGAGTATAAAAACGGATAAGCCGTTATTCAAGAGTTGAATTTGGAAAAATCTAGTTTTTCGAACTATTTTAGTTGAGTCGAACTATTTACTGTCAGCCATATAACCATTCGAAATAGGTATACGTCCAATTTTTGTTGTGCGTACTGTACGGGAGAGTCTCCTGTAATTCCTAACGTCGACATCCTTTTTAGATGACGACGTCTAGCAAGCAGCCCTACTACAAAAAGGGAATAAGCTTTTTTATTTAGCTTTAGTAGCAAGCGAGCTGCAGACGGAAACGGTTGAATTGGCGAACGGTGCGCCCCATACGGGATTCACCTGCTATCTCGAGGGGAAGTGAACAAAAAAAAAGAAATCATCAATTTCATTGATAACAATTTACTCATTCTGCTAAACATAAAAACCAATCAGAAAATTGATTTTGTTTAAAATCAAATCGGGCGGTGATAACGTGTTAATTGTGCCATACGTGTTAATTTTCGAATATCCTTGTTCAAAATATTTGATTGCATTGAATCGTAAACGCGCGGGCGGGCGCCATACATTTGTCTATTTCACTTTTTGTATTTTGTATTTATCCATACATATGTCTATTGCCATTTATCATCGTATTGACGGGCCTCTACCGTCATCGTCGGTGGAAATCTCAGAAGAAAATTCTCGGAAAAGCTTAACGTGTAGTGCATAAATTCTAAAAGCAAACAAGAACGCCTAGGAGCAAGTGCAATCTGTTGCATGCTTATCGGATGCTTCAACAATATTACTTAGCAACATTATCAAAGAGTGTAAAAAAATCTCACATTCCATTGTTTTGAATATTTTTTTTTTTTCGATAATACAATGAAACATTAAATCCGTGTCAAATATTTTGTTTTGAAAGATGTTTCATTACCGAATCGCATATGTTTGAATTGTATTTGATTAAAGAAATCATCATAATAAAAATTCAGTGTGACAAAGGTGCGACAGTAGGAGTTTTATAGGCATCCCATATCATTGAGTCCCGTCACCCCTTCAACAGCAATTCCATAAGCTTAAGGAATTACATGACTTGATATTTTATGTGAAACAGGTACTTTTTCACAACATATACTCGTATATCTTCTAACTATTATATAAAAGCATGAACTCACATGTATTGTAGTCTCATTTTGATACCGAAAATCTCATAAAACTGTCGGAAAAAGCTTAGGGGGGGTTTTTAGCTTAACAAAACAACAAGTGTTTTGAAGTTTTTATCATCTATCAAGGGATCACGGTCTATCTGCCAGTCAGTCAGTGCCCTGACTCATAACCTACAGCTAAGAAGTTAAAAGTGGCATTAGTTAATTTTTTTTATTTGCCAAGATTTTTTTTTTAGAAAGCAACACCAGTCGCTCCTATTGATGTTTTAGTTTGTTACTCTGTTAGTTGGGACAAGTGCTTTTAACCGAATAAAAATTTAATGAGGATAAAAACGGATATGAAGGCAAGTCCATTCGACATTTGGAATTTTTCGAAATGGACATCTGAAAATTGAAAATTAACCAGAAAAGCCTCTAAAGGACTAATGGAGGGATCAACTTTGTGGGATCAGCATTTACAAAGCTACACAGCTGAAAGGACCAAAAGTAGTCATATGGGATTCTACAACGTAACTATATTAAAAGTGGTTTTAGCTTGGTTACTTATTCCTTGAAATTATTTATAAGTGCTGGTTGTATTGTAGGCAATGTATTACGAAAAAATCGATAATGAATTGGATTTGAAATTGGATTTGTTACTTAGATACAACTCACTAGTTATCCCACTTATATTGAAACTAACTTTTACTGCGGGCCAGGATTACCCATTCTATCCTATCCAGAAGTATATAATTTCAAGTTCTTTTTGATCGAGTTTGTTCAAAGTTTTAATTATTAAATTGTATCGTAGTACACGTGTTTGTTGTTCAAATCGAGTATATAAACATAACAAAAGCTATAATTGCCTATCTGGCAATCATTGGAGACCCGTATGGTGATATTCGTATCAAAATTTGAACAGTTGTACCGAAATTCCACTTTGAAGTCAAACTTTCCAATAAGATTTTTTAAAATTTATTCCAATTGGATTTTCATGTATGGGAGTTTTATGTAGAATTATATTCTAAATAACTTTTGTTCTTGCACTTTTTTGATAAGATGCACCGTTTTCCAGATATTCACAAAAAACGATTTCGTTCGTATGGGGGGTACCCCCCCTAATGGTCCATTTTTGCCCATTAACGAACTTAGCCTCGCATTTTACGAAAAACGGATCCACGCAAAATTTCAAGTCTCTAGCTCAATCCGTGCGCCCGCAATCCGCGCCACAGACGGACAGACAGACAGACAGACAGACGGACGGACGGACGGACATGCAAAATTCAATTTTTTTTATCATTCTAAACACACTGGTGTAATTCATTTTTTTGTGCGATGACGGGATCTTGGCGTTACAAACGGTAAGGCAAAGTTAATATACCCTTTGGTTTCACCATACGGGTATAAAAAAAGATAATCATTTAAAATTTATAACTTCGTTTATGATGTTATGAACCTGCCTTGTAAACAATTTTGAAAATTCACTGCATCCATATGTCTAGGATAAAAATAGTTATGCTTTTTTTTCATGATTCTTATCTTGCTGTCTTAATCTTCCTTGTTGTTCGCTGTTGTTGTTTATTTTTATTTGAAATTTAATATTAATCAGATTATGTGTGTGTCAGCTAAAAAGAAAGATATTTTTTATACATTATGTTAAATAACATATTTACAAGATGACAACAAAGCAGAAAAAAAATAAAACGAATAAAATACAACAATGTTAAATATGTGAGAAAATTCGCTAAAGCTTTATATACAAATTCCTGGAATTTATGATCCCCGAAGGGGAATTTTCATACTCATCAGCAAAAAGAAAAGAAAAACAAAAATTCGGGGTTTCTGCGTCTTTTTTTTTTTGTTTTCGTGTCTTTTGTTTTTCTTAAGATGAAATAACTATAAGGCTGTGATTCAATGATCATTTGGCTATATGAGTATATAGGTGATATTTTTTTTGTGACCTTTCTCCGATTTACATTCAATGTGAATTTTTTGATTGTTTTCGGGGTTTCAAGAACTTTTGGAGGCATGCCTGTGATATCCATTTTATATTTGAAAACCATTTGAAGTTCTGAACTTTGAGGGCAAACCCAATTTTGGGTACATTTTTATGAAAGATTTGTTTTATTTATTAACCTATCTATAATTCACTTTTACATCTATCAGATATCGGAAATATTATGATGGCTCTTATATGGATGTACTGTGTAATTGATTTTTAGTTTAAAAAAAGTTAGTTCTTCTAATTTTAAGGTTTAAAAATTTTCTTCTTTACGTAGGTACCAACGAATTTGACTTTGGGAAAATAGAAAAATCCAATTGGCAGTGACGTTTCTTTTAATGTGCTCAGGTGTTCTCTGCACATCCGACGGAAATCGAATATTAAATTATATTTTTGCTCTAATTTTTTTTTTTTTTTTGATAATTTACCAATGGTTGCCTTAAGCACCCCGCACAATACCATATCAACCAACGCAACAGTGCGAAAATTTATGCTTATGTTCTTCTGTCAAAGGTGTACGATCAAAAAATATCCAACAGTCGTCACTAAATCTGACGTCTAAAGCAATTATTAAAACTGATTTTGATTGTATCCCCCTTTCCGACGCATCCCTTGCCGATCCACAGTCGAAATGCGGTACCGACTGTATTGGGATTTCGATCGAGTCGAGTGTTCTCCAATTTACAGCGAACCAAAGCAAAGTAAAAACATAACAAAAGCTATAATTGCCAGTCTGGCAAATATTGAGAACCCGTATGGTGATATGATATTGTTCGAAGTTTAAGTGAACGGTGAACAGTTGAATCAAAATTCCACTTTGAAGTCAAACTTTCCAATAAGATTTTTTTTAAACTTATTCCAATCGAATTTTGATGTATGGGAGTTTTATGTAGAATCATATCCTAAATAACTTTTGTTCTTGCACTTTTTTGATAAGATGCACCGTTTTTGAGATATTCACAAAAAACGATTTCGTTCGTATGGGGGGTACCCCCCCTAATGGTCCATTTTTGCCCATTAACGAACTTAGCCTCGCCTCGAAAAACGGATCTGCGCAAAATTTCAAGTCTCTAGCTCAATCCGTGCGCCCGCAATCCGCGCCACAGACAGACAGACGGACAGACAGACGGACAGACATACAGACAGACGGACGGACGGACGGACATGCAAAATTCAACTTTTTTTATCACTCTAAACACACTGGTGTAATTCATTTTTATGTGTGATGACGGGATCTTGGCGTTACAAACGGTAAGGCAAAGTTAATATACCCTTTGGTTTCACCATACGGGTATAAACATTTCCTATATAATCGCTTTGCTAAATATTCATTGGGCTGGGTGACGAACAAACAGGCAGATGTCAACTCCGCTTCATAAGTAAGATGACCAGATTTTTAAAGTCAGAATGCGGGACGCAGGTTTCAGTTGAGGAGGCCCAGTTCCACTTTGGGATGTTTCTGATCGTATAAAGGTTATTGAAAAACTTTAAGTTGTAATAAAATACATTTCTGTATGGAAATCATTTTACACACGTAAAAGCAAATAACCGCCATAAGAGGATTTCAAATACGACCAAAATTTCATATGTTATAGAATTTAAGTAGACGAATCAAATCTGTACATTCTAATGATTATTTCAAATGAAATGCGGTCGTAATTGAGTAATGACAAAAGAGTTATTTATGTGATTATTTATTTATTTTAAGCAGTGAATCGAATTCTAATAATTGAAGGGCTATTGTTATTGTATGACGAAAGTGCAAAATGAAGACTAAGCTTATCCCATTAATAATTAATGAGTAAATGAGTCATGGAAATGATGGTAAATTTGTATGACAAAATTGTTTGTGGTTTTACTCATCCTTCATCAAGTAAGAGTATTTCGTCCTAACTCAACTAACTAACATTCATGATAATTTACTCATACGATGTACAACAGACTTGCCCTTGGTGTCCTATTTCGACTGATACAAAATATTCATTTCCTCTAGAGTCAGCTAATGGCCACAGCATTTAGTTGAGAGACATATGGCATTTATCATCATTAGGAATTTTTGCCGTCTATTTTTTTTATCTTGCTAATGTTGATAAACGGATGTACAAATTGTCTATTGCATTTGTGAAAAAATTCCCATTCCAGCAACAATTCAATTTCGCAACAACATTTAATGCAATTGTTATGAAAATCCTCTTTAACACTTTGTTAATAATTCAGCAGCTTTTAAGGTAGATTGTGCTGGTGTTATAGCATTAGCGATATATGCTAATCGCTAAATTTTGAATATGAATAAAATTATTATTATTTATTAATTGATTTTAAATTACCGTCATGCATCTGTTAAAATAAGCCGATTGTGATTATTTATGTAAGCAATGTTTGTACATTTCTATGTTTGAATATTCAAAGCTAAAGCAATTTAAACTAATTTCAGATACTTTGGGTTAATTTTGGTTTTCTAGGATAGAACCCTTTAGGCAGTAACTAAAATATGTGTACATCTATTAAAGTTGATTAAATTTCGGAAATTTCGTTTTGATTTTTTCTTTAATGAGCTATAATTACTTACTCTATGACCCATTAAGATAGAAATACCAGAAATGTTATCCTAGTAATTGTTATTGTTATTATTAAAAATAAGATAGCAATATTTAAGCTGTTGGTTTGAATAACCCTGAGTTTAATTTGGATTTTTGGAACACTAATGGCGTAATGGCTTTGCTTGCTTTTTTAGCTTTAAAAGTATGTATTCGCTCCGAAAACTCGTATTTGATTGGCAATTTTTGCACGACTCTACGTAAAATTTGCCAGTTCAAATCAAACGAATATTTCGAATCTTCAACTCTATAGGCAAAAATGCCAACAATCTTTTACTCAGTGATTTTTTTTTATTTCATGTCCCACACAATTCACTTTTCAAAGTCACTAATAATTATTTCAACATTATTTTTAATAAATTCTATAACATAAAAAGTCTGATAAAATACGATTAAAAAAATAATAATATATGATTTGACAATTTTCGTATTCGATGCAAACTTTATTCTAGGGTGGTGGTTCCCAACCTAGTTAAAAAACAAATTTTTGGGGGTGCGAAACGGAATTTTGCGAGATGTGAGCTTAATTCCTTCACGAGTTGTGGTGTTCATGGGGGGATGGATGCATAAGCGGAAATCAAAATCTTTTGTCATCCCAAACACCCTGGTGTCGTTTATTATTGTGTCCGACGGCAAACGGTATACTAAATATTAAGTATAAAAACTTTAAGCTAAAATACTTCTTCCTGTCTTCTGCGGAAAGGCCTCAGGTGGAATTTTCAATGTGTCGTGTGTTTTCCTTGGCAGGCCCAGAATCACAGTCGCACGTGGGCGTAAAATCCGAAAAATATGTAAAACAATTCTAAACCTAGAGATCCAGTTTAATTGAAAAAAATAAGACCCTTTAAAGGTGGGTTTTCAAAAAAAAAATCCTTCTCTCCTCCATACAAATGGAAAAGTCTTTAGCAATTTTCTGGGATACTGGTTGTTTTTTCGCTAAAATTCTAATCGAGATAAAAAATACTTTTTAACGAAATGTTTGGATAGACAGGCTAAGCTAACATTCAAGAAATTCAGGAAACCTTTTTCGAGAAAATGCAATATAACTTTAATTATTATCAAAAGTTTGAAAGTTGAACAGAAGTTTTCGTACCTCTTTTATGAAGCTTGAAAGATATCAAAATAAAACACAAAAGAAATAAATGTTTTAGCAGTAAAAAAGCTGTAATTTTTGTTTCCCAAGATATCTCAAAATCCGAATATACCACCTTATATTTCAACATCAGGTTCGTCTTAAGAATAATAAAGGAAATCAAATTCATACAATCTACCTTCAAAAAAGATTTTCTTGTTTCTATTTGAGTACATCAAATGAAAATTTACCGTAATTTAATTTTTCTGAATGCATTAACGAAATTTCTATCATTTATATATTCAAATTGCATACCACACATAAATAAATTTTTTTGCAACCTTGATATCCACAATTTTAAAGATTTTAAGGAAATTTAACAAATATAAAGAATGTATGTTAGAAGGATATGCGTTGAGTTTTGAACCTATAAACATGCTTTCGGTTCAATGGTTCACATAAATATTTAGATGGTTTTGCTATTCAAATGAGGTATTAGCGATTTGTGATGCATCTTAATTGTAATAAAATAGAAGGTCGAGAAAACCATGAATCAGAAATGGTTCAATGGTTAAACACAAAAAATAAAATTGTAAAGGTATCTTATTATCATTTAATATGATGCAAGGTAGTGGTCACAAGTACATCAGAACGTTCCTTGTTGTACAATTTATTTTTCCTTGCTTTGCATTCCAAATATCTGTTTCAATTTGAATATAATCATTGGAATTGCAAATATGTTCTAATGTGCACTTCTGCTACAACATGAATTGTTGTAACATGAATTATCTTTTATGATGTTACAACCCTTATGTATTGTGCGATCATCAATTTGTTCATTCAGATTTATGCACAGCAACAGACATTGCACTTTGATGTAGTGTGTGCCAAATATACATTCACAAAAGGAATTAAAGGACTTTTGCGTTATCAGTTGACTGAATAAACATAAGTAACAGATGGATTTATTTGGAATGTGCAACAGGCCGTTCGTAACATTTTGCGAGACAACATGGTGCAATTGGCATTATTTAAATTTGATACGATTTTGTTATCATTTGATGCAGTTGGTATACAATCGACTATTTATATAAGCATCTAAGGGACAAATGATGGATTCGCTGATGCAATTTAATTCAGGCATAATACCCGACGTTACCGACAGCTAATCTAATTGCATGTTCAATTAGTTTTACATATACGAATTAACTATTGAATTCAAATCTATATCGGAAAATTTCATCGAGTTTTTGAGCATTTTCTTCCCTATGCAAAACTTTCCTCTGCAATATTTATATTCGGAAAAAATACGTAAAAAGTAATATTTTTCAAATATCTCAAAAACCGTTAAAGATACCTAAAAACCTTTAAAGGAAAAAATACAGGAAATTTCATTTCCTTTGAATTTTGTTATATCAATTTTTCCCCAAAAGCGTACAGTTTTCGAGAAATTTTCAAAAAACATTATTTTTTTTTAATATGTCGAGAACTCATAGAAATACGTAAAAACTGTTGAAGCAAAAAATGTAGAAAATTTTATATCCTTTAAATTTTGTTATATTATTTTTTTCCCAAAAGCGCATAAGTTTCGAGAAATTTGCAAAAAACTGTATTTAAATTTTTTTTTTCAATGGGACCCCATTATAGCTACTGTTGCTTTTCCAAAAGTTGATAGAAAACTACATATTTAAAAAAATATTTAAAACGCTAGTTCAACGCATTCTCAAGTTAAAATAAGTAAAACGGATAGACCGACAGACGGACATCCTCATAATTTTGCCTAAAACGGATTTCGTACTGATCAGAAAGTTTCTATCTGCTCCCGTTCCCGAGTCGGTCGCCGTCATGAATACAATACTTTCCCTCTATAGATGAGGAAAGTAAAAAGGAATTTGCTTAAAACTATAGAGTTTTGTTAAAAATTGTTGGCAACTCTTTTCAAACAAAAAATACCAAAACAGCCCAATATTTAATTTGTTCTCAAGTTTCGTGAGAAGCGCGGGTTTTTCTTAGGAGGAATTGAAATAATGTTCTAAATTGAATTTTAATGTATGAGAAAAGTTATGTGAAGCTTAGATACGACGCACCGTCTTTAAAAATTGTACAAAAAATCAGTATTCGTCAATTGGTTTTATGTTTGCTGCTAGCAAACAAACCAAAATTTAAATGTTGATGTCAGTAACTCAAAATATGAAAACACTAAAAATAGGAGGTTTTGAACGATAAAGATTATTTATTCATTTGTTTAACCATGAAACCATTTCTGATTCATGCTTTTTATTAGCATTGAATTGTATTGGAATATACAATAGAAATTCAAAAGAATACATCAAACATGGATTTAATGGTATGTGAGATATTTTACAATCAAATTCGCAGTTCATGATTTGGTCACGTATCAAATAAAAGCGCTGTTCTCAAATCTGTGCTGTGGGATGTTCACAGCAGAATATTTTCAGTCTTTTAATATTACCGAAAATACCGAATACCGAAAATTAAAAGAGGATTGTGAATACCCTCTATGTATCAAAAATGTTTCCACAAGTAGTTCTAAACATATGGTATTTAAATAATTTCTCCTTTCAGTAAATTAATAGGCATGATAAGTTCTCAATTGACGAAATTTTCTCAACAAAAACTTTTTATTAACACATGAAGTAATCAAAAAATAAACAAAAATAAAAACGCTCTTCTTGGCAAAAATTAAATTAATGACTTTTCATTCAGCACAAGTTTTCGAAATGTTTTTTCATTACATAACTTCATGCAAAAACTTTTCACTAATAAAACATTTTTAAGCTTTAAGGCATTTAAAAAGCCAGCTTACCTCCGATCGACTTGGAAAATCAAAAATCATTGAATTTATTTTACCTTAAAAATTAGGTATGTGTGGCAAAAGCTGTTTTCGAGATGATTTTTACATTTTTATTTTTGTTTTATGTGAAAGTAAAATTAAAAGTTAAAACACCGGCCTGTATAAATTGCCAGGTTTTAAATTTAATTTCGCTGTTCCATTAATGGAGAAATTAGCAATGGAAATGAGAAGGCAAAGATATTAATTAATAATCATAATCCATAGATCTTGATATTGTTGCCAAAAATTAATGGAATAATATGCCGGGTAACATAAATTTATCCACAGTTGGGTAAAATATTGGGAAAATATACTTCAAAAAATGTTTGAACAAAGTTTATATGAGTAATTTACATATCAATGAGGTAGAAAAGGTAAAATCGTTTTAATATTGTTCAGTATTTTTGTTCATACTTTTAGGTGAGCTTCTCTTTCTTTTAACAAACAGCTGTTACTGATGTAGGTCATTGAATGATTTCCATGGAAAACTTGTAATTAAGGGAAATTGATACCTTAAATACATAAATTTATTTCTTATTAAATTTTTAAATGTAAGCACTGTATAGCAGTCTCAATTCACAGACGTATTCAAGATCGATATCTGTTTAGGGTGTCCAACGATGGTATTATTTCATCTTTAAAATAAGGGGTGCAAGGGTCTGTGGCAGGATCGACTTATAACAGCTTACCGAAGGAATTCAAGATTTTGAAGGAGAAACCACGGAACCCTTTTCCAAGTAAATATTCTTATTCAACTGTTGAATTTATAGGGGGCACGATGAAAATATATTATTATGAGTACGATTGGTATGGATTAAAAATTTATAAAGTGACGGATGAGAGCGATCTAACTTTGTAGCCATTAAGTTGATGAGTTATGAAACAATTTAAATATTAGGTAAATTAAAGAAATATATCTGAAATGTATCTGTGTAGCTTTTGTAAGTATCTCATTTAAAATTAAAAGTTAAAAGTCGAGATAAAAATATATTTCGCAGCAGGATTTTCTGTTTTCAATAAAGTGGGAGTTCCATTACATTTTATTCTGAAATGCTGTTCCATTTCCTACGTTTCATAAAACAATTCAACTGAAAGGGCTTAAAGAAAAATGCGCCGCAGGAGAAGATATTATTGATAGCATCCCCAGCTAAAGTCGAATATACTTTACATATTTTGTGATGGGATTTTTTAGTGTTTAATAAAGTCTAACACAAAATTGGAAAATCCGAAACAAAAATTAAGTTTTTAGGACGCCGTGGGGCAAAATTTATTTGCAGTTATAGGCTTTTCGACCTCCCCCCTCCTTCGACACCCCTTTTCGAGATTTTTTATCTTACTTAGTACTGCCCAAACACTACCGCAGAAACCTACTCCGTCACCACAGAAAGTGTGATGTATTTTATGTGGTGTATTTTGTAATACAGAAAATCTTGCCCAGTTGAAATTTTGAATCGATTTGAAATTTTATATAAAAGTTATCTGGCAAAAATAAAGTTTCTTTGCCCCTCTAATCTCCTCATCTTCGACCAACTAGACCAGTGAAAAGATTTCAAATATATTTTATGCAGCGTGAATTTAACCCTTAATTTTTTTATGAAGTTTTTCTTTAAATAATATAAAACCATTAAATTTTATTTAATTTTTTTTAAATATTCTGCAATAAAGTAAATTACCAAACAACGATAGTCATAAAAAGATGGGCAAAAACGGTTACTTCAAGGTTACAGCGAAGTTGCTGTCACGTCGCAGCAACCAATTTGTAGCCCTATTAATTTTGCAGCCCACGTTATGCGACCGTCGCGTAACGGATATGTAATTATTTTTTGTTACTTGGGTAGAGACTTTCGAAGCACTTGTAGCGGCTTTATTCTCAATTAGTAACTGGAAATAATAGAAAATTTAAAGCAATACTCCCACATAACAATAGAATTTCTGGAAATTTTATTCTCGTTTGACGTTCGGTTGCATGCTATGTGAAAATCTAATTAATTTTCTATAAATGAAATGAAACCATCGAAAATGAAATAAATAAAAATGTATTTAATTGGTCCGGAAATCTGCTTAAAATGTTATAAGAATGTGAGAAATCGATTTTCTGATTTCTCGTTGCGATAGGAAATTACATGGTCTTTGTGGACAGAAATGGATATCCGAAATGAAAGGGTGAGCTAAGCTGATAAATTTCTCTCCTTTTTGATTAATAATGGCACCGCACCTCTTTTGTTCTCCTCTTTCAGTTCCATCGATAAGCGAATATATATATAAATATAGATAATACGCTGGTCGTAAAGTTTTCGTATAAATACGCACAGAGGATCACATAAATATCCAGACAATAATATGTTAATGCATAAACAACCCTGAATAGATATAAGGTCACAACAATATATACCCTTAACTTACATATCCCACATTTTTTTAGCTCCTGAGTTGTTCGGTTAGTCGAGATTATAGGCAATTTCAAAGGTACATTTTTTGTTCATTGACCAACTACATATTGTAGACAGGACCTGCTCCCCATTTTCATTTGTGATGTGATATTAGGCCTCGGTTTAATTACTGGGGTTGCCGCATGCCTGCGGCTAGAGTACTGTGACAGTGTGATATGATTGTTGATGCAACATATGTGTTAAGGACATTTTGTCATAAATTATGAAACACCACATATTCTTCTGTTGCTGTTCCCAAGTTCAGCCGTTGTAATCGATTTTCCTCACGTTTTGACTTGTTGTTGTCATGTTCTGTGGTTTTTACATTTTCCCCATTTTCCCACTTGGTGACTGTATTTTTTCCCATTTTTAATATCGTTCATTTGTCAGAAAATTATGATGAGAAGGCGGTTACACTTTAGAAGCTTTTGTAAAAAAAAATGTCATTAGAACTTTGTCAAACTGAGACCTCGATTATATTTTCTGGCAAAGTGTTTTTCTGTTAAATCACCGTTTATAACCAGTGGATAGTATTGAGTTGACTTGTATAGTTGTTAACTAAATGCGGCCCATTGCTTTTTTGATATGGTTTTACTTCTCGTAGGGGAAGAGGGAACAAATTATGCCCTTGAATCCCTTATATAAAAAACGTGCATAACTTAAAATAAATTAATTATCAAAAGACAATTGACAAACACCACGTTGTTGATATTATTCGATACTAAAAAAAATCATCACTTCTTTTTCTTATCATTAACGAAATTAAAAGTTGGAAGTACTCACTCAGACAAAAAGCAAAGTACAAAGGGAACCTTTTTGTTCAAGAGCCGAAATTTCGCTCACGATCCAAAGCAGAAGCATTTTCTGGGCTCAAGGCGTTCACAAACCGGAATGAGGCGTTCACGAACCGCATTTCCACTGTACTTCATAAATGAGTCCTTTTAGTGCCGTTTGCACCAACAAAACTTAGCAACTTATGTACAACTTAAAAAATTTAAGTCGAAGAAGTTCTACGGTTTAAGTAGGCTAACCACAACTTATTTTTTTAAGAATAATACGCGCAAACGGACCTTAGTCATTTTTCTAGTACCTATTTGTGAATATATTTAGATATGAACAATTACCTTTTACAGGTTATTCTAATATCCTTTTGAAAAAAGTTTTTTGTATAGCGTGTATAAGTTCAAGACTTTCACCAGATGGAGTTTGATCGATTTTTTTCTTCTAAGAATACAAACGTCTTATGCTCTGTACTTTTTTCTTGAATTTCTCCGCGAATTTTATTCACAATTAATTTTTAGCAAAAATTGTTAAAATTTGATTTTATTTCGGCGATTTTGTACGAAAAATTTCCGGTTCCTGCGTCTTCCTAAAAAAATTTTCAGAATTTTATAGCGTAATGTAAGCAGTTTTGAAACGTGAATTTAGTGCCGCAGCATAAAATTCGCGGAATAAAGTGTCAAATGTTAACGGCGCCTTAGGCTCCTAATATTGGGAAAACCAATCAGAAAATTATATAATGGTTCATTTCCGGGTTCTTTTTTTTAAACTAAATCATTATAAAACACGAGATTAAACGTCTATGACTGACAATGAGTAAAACCGCTTATAAATATTTTGATCAAAACTGTGAGCAAAAAATATGTAATATGAAAATCTAAGTATTTACATCCTCGAAATGAAAATCCAAATCGACCTTACTTCCCCTATTTACATATCTACAAAAATGTGTCCTCAATTAAATACAATGGCTCCTAATATGGATATAACAAAGCGACCGAGTACTACTTAGTCCTTTGCGTGGCGATATTCCTGCAGAGACGGACAAGAATTAGAACGAATATAAATGGAAAT
Organism: Chrysopilus asiliformis; assembly: GCA_964034945.1. Lineage (NCBI taxonomy): Eukaryota > Metazoa > Arthropoda > Insecta > Diptera > Rhagionidae > Chrysopilus > Chrysopilus asiliformis. The sequence continues at coordinate 8,527,784 of OZ035962.1, forward strand.
GGTCATTTTCTTTCATAATTAATGTCGTTTTATTGTTATTTCTTACTTATGGTTTATGGTCCATTAAATTTAAACACCGCAAAACCAGCGGTCTACCACATTTTTCTGCATAATGTGCACAATTACCAAACATTGCCACAACACACCCGGAAGAAATTCTCTATGCGAATAATGGAAATTGTGAGAATAATGAAAATCGGATGATTTATTCTACCAGGAATTAAATTTTAAATTGTGGTAATTTGGATTTTATACTTTTCCTCATAACGAGAAATAAACTGTGATTGCTAGAAAACTCAATAAAAAATTTAAGGATTATTTCTTGATTTTCATTTATCAAATTAATAATCTTATACTTAAGAGAACCATGTGCGTAAAACATAAAATTTAGAAACTGTAAAATATCCCGAACACCCTAAATAAGATTAAAATATACGGTAGAATGTCAAAAAGATAGATTTTATTTTCGTGAAAATACCTTTTGTTTTCTACAAAAAATGCTCGATAGTAAACGAATACTAATTGAAATATCTCGAGAACTAATATATCCACCGAAAGAGACACTAGATCTGTGGTAATTTGGCAAAACTTGATAACTACATTTTTCAAATTTTGAACGAAGCAATTTCAAAATTTAAAAAAATATGACATGACAAAACTTTCCTTTGGCTGGTTATTTTAAAGTTTAAATTACCGTTTAAAATAAATGTTTAATTAACGAACAAACTAAAAATTTGATCATGTCATATTTTTTTTTAATTTTGAAATTGCTTCGTTCAAAATTTGAAAAATGTGGTTATCAAGTTTTGGCAAATTACCAGGAATTAAATTACCAGGAACAGTTTTGGCAAATTACCACAGATATATAGAAAACATAAGAAAACCTACAATTGCCCGGGGTCAATCGTCAAATCTAAAATCATATTCTAAACTTTATAATTTTTTTAATGCGATGCACCGTTTTCTTAAGGAGGAGGGGGAAGGAGTGGTTCAAATCGATTTTGATATATGGATAAGTTATGTAAAATCCTATTCTAATCCTATTTTACTCCTATAAAGGCCATAGAGAGATAATGGAACAAAAAGTAGAAGCTTCAATCTATTTAGATTCAGAAATGTGAAAAATCAAATAAATTTAATATAAATTGAATGTGAATACATAATTTTTAAATAAACTTTCGTTTGAGTTACGGGTTTTTCGGTCATTTGGTTTTTCAGTCAATTATTATGTTTTCCTTCGGCTAGCGATTTCTAATTTCTAATTTTTTTAAAATCTAAATTGAAATTTAAAAATTTATTTGAAAATTTATTACCAGTATGTATTTGCCATATAGCCTGCCATTAGTATACCTTTTGTAGAATGTCTACCATCTACCATAAATTATTACCACATGCTAATAGTTTTAATTGTATTTTGCTTTTATTGATATATTAATTAGAAATAAAAAATTATAAACTTTAGCAATCATATTTTTTGTAGTAACCATTATTAATTGAAATGTATGAAAGATTTCTTTGGTTCGTCATTGTGACATTTTCAATTTGGCCCTAAACTAATTCACAACAAAGATTCCATCCATAATAATAATCAATTATACAAAAATTATTTTTTTTATTTATTTCGGTAAAATATTGAAATGGTAATGAAAACTAACTATTAATAAAAATAATGTCAACAACAATATAAATCATTTATTTAACAAGATTAAAGCATTGAATTGGCCAAGCGTGTTAACAAAATCAACAGTATTATTTGTGAGTATTTTAACAGCCCCACAAACGGCAATCATAATATCGGTCGATTTTTTACAGTTTCATATTTTTTTATGCTGCTGCGTAGTAGTTTATGTGTTTGTATGTACTGGTAAAATTCCTCAAATGTAACGAATAAATGTAACCTGTGATGTAAAACCATGAACCTAACCGAATAAATAAAATTGCACATTTCGGAATGCCAGAAATTTTCTTCCTTGTCGTACGATTATAATAAATCTTCTGTTTGACATGCATTACCCCCACGTCCAATAAAAAATTCAGAACAACATCCATCATAAATTTTTGTCACATCAGGTAAAATGGTTTTTCTTCGTTTCGTTTCGTTATGTTTCATTCCGTTACCGTGCTTGCTACGGCTGTTCGCATTTTTTTTTCGGGATCAGATCCTGATGGATTTTGCTTGCTTTTTCTAAAAACTCTCCCGACACTCAATGGACACAAAGCTATGAACCTATATTTCATTTTTTTCCCATGTATTCCGTTTTGGTTCAATCCTGTAAATCGGGGACATTGGTTGAAAATTCGCCTTTATAACAAAGTTGGCTGCTATTTTCCATTCCGGTAGTTCACAGCTAACAACAAGCGACATCAAATGGAGGAAAAATTGGACGTGATTGCAATAAACAACACAATTGACAGCTAGTACTGAAAACTTTCCACGAATCGAATATAGCTTGATGGAACAAAAGACGTAAAATGCTATTATATATAGTCCTACTGTTTGCGAATACATATGTAGCCACAGGACATCCATTGCGATCTACTGTACTATAGTGGCAGTGCGATGACATCCTCGGGGTGAATATGAAACTTCATTTACACTCACTCAATCGATTGACTCCATTGAAAGGAATTTCCTTTACCATAATGGACTTTTCACTCACTTAAAAATGCATGAAAAACTCTTTTATAACCCGTTCGTCCTTCATAGTTGAGAATAGTTTTTCTAATTCTCATTTTCTGTGTGCTAACAGTATGTGACATAGAAAATAATGGATTTACTAAACCATTTTTTTGTTATTTGATTTGTACATGGTTGATGCATTCTTAAGCAACACAATCGAACATCGCTTCAATTGGAATTCCCTTTATTGAAGTTGAATTAATTTTAAAGACGTTATTCATAACCAGAACAGAAAAAATCCCCATGCAATCAAAACATGTGAGAATATGACTTAAATCACATGCATATTGCATTCTTCCAATTGAGAATGAAATATTGTCCTTTAGCTTGAATTGACATTCAACACGTTGAATGTTCTCCAACTTCACATGACAATTTGCCAGGTCAAATAGAAATTGTATCATTGGTCATATTTAAATCTTCTGGTACTTTATTACAGCGTTCTGAAAGCAATGCTATTACGATATTAGAAAGTGGTAATTTTTTCCCCATTAAAGATCTGTTATTTCCAGGTGAATCTCTCAGAATAAATGCATAATTAAAATTTTCATAAATGCATTGAGGACATTCTGAACTTGTTTATGAAGTTTTATTAAGAGATGCTATTAAAATGTAAATAAAAGTTTATTTAGTTTACAGGAAAATGTCGAAGAGAGTTATAATACCGTGAGAAATGACAAAAACTAGTTTCAACTATGTTGTCATTTAATTATTCACATTATAATTATAGGTAACGTAAAGGGCAAAAATTCTGTGAATATTTTAATTGAATTTTCCGGAATCTTTTAGTGTTTTCATATGTTTTAATAAAATTTTATTCAATAAAACATTCAGTTTATTATTGTTCAAAGATGTTATTTGCATTTTGCCAAAATGTGTGTTATTTACACTCGACCAAACACCTACTAATATGAAAAACAACATTATACTTTCAAGTTCTATGGTTTATTCTTTACACGCTACACTTTTTTTCAAATAAAGCGGAAATTAAGAGTTTTATTTACATTAAAAATCATTTGGAAGCCATTGGTGGATTTAAAAAAATAAATTTTGAAAAAGATACAGACGACTTCTTTACCAAATATTTTAATTAAATCAACGCCACGACCAAATATTTTAATTAAATCAAGTCAAACATGGTTTAAGTTTTAAAAATAGAAGGATGATCAGCGAATATATTTGAATTAATTTCCACCTTTTTTTAAAGATTTACGACGTATTTCAAACTACTCCTACAGCAAGGGTGTCAAACTTGCGGTCCGCGGGCCACCTTGGGTCCACAGCGAGTATTGTTGAAGTTCCGTATGACCGTAGATAACAAAAATTTTAATAAAAATGTTTAAAATTTCTAATTAATCGACATTTACCTATGAGCGATTACTAGTCTAATTAGCACATGTTAGCCTTTGACATCCTTGCATTTCGCAGAGTTTGACAGACTTGCATTTGAGAATAATCCGAACGAAAAAGGACTATAATAAAATGAAAAATCATCCTTTTTGTGCTTTAATTGGGAAAATTTTGAATCGGGATTAAATATGATATCCTTGATCAAAATTTTTCGTGCAGTTGGTCCAGTTTTTATTAGATTTTAGTTCCGGTTTCAAATTCCGGGTTCAAATTCGACTGCGACAAAAAGCTCTTTCCTCGAACATATTACAAATATTTTTTGAAAACTTAGTACACCACAAAGGATTTGACAGAAAACAAAAAAAAATGTTTTTTTTATTTACCCGGCCTTTACACGTGACTGTAAAGTCTGTCAGTAGCACAGACTTCAAATGTCAAATTACTGACAACGAATTAAAATACATTTAGCGAACTGGCAGTCAGTGCATTTACACGAGTCTGTGTCAACGACTGTGTCAGCTCTACAGACGCGTGTAAGGGCCGGATTATTTTTTCCGAAACTAAATATTGCAGAGGAAAGTTTTGTGTTGATCACACCTGATATTTTTATGTCGCTTTAGTAACGTTTTTTAAAATTTTCGTTTAGTAATTTTTTTTGATGAATCTTTAATAAAATTCTGGCAGCTAAAAAGACAATTCACCTGTTGATTGTACAATTTATGAGAATGTTAACAAAGAAAATCTCAAAAGAACACAATTTAGTTGAAAAGCCATTTTTTTGTAGTTGAAGCCCCGCTTTCTTCATGAATGCCAGATAAAAATCGTTTTGGCAAACTTCCAACAAAAACACTTGTAGCGTGAAGTTGCGTTTTTTCTGTTGCATTCATTTTAAAAATGCAGTGCAAAAAGTTCCCTTGTACTGCTTGTGTTATGTTTGAAAGCATACATACGAATTATAAATTATATGTATTTGTAGAAAAATTCAGACATTTTTGCACATCTGAAGGCACATATTTGTAAAGAAAAAAATAAAGATCTTCACCAAATGTCAATATTCTTCTATTATTATTTGTCTTCTTCGATATTATTCTGTTTCTTTAAACGGAAATTAACAACATTTAAAATCCTTCAACTTTTTGAACGCTTAACAGTTGCGTAAAACGATGACGAATGAGATAGATAAAAAAACAGAAAACGAATGTACGAGTATTAGACTAGATAACGGAAATTGAAAGCTACTCAAGTATAAAAAGCTAAAGGCAAAATTACCGGAAAAGCCGAAAATTGGAAACCCGTTTTAAGGTAAATGTACCATTGAATTGGTAAACGAGTGAGTTGAAACTCATCTTCTCTTTTATCAAATAATACTTGTAAAGCGTATTTGTTTATAAATTTCTTTATTTTGTTATTTTTTACATTACTAGAATTACAGAAAATTATTTAAAACACGTCACATTTATTCAAATAAAAAACTAATGTTTGGTTCTCGATTATACTCCTACACAATTGACGTAAACGTTAAGGAAGTTAATAGAGCTTTCCAAGAAATCGCAATTCTTTTCATTTTATTTCAAGAAATCATTTCATTAATATAAATTATAATCGAAGATAATTTTCTCCGCCACAGAATAAGTTGATTGCCTTAAAAATCGTTTAATAAATACATTAACATTTAGAGTGACTATTCCAATTTAAAAATTGGCATCCACAAAAAAGAAAGTTCAGGAGATAAATATAATCCATTTTTAAATCATCACTGACTCCGTTTACATAACATGAAAACTTTTAGATTGGTTTATAAAAGCTTTTTCACAGTGGCAGTTAAATTTTTTTTCTCGGGAATTGTTTACAAAGAATAGAATCAATAAAAATGTATTTAATGCCCAAATTCGCATAACATTGAGTTCGAAATTGTAGCTTCAAATGTCGTATAAATAAGTTGTGATCAATTCCGGACTATGGTTGGACAGATCATTTAAATTTTGGGCTTAAATTGTATTATTAATATTTATATTTGGCTGATTTTTGGTTTGTTTTTAACGGTTTTATCTACTTACATAAAATTTAAAAAAATTACAAATTTCTTTTGATGTACATAAATGTATTTTATCTTATTTAAGCCAAAAAACCCTTTTTAAAATTTTTGTTTTGCTGTCTATTTGTTTTGTAATATATGTCAACCATCCCCCTTCTTCGAAACTTCTCGCCAGTTAAACTTTTTAACCATTCAACCGATTTATATTCGATTTTCTAAGTTGAATAAAATATCTCATGACAAGGTTTCTTAAAATATTGACACCTGGCCCTCCGTTTAATTCCTATTTCCGTCTTCTGAATCTCTCGAAAATAGGATACCCATATTCTCATCAACATCCCCAGTTTTTACACATCCTGTCGGTCCATTTCATTGCCCCTCTCCCAGACAGATTACCACAACTTTTCTGAAAATGGTTCGCGTTTACAAAACTATGTTCAAAAGCATTCATGTTTGAAGAATATTTTAAAACTTAATATGGCGCACTTAGAGAAAAGTGGTCCAATTCTGAATGAAATTCACAGAGAAGTTCAAGAAAAAATCGCAAGTGTAAACGAGACCTTACAAGTGCATGGAGAGAAATAATAGGACTGATTCCTACAAAAATTAGGAATATGCGAGATAGTGAAATTTCAAAAAGTATTCCCTTTTGGATTTCTCTCCCTTTGTTAGCAGCTCAGTCGTTATGTCTCTCGGGTTCAATCTGTTGGACCCGGGTTCGAATCCTGGGTAGGTCAGTTTTTTATTATTTTTGAAGTGAGTTTGTGGGTAAGGGAGGAAGTGGGAGCGGGGTTGAATTATTTAGGAAAATGGTATTTGGAATGCTTTTTAAACTTTTACTATATTAGGATTATAACGCGCTCCCATTTTTTTCACGAAATTTACACTAAATAGAAGTAAAAAATCAAAAATTCCAACGTTTCGATTTTGTGGATTGCATCACTTTTTTCTGAGCGCCTCATGTGGGATTGAGTAAAATTAGTTGCATCAGAAGCTGTTTCAAATGACTTTAATTAATTTCACTGAAAACAAAAAACTGTGTGAAAAGAATACACTATGTAATTTCCACTAAGGCCGGTTGTATTCTTTAAAAGAGATTACCAAACTCAATTAAAAGTCATACGTTATTTTACTGATAAAAGTTGTCATTTTACTCATCTGCTTTCATTATTTTTTATATTTACAGGTGAAATGGTACTTAATTACATGTTATTAGCATCACCGGGAATTTCACACACAAAATCAAAAATAGAAAATCGCGAAACATGACTGAGCCACAATAGCAGGAGCAGCAGCTATCACCTGGAAAATTTTCCCAGGTACAACGAATACGATGACTGTGTGAAAAGCGTTTTCAAATCGCCACCTCGTAGTTAATTTTCTTTGAAAACTTGAAACACAAAAAAAAATATAAAAAAGGAAAAACAAATCGTTTTCATCTAAGAAGAGAAAGAAAAAGTTAACTGTCAAGGAAGATTTTCAAAAAAGGACTACCAGAAACAAGAACCAAAAGTGGAAGTACAAGGAAAAGTAAAAGAAAAGTTAATTGGATGTGAGCGTTTCATATAAAAAATGAAAAAATTAAATTGAGCAAAAAAGAAACAAAGCCACCACAGCACTAAAAAAAAGTGAAGTGGAGAGAAGCACGTTTAAACGTAACATTGAACGCATAACAATAATAGGGAAAAAATCAAGCAGCATAAAGGAAAGTTCTTTTTAAAAAAAAGCCACCATCACCGCCGATATTACCCTAGTCGCATCATCGTCGCTACTGCCTTTTCAAAAAAAAAAAAAAAAAACAGGAAAAATCGCTAAAAAGTTAATTTTCCAAGTGATTAAGCCAGCGGCGCCACAATGAGTTTTTTCAGCTCCCTTCAGCAGTATGTAACTAGCGGTGTAGCTGGATTAGGATTAAGTCCTCGACGTTTCTCCCTATCGCGCCAGGATTCGAGTGAAGCACAGGTCGATAAAGGAGCGGCTGGGAGTGGTGGTGCAGCAGGACCAAATACTGGCACCGGAAGTGGTGTTGGCGGTCCTGGGGGTCCTCCTGGAAGTGGGAACAGCACTCAGCATATACATGGTAAGTCCCTTCAACTATTGTGCGCTTTTTCTATTCTCCCATAGTAGATCCTCACTCAAGCTAAACGAGCCAACATTTTTCTGGTTTATTGAATTATTAACTGAAGAGGTTTTCATGGTTTCGGAAATGTACACTTGTTGCCATTTCGTTCCATTAATTTTTGTAAATTTTGTGATGTTTCCCCTTGAGACTTTTTTTAATCACTTTTTCCTATTCCTTTTTTTTATTAATACACATGGGAAAAAAGAAACTCCCATTCTTTTAGTGCCGAATCTACGCCGTATTTGTGAGTAATTTGATTTTTAATTATTTTTACTGGAAATCATTGTTAGCTTTCGCTGCATATAATTTCACAACGCTACTATTTTAATACCAATAAGAGCTAAAGCTCAAAAGTCTTAACAAATGAATCCTTTTTGCCGTAAAATAATCTCAACCTAAAAGTATGCAGGCAACACTCCAATGTAATCGTTTGAGAGTTTGGGATTTATTTCATAGCAATACGAATTCCAACATTAAGAATATGCGCAACAACTGAGAATATGATACTCTCATTCTTAATTCCACGATTTAATCTTTTTTACTCACATAAGGAATTCAATTATATTAAAGTTCTTATAAATTTTCCTGTGTTTATAAAAACAAGAATTAGTTACAAGAATAAAGTAAATATTTTCGCGAAATTCAAATTAATTCTAACTTGTTTAAATGTTAACAAAAAAAAGCGGATAGTGTAAGGAAAATTTTCATGCTTTTTAATGGAGGAAAGAACATTTTCCGACTCTAAAAATTTAATTTTCTTATTTGACTAATAAAATATATCAAGTACATCCTTTTGAGATTTGTAAAACGATACACAAACGGCAACATTGAATATGATTTGAAAAATTAAAATTCAGTCTTAATGGCCTATAAACTGGCCATAAAAATATATCTCCAAAAATATAAAATACGAATTAAATCGAAAAAGTGGTTTGGAAATTGCATTTTTAGCGGCTTTCCTTCTTATTTTAATCGAGATTTCGCCAAGAAAAATATACAGGTGGTTTTTCCGATTGTAATATATAATTAACTGTAATCGATAGGCCATGTTCGCGTAATTTTCCTAATACCTCATAAAAAATATATTTTTTTATATGTTCTCATAAAAAATATGTACTGCCCATTGAATTATTATAAAGTTTTTATGTGCTATACGCTTATAATAATAATAATAAAGTTTTTTTTTCTCAAATTAACAAAAGGTAAACCTTCTTACTTTAACAAAAACCAGAAGCACAAAAAAATTAAAAGCTTCAGAATATGAAAAGTCTATACGCTTATAAACAAGACATATTTAGTGAATATTAAAAATATCAGCTAAAGCGGAGCACGGGCGGTTTTCATTTGCTTCACCCTCTATAGCTTTTAATGACGTCAAAAATTATTTTTAGTACTTTTCACTTACAGGATTTCCAAAGGTTGTGCCCCCACCGGGAACAATATCACCAGCTCAAAGTCTACCATCCAGACGACAGTCACGCGCTTTAGAATGTCTAGCACCCCCAAGAGCGGGATCATTTCGTCAGAGAACTTCTCCCGTTCATCAAGCCCCACAGGATAGACCACCGTTAGCATTTTGCAAAAGACGTCTCTCTTGGCCAGAAGTTGATCCAAGATCCACTTCCGGGTAAGCAGATACTTTTTTTCGATTTTTGTATTAACTAATTGGAACATTTTTTAATTCTTCATTTTCTCGCCCGTTTTTCAAAAGCACAAAAATATTAAATATAGTTCTAATATGATGGTCGGTTCATTCGCCGACTACCTTACGGTTTACTTTTTGGAATTTTAGATTATCCTGTTCTGGCGACTGTCACTGGCCGATGACTAGTCACAATTCGATCACAACAGTTTCGTATTTTCACGATAGAATTCGTCCTTCCTTGTATTTCTCTGAATTGAGATTTGAAAAATCTCTCATTTAATGTCTCACGGGAAAAACCACTGGAATATTATCATCTTTTGTGCCAAATTGTTTGAAAATTGGGACCGGTCACAAAAGAAAAATTTGCAATTTTATCAACCGAATTTGTAGAAAAATTATGAATTAAACGTTAGCGGCGAATAATTAAACATTAGTTTTGCACAGCGTCTTTGAGCATATTTTCTTACCAGTAATAATTCAGTTTTGAATTCTAAAATTACTCGACCAAGTCGTAACGTGGTCCTGTATTCAGAAAAATAATAAAGCTGAACCAAATCGAATTTTTGACAAATCAACTCTGGCCTGAAGCAGGCAAACGGAGTTATCCATTACATGACATCACATCCTCAAAATTCCTATCTTAGGTCAACCTATGCCTCTTTTTACTTGCTGCAGGTTCAATTTTTGAGTTTCTCCCGCCACAGGTTGACAAACTTTTACTTTTCCTAAGGCAAGTGAACGCGCGCCTAGCATAGGCTAAATTTTCCTGCAGGAAGCCCGTTACGCCTGTAGGCTTTCGGAAAGAACAGTACACAATTGTGCTGCAATGCCAGCTATCTATTATTCATATTGTATTTATCTAAAATTCAACGGTACTGAACTAATTGTAAAATTGTTGAAGAATAAAGCAGTCGTATCACAGCAGTCAAGAGCAACAGTTCGACTTTTATTTAATCCCAGATTAAACTACAATTCAGAAGTGGTATTGGACTTTCACTGAGGATCTTGATCGGTTGTCGCTTATCATTTTTTGAACTTTTTTAATTTGTGGTACTTTTGATTTCATCCTAACTATATGGCTGACCGTGTGAGTAAATTTCTGTCGGGAGCGACAGTACAAAAGCTGAAGGAAAAGCTAGGTGAACTAAATTTACCCACGGCAGGGGTTAAGGCTGAGTTGAAGATACGGCTTCAAGAGGTGCTTGAAAAAATGAGCGAAGATGAAATCAAACAGTTTTTGTTGGAGGAAGAAGGTGCGATTGAAGAAGATGAAATTGACGAATCTGACGAGGATGAGCCGACCGATAGTGAAGAAAGGGATTTGGATGCTGAAATCATACGATTGAGAAAAAAAATCGAAAAGAAACGCCAAGTTGCAGAACTCAAGCGACAGTTATCTCTTCTGACGGAGTCGGATATTTCTAATAGGTTTAGAAATACCGTTGTTGGTTTTAAAGATATCGAGGAGTCGATGTCGCCATTTTCGGGAGATAACAATTACGCAATTTCACGGTGGTTGCACCAATTCGAGGAGTCTGTTGAACTACTTGGGTTAGACGAGCGTTCCAAATTCTTGTACGGCAAAAGATTACTGACTGGGACAGCAAAATTATATATACGAACTGTTCATTTAAAATCGTGGCAGGAATTAAAGTCTGGTCTGCTGAAGGAGTTTTCCCCGATGATCACGAAAGCAGATGTGCATAAGGAACTTCGACAACGGAGAAAGCGACGAGAAGAATCATTCAAACAATATATTTTCGCGATGCAAGAAATTGCATCCTTGGGCGATGTCGATGAAGAAGATGTGATCCAGTATATTATCCAAGGCATTCCGGATTCAGGAGTCAACAAAACTATACTGTATAGCGCCAACAACATGGATGAATTAAAGATCGCCATAATTAAATATGAAAAGCAAAGGGCAAATTGTTATGATCTCCAGCAACCCAGGCGCCATCAAACTTTCAACAGTAAACCAACAAATCGGATGTCAACAAGCCAGCCGCCGAGTAGGAGTAACCTCAAATGCTTTAATTGCAAAGACGTGGGCCATCTTAGTAATAATTGCCCAAAACCGAAGAGGACTTCCGGAGTTTGCTTCATCTGCGGTAAACCAGGACATATGGCCTCAAAATGTCCCACCAAAGCAGCGGTTATGAATCTGGAAACGGGAAACGACTTCACTAGTCAACGGCATACTGTAGGCATTGGAGGCTTCGAGCATCGTATCAGGTATGAATTCTTCAAGGGCACAGACGTTTGTTGCATTACTTTGGCCACCCTAATTGACTCGGGCAGCCCTATAAGCTTTGTGCAGGAGAAGTACGTACCGGCACATCTCATCGTTGCGTCGCACGTCGAGAAAAACAATTATTCGGGAATAAATGGCAGCAGACTCGATATTTTAGGATCTATTGACTGCAAGATAAGTTTTAGAAATAATGATATTTGTCTTAATTTGTTTGTAGTAAAAAATTTTAGTATGAAACATCCTTTAATTTTAGGAAGAAATTATATGGAACAGAGCAACTTGGAGCTAGTGCAAAATGTTAATCTTGTCAGGAATAGTGTTGATGTCCAAGAGCAAAGCGAGATACCAGCAGAAACCGTAAGTGATGATGATAACTTTCTCGAGCAAATTCTGAATATTGACATCTCAAGTAACGAAGACCTTGAGCAAAAAAATTTACAAATAAACGAGAATTTGCCTATGATCGTGCAAAATCAAGTGAAAGAAATTTTAAAACCGGCTTGGTTAAAAATAGCTTCAATATCTGATACTTCCGTTGAATCGCGTTGTGATTTTGAGATGAAGATTAATTTAGTGAAAGAAGAACCTTTTTTTTGTGCACCCCGACGACTTCCGTTTAGTCACAAACTTAAACTTCGTGAGATTTTAGATGACCTGTCGGCTCGAAATATAATTCGTGAAAGTGAATCTCCCTTCGCATCCCCTATCGTGCTCGTGCAGAAAAAGAATAAAGAACTCAGGCTCTGTGTAGATTTTAGGGAATTGAACAAATTAACGGTCAGGGACAATTTTCCGCTCCCATTAATAGAAGATCATTTGTCAATGTTGAGCGCAAAAAATTATTTCTCCGTTATCGATCTTCGTAGTGGTTTTTATCACATTAAGGTCGCAGAGGAATCAATAAAATATACATCTTTCGTGACTCCACTGGGGCAATTTGAGTATCTTAGGATGCCGATGGGCCTCAAGAACGCTCCTTCCGTGTTCGAAAGATATATGAAAAGGATTTTTCACGATCTTATATCTTCTGGTAAATTGCTCACTTACATCGATGACCTTATGATAGCCACGGTAAATATCGAAGAACATCTTGACATCTTACGCGAAGTAGTGAAAGTTATTGTAGCAAACTCGCTAGATTTAAGATTAGACAAATGCCTTTTTATGCAGGAAGAAATTGTTTACCTTGGCTACAAAATAAATGCCAAAGGAATTCAGCCCAATGATGATAATCTTCGAGCTATCAAAGAATTTCCAGTACCAGCGAGCACCAAAGCGGTCCATAGCTTTATCGGGTTATGTTCGTACTTTAGGAAATTCATAGAAAACTTCTCTATACTAGCAAAGCCACTTTATGATCTCATAAAAAAAGATGCTCTTTTTAAATTTGGGCAAGAAGAGCTTGCAGCATTTGATTTGCTAAAGTCGAAATTACTCGGCGCGCCAGTTCTAGCTATCTATAATCCCCTCAGTGAGACAGAGCTTCACTGCGACGCAAGTAGCTTGGGGTTTGGAGCTATTTTGCTTCAGCGGCAAAAAGACAACAAATTACACCCAGTTCTGTACTTTTCAAAGCGAGCCAGTGAACCTGAGACAAGGTATCATAGCTATGAGCTCGAGACCTTGTCTATCATCTATGCGCTCCGAAGATTTCACGTATACTTGATAGGGTTAGATTTTAAAATTTTGACGGATTGCCAAGCACTGACCTTGACCTTAAGTAAGAAGCTTCTAAATCCACGAATTTCGCGTTGGGCATTGGAGCTGCAAAGCTATAGTTACAGAATTGAGCATCGGACAGGGAATAGGATGTCACATGTTGACGCCTTAAGTCGCTCAATCAATACCCTTGACGTACTTGACGACTCCTTGGAACTTTTGCTAGCGGCTTCTCAACGACAAGACGAAATAATTGTGAAAATCGCTAAAGGCTTAGAATCCTCTGAAAGTTCTAACTACGAGATGGTAGATGGTCTGATTTATAAGAAAATTAAGGGAAAGATTCTTTTCTATGTCCCGTGTCATATGGAGAATTTATTAGTTCAAACCCATCACCAAGCATTGTGCCATTTGGGCGTTGATAAGTGTTTTGAATACTTAAGTCGAAGCTATTGGTTTCCTTCGATGAAGGCTAAAATCAAGGTCCAAATTGAAAATTGTCTCAAATGTGTTTATTTTTCCCCGAATTCAGGTAAAAGCGAAGGGATTCTTCACAGTATACCTAAGGGGTGTAAGCCGTTTGAAGTACTACACATAGATCACTACGGACCTCTAGCGACCACGCGTTCGAAGAAAAAACATGTCTTTTTAGTTATTGATGGTTTTACGAAATATGTCAAACTTTACGCTGTGGACAGTACTAAATCCAAGTCATCAATATCTTGCCTCCGTTCTTATTTCGAAACATACAGTAGGCCTAATATTATTATCTCCGATAGAGGTACGTGCTTTATTTCTAGCGAATTTGAATATTTCTTGAAAGATAATAGTATAACGCATATTAAAGTAGCTACGATGTCGCCTCAATCTAACGGCCAGATTGAGCGCGTGAATAGGGTGCTTACGCCCATGTTAGCGAAAGAATGTAAGCACAACTCAACTGGTATGTGGGACAAAAACTTAGCTAAAGTAGAATTTTCATTAAACAACACCGTAAATAGAGGAACCGGGTTTACGCCAAGTATGCTTTTGTTTGGAGTTAACCAAAAAGGCGAAGTATGTGACAGAATCCTAGAGTATTTACAAAGTTCACAAGAAACGGAAGAACGCGATCTTGAAGCTATTAGGGATCAAGCTGGAAAGAATATTATCAAAGGTCAAGAATATAATAAAATTCAGTATGACAAGAGGCATAAGTCCCCACGAATTTATAAGAAAGGCGACTATGTCATGCTCAAGAACGTTGTCACAACACCGGGTATTAATAAAAAACTTTTGGCCAAATACCGTGGGCCATACGAGGTGGTTGATGTTTTTCCAAACGATAGGTACAAAGTAAAGGATATTGAAGGTTTACAAGTGAGCCGTATACCTTACACTGGTGTATGGTGCGCCGCGAATATGCGACCGTACGTTTCCACTACTAACTTGGACATGGATGCTTCTACCTGTAAGGATATTGGCTGCTAAATAAATGTTGCACATTGAATGACAAGTCTCCAAGATGGTCTGTTGACGATTAAAATGAGTGTTTTTAAATTTTCGATACGCTTTATTGTTGTTTAATATGTTTGTTTTACCATTTTGATGGTTGATTAAATATCTTCAGTTTAGATTCCACTGTCTAAAGTGGTTTATTTAAGAAATTGCTTTGTATTATATAAAGAGAAAATAAGAAGAAAACATGTTCATTATTTAAATGATTTCGATTTATTGTAAGCGTTATGGTACAATTGAAAAATATTTTTGTTCATTATTTAGATGATTTCGATTTATTGTAATTGTGATTTTTTTTTGTTAAATCGAGTCGATTTTTGGTCAGAATGGCCGAGCTGTAGGCTTTCGGAAAGAACAGTACACAATTGTGCTGCAATGCCAGCTATCTATTATTCATATTGTATTTATCTAAAATTCAACGGTACTGAACTAATTGTAAAATTGTTGAAGAATAAAGCAGTCGTATCACAGCAGTCAAGAGCAACAGTTCGACTTTTATTTAATCCCAGATTAAACTACACGCCATACGCAAGTCGACGACTTTACTTAATTTTTCTGAGTGTGTGCAGACTTTTAATTTCG
Source organism: Chrysopilus asiliformis (assembly GCA_964034945.1). Taxonomy (NCBI): domain Eukaryota; kingdom Metazoa; phylum Arthropoda; class Insecta; order Diptera; family Rhagionidae; genus Chrysopilus; species Chrysopilus asiliformis. The sequence continues at coordinate 8,543,608 of OZ035962.1, forward strand.
AGCCTCCAGAAATTATATTTTTAAATTTTTATTAAGTAATGCATTTGGCGCCTCTGGTACAAGGCTATTGGACTTTTCTGAAGCTTGTAAACTTCTGGACATTTTTGTAAATCGAACACAACTATGCTACTGAGAAAAATTTAATATTTTTTTTGGAAATTTTGGAAAAAAATCGATAATTAACTAATTACAGATTTTAAACATCTTAAAATAGTTAACTAGTTTTTTGTTTTAGTGATTAAAAAATTCAACATGGAATAATGTTGTACGTCAAGTCAAGTTAAAACCGACACGGAAGTGTCGATATAAAACAGTTTTTATCTGTAATGCTGACCGAAGGAAAAAATCCAGAAGAAATATTGAGAAATTCTTTGCTTGTTCTGAAGTTAAATAATAAAATTGATAAAAAAGCGACGCAGACGATCAACCGTAGGCAAAAATGTTGTGGAAAAATACGCCGTAGGCGAAAATTTTCATGTGCTAAGGTCTACTACATTCTAAACTTGAAAGCTAAATCACTTTGATTTTTTCGACAATCCAAAATTATACAAACTTCGTGTAAAACGAATAACTAAAATTGTTGTACTACATTTGGCAGTACCTGGAGCCATTCCTGACCCCCCTACACCCTTCTGAGCCTTTTCAAGTCCCCCTGCCAATCTCCAGCCCCTGTAATGCTGCACATAAAGCACAGGCCTCGCCACGGGTCCTGAGTATGTACATAAAATGATTTTCGGTAAGGTTTTCTTTTAGTAAAAAATCCAAAAGACATTTCAATTGAAGCAGAAAATAATTTGCAATAGCGGCCGTTGGAACAATTTCCAAACCCACTCCAAAGTATTAACAATAAATCATTGATTTGAAAAGTTGTTGTTTGGCAGCAGGTATAGATTGAAATTTCCCAGCGTTCCGAATTCATGAAGTGTGTTCCGATTTAGTGTTTTAGTCTCCAACAAACACGGCCAGTGATATACAAAAAAAAAATACTAACAAATTTAGTGGTTCTTTTTTTCATTTTCGTAGGTATTCAATGAGAAACATGGCCTCTGATGTCATGTGTAGAATTTGTATCTGGATACCTAGATATCCTTTCGATTTTATAGGACCAATTGATTTCATCCATTATTGATGAGTTCAATTGTCTGAAAAGGTATAGAGTGCGTCTATTGTATCCTTTGACAATTTTGCGGCAAGTTTCTTTAACGTGTACTTCGAGAAGTTTTTGTTATTTACGTGTAATTTGACAGGTGTAGGATGTGTAACAGGATTAGCGGCTCTAGCGTGAAATTGGTTCGTCGAATTTTCGACATGGAAAAAATTGGAAATAAAATGAAATGAAAAACGAGTAAAATAAATACGTTAAGAAGAAAAAACCAAAAAGCTTCTGGCTCTAATGGCTTAGCCAAAGATCCAAAAGAAAATAGGTATACATAATATAGGTACGTTGTTATATACTTGTGGCAGGAACCATCTAAAAATGTGACACTTGTTGTATGTTTACATGTTCCAAAAATGAATACAAAACAGACACATTCCCATATAGTCTGTATACCTACTCTATTGTGTTAAGTATTGGTTGAAAGTACACATTGATAGTATTTAGAAATACATTACGTTTTAAGGGCAGCTTAGGTAGATTAGGATCGGATAATGCGTAGGACATAGAAAAATGTTTTCTTTTCGTACACTAATCGCTATACAATAGAACACAATTCAAATTCTATGTGCAGTGTCTATTGTAACAGGTGGTGTTTTGTAAATATAATCAGAGGTTTTTAGATTTCCGACATCTTGAATGATAATTCAATTTTTCCAAATAATTTATCTGACGAAATCGATTAGTGACACAATTTGTATCGTACTACATAAATTTCATTAGAATTTATTGGCAATCGAAAAAGTTATAAATACACGATTAAAAGAGTTTTGTTGAGATTATTTAATATGAAACTGGAAACTGTTAATAGTAGCGAGCAGTAGCAAAGCGTTGGTATAAACACATTAGATATAGGGTTCCCAGATTTCCAGGGGGAAAAAGAGTGTGTCCATATGGTAACATTACTCGTAACATACCAGGTTTTAAATATTGTTACTATCACTAGTAATGGGCAGTCCTTAAAATACATCACACTCTTAGAAAAGGGGAGGGGCTGCGGTAGTTTGACAGTATTTTTAAACTCCGTACAAAAATCGCGAAGAAGTGGTACGAAGGAAAGAGGGCGGGGGTGAAAGGTTCAAAATAAGCACGACGTATTTTATGAACAGCCCTTAATTACAAGAAAATGGAATTTAAATCCTTTGTGAACAAAACAAAATATTATTGAAATTTACTCGTGTTGCGTTGCCACAAATCCATAATTTTAAAGAACGAGGACCAAGTTTAGATTTTTTCCTTCTACAAATAGTTCATATTTGCATAAAAAAAATATAAATGTTAAAAACTCAAGCGTTTTCCTTACGCAAAAATTACAAAACAACCGCCTGTGACAAAAACATTAATTTTTTTAATATACTATACGCATTTTAGTATATGTGTCATCATTAAATTCAATAAAGCACAAGCTTTGGGGTTAAAAATTAACAGCAAATCGGGAAATATCCTCATTCTGATTATCATTGCTGTCAGTTTATCCATTTATAAATTTTGGATTAGAATTCAATAAAATCTTGTGATACGCTTCTTTTCCAATGATATTGAATAATATTGATATGAGTACACATCTATGGAAAATTCAAGTATATTCAAGAATAATTCGAATTTTGAAGTTAAACTCAAGTTATGGTTGAAAAGGATATCAATGTGGCATACATATTACGAGACGAGAGAATATTTGGCATGACATCGATTCACGTCCTTGACTTCTTACGCGAATGAATTTTTCATGGATCCACTAACCCTGACTGTGTAAGGTCTAAGGAGTTGGCATCAGAGTTAAAGTCAGTGTCAGATTACTTCTCCTTTATCCTTCCACATTCGAGTTTGAATTTTGAATCACAATGATGCCATTTTGAATATTTCTACTCGCTTCTTGGCACTCTCGACGTCTGCTACCTAATACTTTCCATTTTATGGTAAAACTTCCATTGGAACTTTAGCCGGAAAACACAGACACTCGCGTATCTTCGACCTATAATAATGGTGACGATGATGACGATATAAGAAATGACGTCGTATGCCACAACGCATTCCTTTGAAGGCAGGCAACAAATCTTTGAGCTGACTTTAGCGAAAAAAAAACAAAAAAAAAATATTCAGCTCAGCTGTTAAATTTAATTAAGCAATTTATTTAGCCGAAAAAGTGAAAGAATGAAGAATGAAAGATGGTACAAAGGGAAGAATTGAAAAGAATACTCTCTGGAGAAAGATATGAAAAACGGATTCAGGATTCTCAAAGTATTTGCATAAATCAAAATCCTACTTTGAGTGGGCACATCACGAAAGTGTTCTCTGGTTAAAAGAATATATAGATTTTCTAAAATGCGCACATAAATGTCGACAGATATCTATATAGGACAATAGATAAGAAAAAATTTCAATTCGAAATACACAGGATAAATTTCATTGAATATATGTGCATGTATTAAAATACATTCGGGAATTCTCCATCCCTGCGCTCAAGATATACAATTGATACACGTATATCAGATATGAAAAAGCATTTTAGAATGCGGTAAAGGAATCGCTTCTCGTTCTAAAGGCTAAACATTCCCAAAAATTTATTGATGGAAATTGAAAAAGCAATAAAATTTCTCCGGGATTTACGTATAGATGCCGCGTTGAGCCACGTTGACTGTTGTTTCGAATTGGAGAGCTCCTCCTCTTTGATTCCCGATTTCAGCCTAAATATCATACCGGGTAAGTACGTTTTAAGGTTTTTTGGATCTGAATCTTATAATACTACACTCAACGACCAAATATTCATTCGTGAAAGAATATTTCCTCGATGCCAGGACTAGCATCTTCCGGAATCTTGTCATGTTTCTCCCGGTTGATGTTTAGTATGTAGTTAAGGACGATGTCGTAATTCCCGATAAGACTAAACCGGCATTAAAATCTCCAGCTGTCTGATTGAATAAATTTCCATATATATGTTGAGAGATCAGGTCTGCATAGCACCACCACCCTAGGTCGGATATAAGAAATTTTTGATTGATTTTACTAAATTTAAGTATGACATTTTCTTCAGAATCACACCAAAAGTCTGTTTGGAAATTTCATCTATTTTTTTCGTTATATTTTACTTCACGCTGCGGTTTATGTTGAAAATCAACGCATTCAATTTTATCGTCTATAAACTCACGTACTTTTCTTTTATGTCATAGAAATCCCTTTTAATTTAATTCGGAGGGGATACTTTGTTTTAACAGATCTAATTTTTAATTAATGTTATGAGGTTTAATTTATTTAATTAAAATCAAGAAATCTTTATTAAGAAAAAGTGGAAAAAAAATCAACGGTGTCGGGACAGCGGCCTTCAACGGAAACAAAAACAAGAGCTTTGTTCCCGTGGAAGGCTTTATTAAGAGTGAATAATACAGGAGTGATATTCCGTAACTTGTTTCAAGCGTGTGTTTCGAGTTAGAAGAACAAGAAGTATTCGCTGTCTCTGTTTTGACAGAAATAAATGACAGAGAGAAACCGAGATAGCAAATACCACTATTTCTTCTAACTTGAAACAAACGCTTGAATCAAGTTACGGAATACCACTCCTGTTCTGCTTATTTGAACTATCGACACAATAACCGAAAAGACTTGTTTATCGAACAATATTCTAAACCAACAGTCAATACTTTAAAATACTGATCAAACAAACGAATCACATAATTTGATTACAACAATAATGCAACATTGCACAGGTTTTTAATCAATTTACATCAATGTTTCCCAGGTGGTTATTGAATGGAGAAATTTCAACTTCAACAAAATTATAGTAAAATTTCAATTTGAACGATAAAAATTTTAGACTGCGTCACATTTTTAAACGTGTTTACTACTAAGCTTTTGTTTAGCTTGCTTATTCTGTCAGGGTCAAATCTTGTATTCTAGTTTTGACGGACTACCGCATATCGGATTAGATTGAAACTTGGCTCAAATACGTAAATCCAATGACAATAATTTATATCCAGTAATCCTTGAATAACTGCACAACCCTAAGTGCAACACTATTTCGAACTCTGTGCACATTTTTAAGAATTCCATACACTATTTATCGCTTAACTGCAACGCGCTTAAGAGCAACACCCCTATTACTGCACGAAAAATTATCTTCAGTGAAGTTTCTCCGTCAAACATTTTCTCTTTTTAATTTTTAATACTTTATTTTGTTATATTTTCTTGATCGTATGGATGTATCTTTATACCCGACTGGAAAGGGTTTTTCTGCAGTTAGAGACTCTGATAAGTGCAGTGTTTGGGACTCGAGAAAAAACAAAATAGCGGACGTATTAAAAAACAGCGAAAGATAGATTTAATTTGTGATTTTAAATTTCACTAATGAAATACAAAAGAAAAAAACAAGCGTTTAATAAAATTACTAGCAAAGAAAAAAAAAATTTTTTTATCGCTGTGTATTTCCTTTTTAAGTCTTAAAAGTTAAAAAAGAAATAAAAGCAGAGCAGAAAAAAGTATTTACGGATCATGCTTTTATCTTGCTTTTATTTCTGAGAAAAAAATATTTTTTTCTCGTTTTAATACATTTATGCTTATAATAAACGTTTGTTTTTAAAAAATTATTTTATCTTTATAACCGAATTTTACAACAATCGTAAAAGCTATCGATTACGATTACACATGGATTCTGTTCCAGAAAATCTTGATTCTCAACATTTTTAACAATTAAATGTTGAATGTGTTAAATTATATTAAACACACAATCATTAAACTTAATGATGCCTACGACGAGTCGTTGACAAAGAACTTGATTAGGTTAGCGAACACCTAAAGACAGCTCATATGTATATGAGTTTGCTAATGTATGATAGGAACCCTCTTTTACGGGCAAAAGTATGTATATGTACAGAGAATAATTCTATGTTGCCGCAATTAAGGCAGATGAAATTGTGTGCATTATAATATGAATTAATCTGTCTACCACCAAAATTGTCGATCATCTGGGACGAAACCGGGACAGTCCAGAAAATTTTTGGCAATTACCTAATAACAAAAATAAAATCCAAATAATAATTTCGCGTGTACGTGCCAACACCTAACTTGTGCTGTGGGTGTGCAAGGTCACTCTACCTAAAAATATATACCCGAAATTGCCCATTTTTGTTCTTCTAGTGCTAGTGTTTGTGTTATTATGAGGAAATTAATTAATGAAACTCAAGCCCATTCTTCTCCTTAACACCTACGAAACACTTGAGAAGTATAACATTTAACTCGGTGGATTACTGACCCTCTGACGCGTCATTTCATTACATCGTTCGCATTTTAGTACCAGGACAGCCTCACCTACTCCATCATGTCTGAAGTAAAACTGAACCCGCCCCTGAAACGCAAACAGCAAACAGAATCATCACCACGATCTACCCCGACCTTGCCGGCAACCCTAAAGACAGACGTCGTCTTTTACTTTTACCCAAGACTCCTTTTGCTTATTTTCTCGGAATGATTCTGCAATTAAAACGAAAACAAGACGGAAAAAAAGTATAATAATCACCTGTTCATTGGATTTAATTAGGTAGCTCTGGCGGCGGGCCAGTCACCTCTATAACGACAAAAGTACCAAAATTCTAGGACATAAATTGATGAAATTGAGGGTTTTAGCGAATTTTGTTTGCATTGCCACAGAAAAACACCCCTAATAATATTTTCGTGTTAGTCTCTAACTTTGTCGGAATTGGTCGGGCCTCTACCCTGATTCTGGTGGTCCAGGTGTAGTCCAAATGGGATAAAATTTTGCTGTCTAACAAATCAAAAGTTTAATGCGTTTAATTCTGTTTTTATTATTTTTGTTGTGTTGTTTGTTGAATTACGTGCTGTAAGTAATTGTAGTTTTAATTAGCTTCACAAATTAGATGTTTAAATTAAATCATGGAAATTTGCTACATGATATAGGCAGTTTTGACCAGAATTTAGCGTAGGTTGAAGACATTTAAATCATTGACATTGGACCTTTGACTTTTGATTTACAATACAGCGGAATCTCGGTTCGTGAGCTTAACGAATTAACGAATTAATCCGTTCTCGAGACTCGGAAAATTGAGTAACGAACCCATGCTTAAAATCATATATGAAAACAATGGAAATTCGTTAGATCTTAAGCAAAGTGAATAACCTCAGTAAATAGAAAAAATATGGGCGAACATAAAAAAGTAGTTTTAACTGTTTCAACTAAAACAATTTAAAAAACAAAACACCACAAAAAATTACAGAAAAACTCACTTCTTTTGGAAAAAGTTGGGACCTAAGATAGTTGGCGCGCGCCGCTTTGTTTTGTTTCGCACTTTTGTATTTTTTCGATCCTGCACCCTCACCTGGCAAATACGTATATTTTACTGTGATATACAGGACTCTAATTAAAAATCACGTTTTATTTCCATATTTCTATCTAAGAGCGCGTCTCAATTAGGAATAATTTTTATACCCGTATGGTGAAACCAAAGGGTATATTAACTTTGCCTTACCGATTGTAACGCCAAGATCCCGTCATCGCACAAAAAAATGAATTACACCAGTGTGTTTAGAATGATAAAAATAATTAATTTTTGCATGTCCGTCCGTCCGTCCGTATGTCCGTCTGTCCGTCTGTCCGTCTGTCCGGCTGTTCGTCTGTCCGTCTGTCCGTCTGTGGCGCGGATTGCGGGCGCACGGATTGAGTTAGAGACTTGAAATTTTGCACAGATCCGTTTTTCGTAAAATTCGAGGCCAAGTTCGTTAATGGGCAAAAATGGACCATTAGGGGGGGGTACCCCCCATACGAACGAACACGTTTTTTGCAAATATCTCAAAAACGGTGCATCCTATCAAAAAAGTCCAAGAACAAAAGTTATTTAGGATATGATTTTACATAAAACTCCGATACATCAAAATCCGATTGGAATAATTTAAAAAAATCTTATTGGGACATTTGACTTCAAAGTGGAATTTTGATACAACTGTTCGCTGTTCACAATAATTGCCAGATTGGCAATTATAGCTTTTGTTATGTTTTTCTCCGCATATTTCCCGGACAAAAAAAATATTTTGTCTAAATGTGTGCTGAACCAATTTTGTCAAAATATTTCATCCGTAGAATGTTTTTGAAAATACATCAACGTGGCGCGAATATGACAAATAATTCCCTAAATCAATTGATGGAACGTCTTCGAATTTCCCCGAACATAAAAGTTTTTCACGAAATATATTAATATTACTGAACTCTAAACGCCTTACTTTCTCATAAATACAATCAGACCAAGTTATTGTCTACTTTTGTCGGTAGTTCGTCTATTTTTTTTTTTTTTGTGGCTGGCTAAATTGTAGGTGAGTATACTAATCACTTTTTTCTGTGTACCCCGACTTGACTTTTCGGCTGTCATTTGCACCTTCTGTCAAATTTTTGTCTTCAAAAATTTCCGCCGCAATGTCTTGGATTTTTGCCCAAAGCAGCAAAAAATTCTTAGAAAAATAGCTGCTACTAGATATGTCAATGGCAGGACATGGACGAAAACATAATTAATCGAAACTGCATTTAAATATTATTCGCAATCGAAACATTGTTCACAACCGAGGCATTTTTGTGCTCAAAAGTAGTTCATGAGCCGAGGTTCCATTATGCTAAAATTTAGTTCAAATGAATTGAATGGTTCTGAAGAAAAGTTTTTGGTTTTTCGCTCTGTTCTTATATAAATATTATATGATATAAACAATTCCATTACTTTTATTTTATTCTCATTTCAAAAAATAGTTTCTACTTAAATACAAATTTTGTGAAAAAATGTTATACTCGTACCCAAATATCGACTTTTCGATTGCCAAAACAAACCCTTAGCTATTCTCGTTATTGCTGCAATAAAACTGAAATGAATTCGTGCTAAGGTAATGCGAAAATAAAATTTCGTCTAAATTTTTCAACTGACCCTTTTAATAAAAATAAAATCTCTGTGCACGAAATGTAAAGTGAATTATCTGCCTTTAAGCGACCCACTGACGAATTCAATGTTTATCGCCTCCCCACGCATAGTAGCAGACAGGAAAATTGACGAAAACCTAATTTTATAGAAAGGATTTTCCCTTTTTATTTGGGAGTTCCTTCCCCTCTTACGCTGCCGCCGCAAGTAAGTCACGATTAAAAAAAAAGAAAACATTGTTGCTACCTGAAAAGCTCAAAGCTTTTTTGTATTTTTCTTACTTGACACGGAATTTTACGAAAAAAAGTCCTTTTCTTTTCTTTTGGACGAATGAAAAGTCGTATATGTACGAATATGGACAGCATTTAGATGCGAAAGCAAAATTTTTTTTTATCCGTATTTTGTGCCCATTGACTTTTTTATGCCTGTGTGACAGTCGGCCATTAAATAGGAAATCTGAGTTGACAATTTTGTGTATCATCAGTTTTTTTCGCAGGATGACTACTAAGCGAGTTCCAAGAAAAAAGAAAAATAACAATAACGATAAGCAGAATATTTTCAATTTTTCCGTTGGACACAATACGCCAGCCAGGATAAATTTATCAACTAAATTTTAAGATGAATTCTTAGAAAATTGTTAAATTATTTTGAAATTGTCATCTTTTGTGTAGATCATCTGGAAAATTCGCGACTTTTATGCTTGGCATGGTTGGAATAATAAGTGAGTGCCTGTCACTTTGAAGAATGTCTCCTTAAATATTTTTGCTTTGATTCTTTTTACATTTTGTAAAAAGCGAATTTCAAAATTAATTTTTTTCTTATCTGCAAAATATGATGACAAAGTATGACATCGTATATTTGAATGTGGTAGTTTGAAAAATCGTATCACAATAGGGAATAGGACTTTGAAATAAATCATGATATTATTGAAGTTATTTCAGCAGGAATTTTTATAAACTTGAGTAATTCATCACACGGTCCAACAATTTCCCTAATTTGTAGTTTGATTGGCAGGGCTTTGATTACATTCCTTGGTCATTTGAACATACGAAATTGGATCGATGATAAATATTTTATATGTTCAATATTGGTCTTCAAATAATTTTTTTACTAGCTGTTTCAAAGTCAATGACTTTAGTTTTCAATGATATTTTTTTTTTAACTTTTTTATAGGTTGATTTTTTTACAACTTATGCCGCGTCATGTTGTGTACAATTGGCGATTTCGATAATGTAGAGTCCTTCTCTAAAATAGAGTTCTTCAAGTCTTGGTCTTCAGATGATTTATTAGACTGTGTTTACATTTGGACTCACTTTGAGGCGGCACGGCATTCGTGAGGGTGAGGGACGCAGTGGGGAGGGAAACCAAAAAGAGCGAACGAAGTTTAGATTCACTTAAAATTTTCGGTCGCAAACCGGTTTTTGAGTCTGGTCGTTGAAACCTGTCGTTTAGTTTTGTTGGTGAAACCGGTTTATGAATCCAGATAAAGCGAACCGTGTGCACACGGCAGAAAAATGAGGAATGACGTGCCGCCTCAAAGTGAGTCTTAATGTAAACACAGTCTTAGAGATTAAAATTTTTAAAGATCCAGAAAATTCAGGGCCGTCTATACAATACGACACGCAAAACTTTCTTGTTTCGTTTTTTTCGCAATTTTTAAAATGGACTTCTTTATTGCCATCATACTACCGCAGATCCCCTTTCCCATAAACTTCTGACGTAGTTTATGGACCATTGCTTATGCAAGAAATTTCAATCATTTCTTCCGCACTGAGAGAGTCTTCCTTAAAAATCAAATACGAATACAAAATTTCATAGAGATACCCTGAAAACCAAAAAATTCATCATACACTAAAATGAATCTCTTGATGAGCGTTTTATTTAAAAATGATGGTCATAAATAGTGTTCAAGGAGCCTTCTGTCGTTCCAAAATGCACTTCTACTTAGAGCTCACGAGATAAGCTCTAAAAATGTTCACCAAACGCTCGCTACGTGTTATATAAGTACGCCTTATTGCCTGATATAACGGAATCCATTTATTCATTTTCAAGCGTTTAGTGATGGTTTTATCGTTTTTAGAGCTCCATTACTAACCACGGTTAACCGCGGTCGACCACGGTTAATTGAAAGTTTCCAAAACACATACAGTTAACGCAAAGTAAACTATACTCGCGTTCCAAAACACCACAGTTGAGCTGTCAAAGTTAACTTTTTCAACTTTGCTCAATAGCAGAGTTGAGAAAAGTAAACTTTACTTATTTGAGGTTAAGTCGTAGTTTTCATTGTGAGTGATTTAATGAACAAGTTCGACAAGAACAAGTAAATTATTAAAATTGAGAAACAAAATGAATAAATATGTGCGTGATGGCAACGGACACCTTTGAAATTATTTTGGTTGGAGGGAATTATGATATTAAAGACAATACCATAATGGCGAAGAATTCCCAAGGTATTTTATTAATTGCATTTAGCGGGAAAGTATTATTAAAAGTATGATAATTTATGATAATTTGTCAAAGTTAATCAAATCACGTTCCGAAATGCCAGAGTACAGTTTACGTTATTTTCAACTTTGGCAATCAGCTGTTCTAACTTTGACAAACCCAACCTTTACTTTACTCCGGAATAAAGGAACGCACCCTTGGTGAGCTCTAACAAGAATGGCATATTAGAACAACGTAATGCTGGGTTTACACGAATGACAGATAATGACAATCTGTCATAAAAGAATGGACAAGTTCATTCTTTTATGAGAGATTGTCATTTTTCTGACAGAAATAATGACAAAAATGATACTATTTACACGATAATGACAATTTATGACAAAAAAAATGACAAATTTGTCATTCGTGTAAACACAGCATAAGTCTCATTGTAGATTCATTTATAAAAGTTGTATTTAAATTAGGTAGATTTTAAGGAGATTCCGTTTTTTAATGTACTAAAGGCTCTACAGTAATGGGATGTGCAAGGGGTGAAAATAAAACGCATTACATGAAAATTAAAACAATATAATCCACGAACTTTTTGAAATCCCAAACTTTTTTTTATCACTTTTTTTTGAGGAACCAATGAACAATACATTAATTGTTGTGATGTTTTTCAATTACCTTAATCTACTAAATTATTATTTTGTTGTCAAAAAAGGAAAATTTGAAGTAAATTCAAAACGGAAAACCCTTACCACTTTGTTCAATTTGCCTGTTGATGAAGAAGTTTTCGCTCACTGATAAAGAATTGAGCCGGCTGTTCATCCCCCCACAATTTTTCTTGGAAAATGTTTTAAAATTTGAAAGAATTTCAAGGAACTAAAATAAAATTTATCCTTTTATCCTTTTATTCTTTTATCGATTGAATGCACATCTTCTCTTTAAGAAATGAAAACTTCATCTGTCAAAATCAGCGTGAAAAGATTTTTGATCTCGCTTTCTTCTTTCAAATCGCTCATTTCTGTGAACGCTCATATTCTGGTTCACAGAGTAGTTCTTACTGTTTTATAAAAAAAATTACCACAGTATGATGAAAGGCATTTTTGTAAAATATCGACCCGCAAGTGTTAAAAAAGAGTTTCCAAATAAAGTTTTAAGTAAAAAAATCAATTTAAAAAAGAACAAAAAGTATTTTCGGTGAGAAACATCTATTTAAAAAAATGTTCTTATTTTGTAGCTTCCAAAAGTTTACAATCTTTCAGAGGGCTAAAGTTAACTTATTTTCTATTATTGCGAAAATTTCTTAAACAAGATTATAAAAAAAATTACTTAATAAACACCTAAGAATTGATTTATTTTGAATTTTCTAAATCGCTAGCAAAATTCCCATGTTTGCAAATTTATTTCAATAACAGCCTGTGCTATAAGAGTTATCATTAAGCCAATTTAAAAGGATCAGAATTTCGTGGCTACAAATATGAATTTAATGAGGAAAACTTTGTAATCTTCAGTAATTGGCCTTCAAAATTTTTCCTTTTAAGTTTTATGCTTATAGAGCATATCTTGGCTAATTACCAGAATTATATAATATTCAATTAATCTAAGTATTTTAGGAACCTCTTAAAAATTCCAACGAATGAACTTTCATGGGTTTAAAATCGCAATAAAACTTCCGCACGTTTCGCTGAAAGTTCTTCGTCAGCAAAAAAAAAATCTTTAATAAATTTCGAACGTGTTTTTATAAGCCCTGTAGTCAATTTTTTTATAATTCCTCTAAGTTATTTTCAGTTTATTGATTTATAAAATGACTTTAACTACAAGTCTTTAAAAGGAAAGATAAATTTTCCATTTAAGGTTAAAAATATTATTTAATAGCAAATGTACAGACAGAAAAACTGTAGAAAGGGTCAAAAAAGGAGCGTTGGTAATCTACTGTCCCAAACTCTGCACTATTCCTTAATATAGACAAATATTATATTATAGATTATTGCAGAAGTTAACAGTCTATAGTAGTATAATAGGCAAAAAACAGACATTTGACAAAGGAGTATTAAATTGGACAGTTGTGTTTCTATATTTATATTTGAAAGGTCATATGTGTTGAAAAGTCACATTAAGTTATTATTTTAATTTAGTTTCCAATCCCAGATGGCAATGCTGAAATTATGCAACCTTTTGAATATTAGTGATCCTTTTTTGACACAAAAAGATATCCTTCGGCGTTAGTTATATTTGCTAAGAATTTCTATTATATATTGTTTGAAAATGTCACGTTCCGTAAGCAAACAAACATGAATTTCATCTAATAATTCGAAGCATTAGAAATCTAGGCATTAAATATGACTAAAATAGAAATAAATCTTCAATTCTTTGGATATATTTACCATATATAGTTGGTATTGGTATCCTTTTATATAAGAATACGTCATTTTTAGAGGCGATGTCGAAAAGATGAATGTCTAGTTTACTAGTCATCCCCATATCAGGCATGAAATCTTCTATATTATATACCAACAAAGATGGTAAAATATCCCTTCATTCGAATTTTTGCAACTTTTAGCGCACGATCTATAGAATTTTTTATTTATTTATCTGGTTTCCCTTGCCTTAAGTTGAAATGGAAAAAATTTGATATCTAAATAAATACAGCCATTTAAGCTTTTCGGGAAAATAGAAAGATTTCTTGGAAATTGTGGATTTTCAGTTGTCAGTGTCGCTTGAACTAAAATTTCTATCATGTTTCACGTCTACTATGGCCCATGATTTGTGATTGTGTGATGCAAAAGTTTTTTGAAAACTTAGCTTTTCCCATGAAACCGGACGACTTTTCTTGAAAAATGAAATCACAATTGAGCTGCTTCTATTTATCTATAGATCAACATGGTATTCGTTGGAAAAATCCGATAATGGCAAATCAAATCAAACTTATACCAAACGATTTTTGCATTATACTTTATTTTTTGTGGTTAGATTGTGTGAATTCTATTCATGGAATTTATTTTAAAAATACTGTTTGATATGCAGCTTAAGTGAAAAGTTTCAATATTTTCTTTGAGGTACCACATTTTTAGAACCATAAAAAGTTATCTTTATTTCCAAAAAATTACTTTTAATTCTTTCACTCTAAACCACATGCCCTTCTTCCAGCGATTTTTTTATGGAATGATTTAGTGTACTTAACACCATAAACCAGACGCTGTTTTCCCAGCGAGGGGGAAGGAATTGTCCTTCCAACCTAGCCCTAACCTAATAAATTGGTTCAACATCGAAAAATTGTTAGAAATTAACACCCACAGAGAACTGTTGGGAACATCTTGGGTGGAGTTTAAGTTTACACCGAAAAAGAATGGATTCCCTGAAACACCTTTTCGGTGCGTGATAGACTCCGGTTATCTGAGACTGCAGCTAAATATTTCTATTTTACACTACACAACTTAACAGTAGATTTAAACTCCATTTAAATCAGTAGTTCATTCGACTTTCAGAATAAAATAAAAAATGGAAAGAAATTAATATCGCATTTCTTTAACCAATTTGGAAAATTTGTTCACAAATTGTATAGATTTATAGTCGTAAAATTTACATAAAAAATATAATTCAACTAACATTCTTCTCCATCTTACAAATCACCAAAACGAAAATGTAAAAAAGGGATCATTTCGGTGCCGACAATACTGTTAAGCGGAAGGAAATATGTGAAATGGGAAAAGGAATCATAAAATAACTCTATAGTCTCTATCTCAATAGGATCCCTGGAGAAATCATATAACTTCCTTTGATTCACTCGCCCGAGGCTGTTTTCCCTCTGTACACACACCGATATTTTTATATTGTCCTATATATGCCTAAATATATTTGTTTGTATTTGCATAACAAAAATTTCGATTTGTTGGTTATATGTCAGTTTCCCAATCGGAAACAAGGGTCAAAATGCTAAATGATTAAATATAATAATGAGCATGTCGTTTAAATAGTTTTCCTTTAACAAGGAATATAATCGGAAATTCACTAAATTTTGTTATCATATGTAACTAACTGAATTTTGTAAATAGTGTCATGTACCAAACAAATATAGAAAGATATCACTATAATCTAGATAGAAAATTTGTTTATGCCGAGTAAGAGAATATTTTTTGTCTTCAGGATGATTTTATTTTATAACTGTCTATCCGCTGTAATGGGATTTTTTTTTGCCATAATAGAATATAACTTTTCTTTCCTATATTGCTATTTTGTCTATATTCGAACTTATTTATGAGTGTAATAAATTAAAATTCCTTGAAATATCATTCTACATCTGCCCTAAATACAATATTTGCTGATATATCTTTGCCAATTGAGAAAACAACACTTCAACCGATTTCTTTTATATAAATGTTTTATGACCTAAAATATTGTTATGTAAATGGAGGGAAAATATAACGATGAAAAGTCAAGATGTTGGCGTATCAAAACTCAAATATTAGAGGCATAAAATTTATTTTCATTGATAACAATATAGTATGTTTTCGGTTATGTTAAACATCACAATAAGTTAGGAATTATGATTGAACCGAATTTGCTTTCCTACGGTTTTTTTTTCGTTTTAATTTTAGGCTGAAAAGGGTTCACTTAAGCAAATATTGCATAGATAACGATTAAATTCTATAAAGAAACAGTAGACACACTTTCTTAACCTCTGCATTGAGGATATTAAGGGCTTTGCCAAAGTCCGTTTAAGAATATTGATTTTATGAGGTTTTTTCTGATATACGAAATGCGGTTTTTATAAATTTTACAAAATATTTTTAATAAAAATCCCGAGTATAAAGTATTGTGATATTAAAATTTTGTGCAAATTTTACTTTTACAAATGCCATTTAAAACCTACTATCCACCATCCAATTTCAAGTAATTTTTTGATTAATTTCCTGCGCAACACTGCTTTAGCTTTCCAGTAGCTAATCCTGTCAACCTAATTTGGCAGTACATTTTTGATGATTTGCAGTACATTGCAGTACATTACAGTACATTAGCTCGATGAATCTTATGCTTATACTTAACCCTCTAACCGGAATATTTCCGAAAAAAATTCCCTAAAATATGACTTTCAACTTGCGACAGACCGTAACCAAGACAACGTACAGGGCTAAATTTTTTCCAGCATGTAAAGCGATAACTTACAAAAGTCAGTGTAACACGTTCCGGCGATTTCCGGCGATTAAAATTGTTACCCGCATTCCGGTTAGAGGGTTAAGTGCCTGAGTCGTTTCTGGGTTGTCAGCGGAACATCGATTTTTATGCAGTTAAAATACTTTATTATTTTGTGATAAAAAAGTCATATGGGACGAAACGAACAATGTCTATACAAAATCTCGAAAAGAGTGAGAAGAGTGACAATAGGCGACAAAGTCGAAATAGGGATAACTGTCAAAATTTAGCTCAACTTTTTCTAGTTGAATTCAATTTAAGCAATCAACATACCACAACTTTAAAAAAATTGCAAATTTCCATAAAATTACCAGGTGTATAGGTTAATTCTCGCTGTTTTTTAATGAAAGGAAAGACATTTTTTGAGGAGAGAAACCAAAAATCCTTTATTCAAAGTATTTTCCATCGCTAGCTACACATTTTCTCCACCTCTCTGACAATTTGTGGATGCCTCGCCAAAAAAAATCCTGTGGTTTGAAGGAAAACCATTCATCGACCCATTTTTTTACCCCCCCCCCCCCCTCCCTTGGCTGTTTTGAAGTGCTGGTCCTTAAGCGCGTGGCCCATCGATGAAAACAAATGGTAGTCGGAAGGGGCCAAGTCTGGTGAGTAAGCCGCATGGGCTAGCACTTCCCAGCTGAGTGCTTCCAACGCCTCGCGAACCGGTTTTGCCGTATGTGCCGGAGGATTGTCGTGGAGCAAAATCTTCTTGCGTTGCCTTTTTTTGATATGAGTTGTTGTCGGTAGCGATCTGTGTTAACCGTCTCACCAGTATACGAAATATCAGAGAAATAAAATTAAGAACCCTAGAACAAATTATGGGGTGCCAAATATATCCGACGGCGGAAATGGAATCTTTAGTATGCCTTGCAAAACGATTATTTTCCCTTATATTTTAACGCTTAACTGTCAAAAAATACTAAATACTTAAATTACCATTCATTTTTTTAACGAAACACGATACAGTATGTAACAAAAGTAAGTAAACACTCAACGCAAAAATGGAAACATATAAAAAAAACTATTTAGATATACTTATTTAACGATATGTTGTTGTCAATTTTATAGTGTGATAAGTGAAAAACAAAGTACAAATTATAATTACGTCATATTTTATTCAGACACATAAATTAAAATAAAATTATTCAAAATGTCGGAAAATGTACACTCCATAAATAAGTAAACACAAACTTAATACCCGCAATTGTCCACCATTACGTTGCGAAATCGTAGCAAGGCGATCAGGTAATGACAGAGTGTACTTCCTGCAGTCTTCAGCAGTAAAAGTTACCGATGTTTCTTCTATAAAAGTCTTCAGTTCCTTTATGTTTCTCGGAGCTTTTTCCGAAATCCGAAATGTTGACCAAGATCACACATTTTCTATTGGTGACAAATCTGAACTTTGTGGTGGCCACTCTAGAATATTAATTTTGTATTCCTCTAAGTGATCCGTGACTTTTTTGCTGTGTGGATTGGTGCATTATCCTGCTGAAGGATAAAATCTTGACCGATCAATCGCTTGCCTTCTGGTACAATTACTTCTTGGAGTAGTTTTAAGTAGACATCTGAATTTACTTTTTTACTCAAGATGATAATTTTACCTACTCCATATGAAGAAATGCATCCCCAAACCATAAGTCCTTTCTCTCTTGCCTTGAGAAGTGGTTGAGCACACTTTTAGGTAAAGCTTCTTTTCGTCCTCGCCATACAAACATTCTACCATAACTATACTTCAACCTTATCATGGACTCATCCCTCCAGAGTACGCGATTCCAGAACTGTGGTGGCTTGAGGACGTGCGCAAGATAGAAAGCCATACGTTTTTTAATATTAACCTTGCTCAAGTACGGTAGCTTACGTGCAACTCGGCCATGCTTATCAGCTGCATGCAACCTCCGTCTGATGGTTTGGACACAGGGAGCATCTTTGCCCTCAACAAGCAATTTTGATCGAATTTTTGATGCGGACAAATGTGGATCTGATGTAGATATACTCACAATCCATGAATCAACGCGTCTGCTTGTAATTTTAGGACATCCTGGCCTTCTCAATATGGAAATACGACGCTCTTCTGTATATGCTCGTACTATTTTATATATTGCAGCTGGTGTTTTGTTGGAAAACCGCGCGATTTTTCTGTATGATTGGCCTTCTTCTTTCATTTCCGTAATTACTCGGCGCTGCTCGTTACTTAAATGCCGAAATGTGGCCATTTTGTAGCACAAAATCTACAAAGATAGTTTTTTTAATTGCATTTTAATAAAATGCCGAGAACTCACCAAAAAAATATTTATTTACATAACACTTACCTGAATATACTAAGTAATACTTCAAAAATACAAATCCTTTCCGCAAAAAATCACAAAAGTTGGTCACATCCAAAATTAACGGGAAAATAGTTACTGTTTACTTATTTTTGGAACACCAAAAACAGCTGTATTAGCATAATTAATATGGAGAAATCTAATTTGCGCAACAAAGTACCTATGAACAGTTATTTTCTCGATTTAACATGTTAACAGGCATCTATCACTATAGTTGAAATAGTGCCATTGTTTACCGTTTGATAAGAATAGTGACTTGTAGGAATTCCAATCGAGTGTTTACTTACTTTTGTTACATACTGTATATTTTCAACTAAAAACCTCATAAATTCGTCTTGAAAAAGCAAAACCAACTGTTGCTTTCAGGTGAAAATCTATAGTAGCGCCCATTTGATTCCTACTTCTATCATTGTCTCTCGATCCAACTTTTTAAGTCATTTTCAAGTAAAAAATAAGGAAGTATCAGACCCGCATTAAAGATATCCCACAAAAAGAACCCACGGTCAAATCATAACCGATTTTTTATCGAAATTCGCACTATTTCGGTTGTTTAAACGTAAATCGATTCATTTCATACTGCAAAGACTAAAAACCTATCGATATTTTTTAAGAAAGACATGTTAAAAGTACAAGGCAATATGATTTTTGATTATTTCTCCTCATCAATGGGCCTTTTTTCTCAAAAAAATAAAGGGGTAAAATCTTAACCAAAAATCAAATTTCACCTTACAAATATTTTTTTTTTTCGAAAACGACGCACAGTTTGTGTTTTAGAATTTTATTTTACATAACTCTTTCACACACTAAAATTAAATTTGACGATTATTTTTTCCTTTTCCTGGACACAATTTTTATTGCTGAAAACTCGTGAAATCTACCTCTTTCTTTTGACTACTGTAAGAAAGGCTTTTTGATCGTGGGTTTCACGTAATATTTTATTTGCTATATTATAGCGAAAACTTTTCTATTTCTACGTAAATTTATCAGATCTCTATCAAATTAAAGAAGAAACATGACACAAAATTTTTTTTTACATGCTTACAACATTTTTCAACATCATAGAAACCCCCTGTAAAACACTCAGAAAACAACCTCTTATAAAACTATCGCAAAAAGTTGTTCAAAACTTCGATATTATTTGACTTTAGTTGAGAATTTTCTGAAGTTTCAGTTTTCAAAACAAATAAGACTCAAGTTTTCTCCGCCGATCCAAATAGTGAGTTCATTCGACTATACACCAACAATATATAACTCCGTTAGGACAATATTAAGGTCTTCTATGTAAAAACAATATAAAAAAACCCCCATTTCTCATAATTGTGAGGCCAGTTGTTTTAGTTGTGAAAAGTTTGCGTTCAAGGACATTTCGCTGTTGAACTTTTCCACGGTAACGGTGATGTTTCTTTGTTTAAACTGTAGCAGAGCATGAAACAATTTTCAATTCCAGGAAATAAAATTGTTACAAGAGCAGGAGAAAAATCGAACCAGCATAATTGTGAAAGCCCACATAATGAAAATGTATTGTTCTAAAAGTGAAATACAGCAATTTTCAATTTCACCTACGCTAGTTAGGCAATAGTACAATTGGTCGCTCCCGTGTAACTCGATTAGGGGTTGGCCAAAGATATATGGCCTCACCACATCCCCGAAAATCCCCCCTCTCATCCGATATCTTATATAATCGTCTTAATATTACGTGACATCGTTCATACTACCGCTATATCCATTTCATTTTATGTTAGCTATTACCAGACCATTGCTATGAATGCCATTTTCCAACATTTCCCATAATTTTCATCCTGGAAGTCATCTCACTTTGGGAAAAGTTAAAACGACTCTTTTATTCCCACACAGTGCTCAACATGCGACAAGTATAATGTTATTTAACACTTGTATTCACATATAGGCATATATTGTATTTGAACGTATTAGTTGTACCAAAATATATTGTAGTAACATAGAACACAAAATAGATATACATTATATTGGATATGTATAGTGTTGTATGGTTGGAAGATTATCTAGATATATGTTGTGTTTGTTCGCATAACAATTGCTATCACATCGTGAACAGAGGAATATCGCTGAAAAGTAAAAGGATACCATTCCCATCATCAACTAGAATAGACTAGAAATTCAAAGTACATTGACGATGACGACGACAACATGTCGAAAATATAATGAGTTGAAACATTCTTCCTAAATCTACTTATGACAATCAAGTAAGTAAATTCACCTCAATTTTCTTTTGAAATGGAGTAGTGATTGTGTCGTGGCCTCTATTCATATTCGCAGTCATAATGCCATTCATGTAGTATGAAGGGTTAGTGCGTTTATGTTACCATAAAATTCTTTGGGATGTGGTTTCGTTAGTAAAAGTATACCTCATATGTCCTTATAATATGTAATGGGATCCGTAATAGAATTAAGGATCGACACTGCTGCAGACACGGTTGATTTGAACAAGGATTAAACTATATGGGAATAACTAAAATTTTATTGTTTACTTAAAAAGCGAATTTTATAGCACTTATCTTGAAGATAACGCTGTTATCCTTGAAATTATATACCAAAACAGATTTTGATGCTTCTAAACAAAATATTTTTAATGGATTTGTTTTCTTGACAATTCCAGGCTAAGTGAGTTGAATTGTCAGGATTGTTGGTTCCAAACAAAGATATATTTTTATAATGTAATCTTATTATAAATATGTAACCAAATGATAATCGGTTTAGGTTTTTTTTGCTGGTACAAGTGGATCTTACAAATTTCGTTACATAAATACATAAAAACATTCTGAGAGAAAGGATATTTTTTCATAAGATTTTCTCTCATTGTTCTTGCTACAGATTATAATTTGCTACTACAGTAGAATCCCGATAATTCGTATTTCAAGGGACCAGCAAATTCATACGAATTAGCGGGATATACGAATTATCGGGGTCCGAATTATCGGGATTCTACTGTATTACAGTAGAGACTGGTACTAACATTGCAGTGATTGGGGTTCAAAATATAGATTTCTCAGTGTAATGAAAAATTGGATATTATGTTGAAAATTTTTACACAAAAACATTTGAAAACTCGAGATATAATTGAAGTAGGAAATTGAATTTTGACAAAGAACATACTTTTATCAAAAATTAAACCACGTCCGTAAATATGAAAAGTTTAACCATTCTTTCCCATCTCCCATATAACTGGAAAACATTTTTGCAATTTTCTCGAAAGCGGTTCATTTTTTGAAAATATTTGTTGATGTGTTTAAAACATAAGGGTTTAAAACATTTTTTTGCGTATGTCTTATAATTTCTAAAAAAAAAACCTTTGTAGGGCATCAAAACTAAAAACTGCTTGCACCAAACTATAATATTGACAATTTTACCACCACTTCTTCTCCTTTTATCTACGGAACGGTCGAATGGAATTTCAGCTTAGTTTTAGCTCAAAATCACAGGTCAATCAATCTTAAACATTTTTAACAAACAAGTGTATCAATCCAAAAAGTATCGGCGCATTTTCATGTAATTTAGCCCATAATCTATTTATATATGCGCACTTTACGAATGGAATTTTTGTAAGTTAGGAAAGGGTTCAAGTCTGATTTACAGCAAAAAAAAATATTGTAAAGTGACAAAAACGAAAACAGTGTTTATCTTCACACGGCAGCGGTGTTTTTATATTTGCGAAAAAGACATATCCTTCCATATTTCAAGGATATGCTTAGATAGTTATCTGTGCGGGGGTCTATCGACATACCGATATAAGAAAATTCAATGTTTCCACATATCGCATCCAATGGAAAATCAATAACTCGGGAATACTTTAAAATAAATGCTTACCATCGACGACATATCTTGGTTTGGTATGTTTTGAATGTGTGGCTCTTATTTCCATATAACACCTGGTCTCGAGCCTTGAGCGGAACATATACTCTTATTCCTGCATATTCTCGCAGCCGTAATTCGGAAAAGTCGTAAAAACCAACAACCCCTTAAAGGATGGCAAATATTGGGAAATCAACGTCGAACCATCTCTTTATTCGTTATTTGGTACATATTTCGCCAGTTGGAAAATACGCTATCCATGAGGTGGGAACGTGTTGGAGGGTGGATGACAGTGGCGCGAATATGCTTTTTTTGTTCTTGCATACATTATTGAATTGTGTTCTCGAAAGATACTTTGGGGAAATAAACGCGAACATTAATAAATTACAACTCGGGTAATTCTAAATCGAGCGCAATTGATCCGTTAAATATTGAAAGTACATAGCCGAATATCGTGCACCCATCTGCGTTCAAATGCGAATCGTTAAGCAGTTCGAAATTGTTTTTCTGGAGAATAACCATATGTCATTGGTGTAAAAGAAGTACCCTGTAACCTTATAACCGCGACAATAAATTTTATGTAACCTGAAACATGATGACAACTTAGTATTTGCCATTTTTTAGAGTGAACTCTCCATATTGCAGTAGAGTGAGGGAGAAAACGTACAGATCGTTTTTTTTTAAATAATAATGTATTTTCAAATCTTAATAAAGAAGAAGTTTTTGCGAACTGTTATGTGATATTTACCAATATGGCAAAAGGTATAAATTCGTTATAATTTTGATTCTCCTTTATATGAATTTTTGAATATACATTATTATTATTAGTTTTTCGCCACCAAATTTTTATCCGTATAAAGTTACATTCGCATTTACTAAAATCAACTCCACATTACTTTTATATTTATTCACAAAGTTTTTTACTTGAAATAATTATAAAAAAAATATCAGTTGTGATTGACACAAAACTTTCCTCTGCAATATTTATTAGTCCGGGAAAAAAATATAACAAATTTTTTTTCAAATATCTCGAGAACCGTTAAAGATACGAAAAAATTCTTAAGGAAAAAAAATGCACGAAATTTCAGTACGAATTTCGAACTGTTCAGAAAGTTTCTGTCTTGCATCGTTCTCGAGTCGGTCTCCATTATTAATACAATACTTTCCCTCTATTTGATACTTTTTTCACACGAGAGTGTAATTTATTTACTTTTCAGAGAATTTTTTTCACACTAAACAAAAATTGTTAATTAATTTTCTAGCCTGCTTTTTCAATACGATAAGATTTTCTTTTTCTCTCTTCGTAGTACTACAGCCTGTTTCGAGCCTTGGTTTCCTGAATAATTTTTCTCCACTCGTTTCGGTTCAATGACCGCGTCCTCCAGTTCCTCAGGGATCGTTTATATCTTCGAAACTAAATTCATGTGGCACAACTGTTTACACTACGACATAATGTTGAGAACTTTATTCCTGAAAGACTCCCGAGCTTCCCATAAAAAACCACCAGAATAACTTTAAATCTTGACAACTTTTGCTAAGTGATTTTATTGTGAGATAGATGAATAAAATTCATGAAACAAATTTTGTATAAAAATCGCGGAAAAATTCAAGAAAAAATTGCAAGTGTAAACGGGGCCTTAGAAAGGCCATATAACCGACAGAGCATTTTACTGAAAATAACTTGATATTTGCTTTCTTATACGTAGTACAATATTTTTTTTTTGTGTTATGGGAGACAAAAAGAAATATAGTGTATTTTTTCTAAGGTTTTGTTCTTTTGCGATTGTTTTTTGATTTACCACAGTACAGTCGATTGTAAGATTCCCCGATTTTCGATCGTATATCGAATCAAAAAACACATTTTTTGTCCTCCCATAATCTATATCGAAATAGAGACACGATTCTAGAAGGGTTTTGTAGCGAAACGCTTCATAACAAAACGCCGTATATCGAAGTAAAACTCTTCTTTTCTGGAAATCGATTTTTAATTATTTGTTCATCGCTGAAATTTATTTTACCAAAATTTATATGGCTGAAAAGCTTTAACTTTAAAACAACGGAAATCAAATTTACTGAAAGCTCTCATTTCCGTTAGTTAATTGAAAATTTGGCACGTACTCCATTGAAATAGTGTTGGAAAATTGCATTCCAACAAGATTCAGTGCATTTGATTATAGTAACTAAATAAATTTAGCATTTTGAAATGTTTCATACACACATATAATATTGAGTTTTTCCCATTGACTGGTTATTTTTTATTTTATTTTATTTTGCAGTGTTCAGGAAACAGATGGCTCCTACTTTGAAAGTTTCACGGCGCTAGCATGGAAACGTGAAAACCGTCGAATGTCTGCCGAGACACGTGCTGAGACGCGTGCTGAAACTTTACCTGAAAATGAACGTGAACAACCTACTGATGAGATCCTCGACCGTTTCGATGAAAAGGAGAAACTTTATGTTGAAGTACTACATACCATTGCAAATACAGTCGGAGCTCCAGCACCTGGCGGACAGGTATGTTGTCAATTGATAAGCACACAAGCATAAAAAATAAAAAGACAAATATACAAAAAAAGACACCAAACATATCACATTAACAACACTTGAGAAAATGTTATCATACATCCATTTGTCGATTCAACTATGAACATTTTCGTCCTTAAGATGTGCAAAACAGATCCTCATGAATGCCTCAGCTTGGATCGGCGTGGAAATTATCTACGATTCCACAACGTGGCGGTTAATTAAGGTCTACTTTTTCCGTTTGCGATTTCCAACTTTTCTTTTAATTCCTCCGAAATGAAAAACAGAGTTATTTTTTTGGGAAAAAAAACTTTTTGCCTAAGCCGTGGAAAGTTTCTCCCTATTGCCTGGTTTTGTATCCTAAAGGCAAACAAATTTTTATTCCGCAGGCTATTCGAAATTACATCGAAGGGCTTTAAGCTCTTTGAAGGTCCCTTTTTTTTGAGAGTCGCACACCCACTTTGGAATTTTTTGTTCCCAGTCCGATGCCTAAATATGTTGCTCAAAAGGTGAACACATTAAAGAGAACTTTTATTGCCCTGATGGAAATGTTTCGTCGTCCTGTTGTGAATTGGAATTAAGACAAACCTTACCCAACCGTTGTACGGTTGTAAGATTAGAGGATTCTTTATTGCAAAAAATCGGGTTAGTGGCAAAAACTAAGGAACTTTTAGAGACGAGATAGTGGACGATTTCAATGGTGAAATATAATATCCTTCGAAGTTAATGGCTTTAAGTTTAGTTGGTTTTTTTTATATATTTTTATATTGCACAGTAAACGGTGAAGTTTAGCCGGTATACATGGCCTGATTTTACATTTAATTACCTTCCTGTCGGGCTTAATGAAGCTCGCGTGTCATGAATATTCATTTATCCACAAAAACCGCTACTCTCGGTTTCCGATGATTGGGGTTTAATGTGCATAGTCAACCAACTGCTGTTTAACTTTTGAAAATGCTAATAGTTTAGATAAAACAACACACTAAACTTACAAACATATTTGAAATTTAAACTAGATAAGGAGGGAACAAAAAACAACAGAAATCAAATTTACTGATGTACCTGGATTTTCTTGATTTCGTGGAACTATCTAAAACGTAGTAAATTTTGACTATGCTAAGAACTATTTTATAAAGTGAATTATATGGTGTTTGAGACTGTGTATTTCTCTTTTTTTTGAAAAAACTAATTGTCTGTCACATTCATTAAGGAAATATATATTTATTAATAAAAATAAATAAATAAAAACTCCGAAAAATGTGCAATTTTTGAATAATATTCGTTAGTTTTACACAAATATAGGGTTTAGTATAAGATATGCGCACAAACCGACTTCTAATTTGCTGATTTTATCGTTTTAAGTTTAGAAAAAAAATTCTTTGGTGTGCCGTGTAGCAGCGGAAGGATGTGGTAGGGAAAGGGACAGGTCGGGAGAAGGGGAATCTGGGGTTGGAAAAGGATGGAGGACGGTAGACTTAAAATTTCTGGATATTTTTTTGAGGAGACGGTAAGGTAGGAGGAAGGGAGAAAGAAAGGAAGGAAAAATTCGTGTCTCTCACCTCTCTCGCCTCCTTTCCCCGATTTCCCCTTTCATCATCATAGCCTTCTCCGAACCAATGAGTACCAAAGGAAGGGCGAGTGAAGTCGTCCACCTTCACTCGCCCTTCCTTTTGAATGGTTAAACAATTTATCTAATATCCTCATGAGCATGAGCAATAGAAAATTATCAAAATCTTATTCTCATAAGTACTCATCGAATTTTCAAATGCTCCTAGAGTTTTTCACTAAACATTTTGCACACTGCTCACGAGCAGAATAAATTACTCACGAGTAAAACTGATTGCTCATGAGTACTCATTAGTGAGCATCATCGATAAATCAGAAAATTACTGTATTTTAAGATTTGTTCAAAAATGTGTGTATACACTCAAATTATATTTTTTTTAATCAAAAATTAGAGTTCATACTCTATTTAATAAATCTCTGCCAAATTCGTGAGTGTCAATTTAAATTTTCGCTTTAATTCATCAACCCTCACATCCAGAAATGTAAAAAAAAAATCTTTTTCTAGTGGTAAATATGTTAAAGCATTTCGTCCATTCGATCTAATTTGATACAAATTTTTGAAATAAATATTCATTATTCACTGTAATTCGGTTCCGTTGAATTTTCTGGGATTTACGTGACAAGGATTCGGCAACCCAAACCTTTACTCTTAAATAAATAATAAGGCATGAAACAACACTCGTAAACACTGAACACCATTTACCCTTACTCGTACATTGCAACCGATTATATATAAATAACGAATAATATTTACTATGCTACGGTGGGTATAGTTAAATAGTATTTAAGGATCTTCATACATTCAGTAATTTTCCAGATAAATTACGGCGCTATTTGCTGTTGCGTCCCTTTTCAAATTCCTTGCAAACACCAGACATGGGCGTTAATAACAGTCGAATTACCGATTTCTTAAGGACCAAAAGAAAATCCGATATCCGCCCAATCTGTGTTGCTTAATTTTCCAACGTTTCCCACAATACTTTCCCATTTCACTTTGTGAAGTTTTTTTTTTCGTTCGATTCATTTACCCTGTTTACCGTGATAAACGTGTAATAGGTACCTACCCAACCCATGGGCAAAATCTTACTACTCGTACAACGTCTACGCCTTTCTGAAACACCAAAATTACTTTGGCACGCACAGTCTATCAATGAAATTGTTTTTTTTTTGTGATTCACATAATTGGTTTACCAACTCCAAAACTTTCCACTGTATTATTCTTATTAAAACTTTTATGAGACATAGGATTTAGAATTTCGTCTAACACGGCAATTTTTTTTTCAAGAAAAGCTTGTTATATAAATTAAATGCATGAAAACCGAGTAAAATTAAGTACTTTTTATTTTTGTTTAGAGGGGTAAAATGAGTTGTTTATTTTCTGGTATATAAAATTGTACAAGCATAAATGTATAAAATTGTGTGATCAAAAATCCGTTATTTAAATTATAATTTATATTTAATTCGATTTTTAAAAGCTTGTTTTTTTGTTGTCTGTCTGTCAGGGTCAAATCTTATAATTTAACTAAGCCCCAAATTAGATTTTTTCCGGAAAATTTGAGGAAAAGGATAATGACGTTATACTTATAGGACCTTCCGTTGTCCTTACATACTTCTTAACATCAG
This sequence comes from Chrysopilus asiliformis, assembly GCA_964034945.1. Lineage (NCBI taxonomy): Eukaryota > Metazoa > Arthropoda > Insecta > Diptera > Rhagionidae > Chrysopilus > Chrysopilus asiliformis. The sequence goes on from OZ035962.1 coordinate 8,572,146, forward strand.
AATCGGATTCAGCGACTCCAAAAACCCTCAAATGAGATTTTTTTTCCCGGGAAATTTGAAGAAAATGATAATCACGTTATCCTTACACGACCTTTCGTTATTCTTCCAAGGACGAAGTAGTGAAAATATTGTATTGCCATCGAAGTTACGAATTTTTGACGCAGAACAAGTTATTAAATTAGACTATTGAATTTTTGAATCAAACGCGAAATATTAATAATTCCTTTAAAACCAGTTAATGGATCAAACATCCCTTAAAAAACCGTTCGTTTTTAAAAATTTAAACGATGTACCACATATCTTAATAACCTTTACAAGCACCTTATTCTGGACCATTTAAAATAATACAGAGATTCGAGAGATTTTTCAGAATATTTCAATTGATTGTATCAAGCCGGCAATTTTTGAGAATACTGATAATGAGTTTCTGCAAAATTCAATAACAACACCAAATAATTATGTTACGGACGAGGTATAGCAGAGAACCTCATCTCCCTCGACGATTCAATTTTGCTTAGTAACGGGCGGTATTTTGGGGACACAAAATTATGTTTCCGTTGACATAACCAAAAACTCTACTAAAAATACAAAATTTCATGCAAATGTGTTTATTAATAAAAAGAAAATCTACTCATGTTCAATTAACAAATAATTTTATACTTTTTTCCCTGGAGCTTTCTTCAGTTTTTCTGGAATGTTTTTAACACAAAAAAATAGTTTTAAATTTTGAAAACACTTTAGAAACCCGTAAAAACGTTTTGTTTTAAATTAACTTCGAAATGCCTAGCGTTGGCAAATGGTATAGTGATTTTAAAATTTACAGTTACATCTTTAAATACAAATAAATGTTTTTTTATAGCAAACAAATCATTTAGATACAAAACCTATAAATTCAATTACCATTTTTTTACTAATCACAGTTTGCTCACTACAAAGAGGAGATGTACCTTCAGGCGCAAAGGGCTTTCGGTGTTGTACCAGATCGACATTATAGACTCCTGCACGCAGCTGCGGAAGAGAAACCCAAGATCGTCGTCCTTTCAATTGTAGTCCAAGAGGCTGAAGGATTAGAGGCGAAGGATGCAAATGGTAAGTAAAAAATGTCCGTAACGAAATTTCCATAAAGAAAGGGATTATAATCGATTAATCTACTTGATGATGTTACTTAAATGGATTTCTTACAATTTGAATAAGATAAACGAATACAATGATAGTCCTTATATCCTTAAGAAAGCGACCGGTACCTTTCTTAATGGTATACAAGATTTTGAATACGGGCTGAACGCTTTCCCTAGAAGTCTGTGGGGTTCTTAGCATTTAATTCGTCAAGATAAGTAAGCAAATGCGAGATATAGAGGACGTATTAAAATGTTAATCTTCTCATTGACTCCAGCAGAAAAAAACATAACAGCAAGTAAGGGCAAAAGAATAGATTTTAGATTCACCTTCTTTTGGATAATTTATCCGTGCTTCATGTCTAACTTTTGTTCGCCATTAAATAATATTTCAGTTGAATTCATCAACTTAACCGAAACAAATTTTACAAACTTACATACACATGGTGAATATTTATAGTCTTCGTAATATTTAGTATAGTCTTTTTGGGGTTTCATTCATTTCTATTGAGACGGGCATTTATCCCAAAGCTCGGGACATTTATCTGCAAAACCTTCTGCAGATCCTTCGTTAACCCAAATGATAACATAGCGTTAATGAGGAAAGTTAGTGATTTTGACCTACACCCCATGAAAAACGAAAACCATTCAAATACAATGAAACAGATTAATATGAAAATAGGCAGTTCCTTAACATAGGCCTAATAAAACGAGCTATTTTCCATTGGTGTGCCCTTATCAAATGTTATCTATGGAAAATTCATTAAGTCGCTTTATGGCCGCACTGACAGCTTCTTATCACTATCAATTTGTTTGTAATTTCTGTCAGTGTTTTTATCGTTGAATAATTAATTTTTTGCATGCGTGGTTCAGCGACAAATGGTATCTAATAATAAAAAGCAATATATCTTAATATTACGAAAACGGCAGCTTGTCAGAGTAGATAAATTTTTACGTTATTCATTAAATATTTTTTATCAAATGATCCCAAATAAGTTATTAAGCATTCATTCATTTATGACTCATTTTGAGCCAACAGTCGATTAAAGTAAAAAAAAAAGTTTTATACTAAATTGTGGATCATCTATAGATAGTGATTTTAATTTCATGATTAATACAAGAATAAGATCTATAAGCCGATTGATCTAAAAAATGTATCATGAATTATTTTTTAAGAACAAATTTCAACACTATTTTTTTGAAAAATTCCATTTATTCATAATGGGGACGAATTAGTGGAAGAGTAGGTATAATTACTGATAGAGGCGAATTATAGTGACATAAACCACCTCTCACTGTTAGTCTTTGACCAGAAACTTCTAAACCGAGTCCAAGTTTTTGGGTGCAACTAACACGAGGTACCTACTTTTCAATTTTATTCTTTTTCTCTATGAAAACACATTGCAAAACCGAACTGAATCTCCTCAATTAAATTTTGCATGGGTTGCGAACCATGCATAGGTTGCGTAACGTGGTTTTATAAGCAGAGAATTCACTTCCACTCTCTTCGTTTTTTGTCAACCTGATAAAATTTTACATAACGCGACATTTTCAGAAACCTAACTACCATGTCACTCAGGGGTTACATATTCATTACATTAATATGTTTTCAATTAATATACGGACACAAAAATGAGGGTGTTTGGGATGACAAAAGATTTCCATGTCCATAAGTCTGTCCGTCTGTCCGTCTGTACGTCTTTCCGTCCGTTAACACCATAACTTGCGAAAGGATTGAGATAGAGACTTGAAATTTTGTATAGTTACGTTTCATAAACCATTCCTGCCACTCTGCCACGCAAATGGAATACTTTTTTCCTATTTTCTCGAAAACTGTGCATCGTATCGAAAAATTTATGAAGACGAAATGTGTTTAGAATATGATTTTACATAACTGTTCCATACATCAATATGTAATCGGACTAATATTTTCCCCTCTCCTACAAATAGAGTTTTTAAATAAAAATTTTATCTGTCTTCACATAGAGTATTTGACGATTGCCCCTTGACAATTGTAGCTTTTGTTACGTCATCTTTGCTGTTGATAAGTAATACTTACAAATGTGTAGGTGCTCCAAAATCAATATGTTACCTTTTGGCGTGGTGCGACAAGAAGATTACCAGCATATAAAAAAAATATGTTTTCACTCAAAAAAAAATGTTTTCACACATTTTAAGTAATCAATGGAATTTATAAATATTTTATTTAAAAATAGAGATACGCCTCCTGTTTTGGCCTACGACCAAAAAACACTCCTGTCTTTAGCCTACGATCTCAATTTTTTCGGTCAGCCTTGAATCTCTTGTTTTTGTTCAAAATTTTATTGTGTACTTGTAGGCGTTTAAAAAAATATTTTAAATTACAAACGTGAATTTGTAATATAAACAAACATTAACTCAGAATATTGTAAAATGTTTGAAAAGAACAAAATTAAATATAAATTCTAGTTTTAACCACTCTGATTATGAATAATGATAATCAAACGAAATCAATTAAATTCAAATTTCGTATTACATTCTTGCAATAAATACGTAACTTTATATAGACAATATGCTAGTAAGAAGAAAATCTCAAACAAATATTATGTTCGAACCCATGTTATTGTTAAGTTGTTAACAAAACAAGATTTCAAATTAAACTTTTCGGTTTGATGATACAACAATATAAATGGAAACAACGACAAGAAAGTTTTATAAATCTGATAGCAAATCATGATAAATAGTGGTGTAAATCCATAAAATTGTACACGTTTGAAAATTCAATAAAATAAAACTTTGTGATAGACAGAAATGAAAGAAGTGAGGCAAAGAGAGAGTAAGAGACACAAATGATTCCCCAAGGAAAATTGGTCTGTGGGTAAGCCAATAGTAGAGTTTTGTAAACAAATAAATCTCCTGTGCCATAAACTTTACAATAAAATTAAACAAAATCCAATTACAAGATAAGGCATGAAACTCATTTTGCTCATCGAACTTTATCAGCGGCATCTGCCATTGAAGTGTTCAACGTGCGACGGTAAACTTTTCAAGTATTTTATAAGAGTATGGAAATATTTCCACTAAGTGTCATTGCAAATCACAAGTCTCTTATTGTAGAATTATTAGAAAAGTTTCATATGGCAATAAACTACTATAGAATATAACAGAAAATCTTTCTATAAAATCAAAGTTAAAAGAAAAGTACTTGTGAAAGAACAAGGACATTTTATAGACAGGGAATCTAATTTCAGGATCTTTGGTATATTTTATTAACCTCACGTGGTCTTTTTTCCATTGCTCTGTTAATAATACATCAACAAATCAAATCACTCAAATAAGCCTACAACAAGCTCACCTGATCCTTGGAACTCCTTTTGCATTTTCCTTTTCTTTGAGCTGTTCTTTTTATTTTTACTTGTTTCCCAGTTTCTTATTTAAGTTCTCGTAAGAAGGCGAAGGACATTCTTAGAGAATTTTCCCGTTGAATGTATCTTTTTAAAAAAATCCTTTTTTTCAGATTTGACTATTGTCTGATAAATGTGGGATCTCTTTCAATTCAATTCAATTTTAGGTCAGTAGGAACTTTAGGTCGATGCAAACAAAAGTTAAAAAGTCACAAATATACATGAATGAAATGGTGAAATAAGAAATCCTTAAGGGCTTCACGTAAATGAATCCATTCTTTGGAAAATTTAAGAAGAGTATTTTTGTATAAATGAAATCGAATGACAAATACACATAAAATCAGCTTCTTTTATTATTATACGCCTTTGTCCGAGTTACGTAATTTGTCACGTTAACACATCCTGTTTCCCAATGGATGAATAAGAAATAGGGAATCAAAGTATAAAAAATCCCAAATTAGTTTGTTAACTAAATAAAAAGTGACGCACTTGCTTACTTAGCTTTCAATATGGTCTTGTAATTTTCCACATGAACTCTATTTGATGTATAGGCAGGCTAGCATTAAAGAAAAATAGGGCGAAAGTAGTTTTTTTTCAATTTCTGTGAATATATTTTCTACAACACAAATAAAATAATATTTTTTTTAAATACAAAAACCATTTTTCAGACGCTGTGTATCAGAAATAAAAGCGAGATAAATATTTTGTTATTTTTTTATGCTTTTATCTGGTTTTTATTTCTGACACGGCGGGCGGCGCCAATAAAAATATTTTTTTCCATTTCAGCACATTTTTTGAATGAATATGACTAAAATCCAAAATTACGTCTGCCTTTAGCCACGCTTATATGTATATACTTTTTAGTCATATATATCCTTGCCTTTGAGATATCCTTACAGACCTTTTGACTCCAGAATCAGATTAAGCGACCCCAAAATCCCCAGATGAGATTTTTTCCATAAACTTTTAGAAACCGGACAATCAATTTTTTCTAACAGGACCTTCCGCTATCCTTACAGACTTCTTAACGTCAAAATCGGAGAATTCCGGATGAATTTTTTTCATTTTTTGAGACCTGAAATTAAGAATAAAATCAAACATGTAAATGTCCTTTCGTTCATAAAATTTTATTTTGATGAAAAAATAATGCAAATTTGTTTAATGAACCTATGGCTTGGCTATACTTTACTCCTACGTAAATATTATATTTCCCTTGTTTAATTTGGTAACATACGTTTATTTTAATAACCAAAAAAATTACCATTGTGAAAGAATGAAATTAAAAATATTTGGAACAACAGATCTCTCCTGTTATAAATTCTACATTGTATATATTTTGGGTAGAATTTCTGTTGTGCTTCATTAAAAAATAAACAATTTCAATTAATTTCCACGAGAATATGTTCATATTTATTTAATTTTACATTTCTACTCTGGGGTTTTTTTTCAGGATTCAGCGATCCTTATTGCATGCTGGGAATTCAGCCGGGTGCTGGAGCACCTGTCTCTCCGCAACCGATGCCGTTAACACCTAGGACTCTCTCCGATGTTGGATTCGATACCAATTCCGATTCGCCGTCCCACGATAAAATGCGAAAGCACAGCTTTCGATTGAGCTTCAAGCGGAAAGAGGGCGGTACACGTCGGGAACAAAGGGACTCCCTTGGGGGTCCTGTTCCAGCCAAATTCATTCGGGCAACGTCAATTAAACCACACACACTCTGCCCAAAGTGGAACGAAAAATTCAAATTGTGAGTAAATTAAATCGATTTTAATATTCAGATTTTAATTTTATTTTTGCCCGTAATATGTTAACAATCGACACAATAAAACTGGGATCCATTCAAATGCAAAATCGATACTTTTTTTTAAATTATTTGTATGGCGTAAATATGTATGTAAAACCATTTGATACCTAGTCCATTTTTTTAAATTAAAAATTAATAAAAAATCTGTTGAAAATTACGAAATATTAATAACGGTTAATATTAATTTTACAGGTTTTTTAATGCGTTTGTATTGCATATACTGATTTTTTTTATATTCATTATAAAATTCAAGACTTTTCTATTTTTTATGTTCTATATGACTAAACCAACATAAGGAATAATAGTTTTGATCTAGTGTGTGCTGCTGCGTGTTAAATTTAAAATGATGAAAAGGTTTGATTTTTGCATACCCGTCTCTCTGTCTGGTTGACACCATTTTTTTCAAAAAAAAAATTTTCTCAACCCAGTACGAAACACCAAGCGAAGTTTCTTCCAAAAATACGAACTTCGAGGCTTCTATCCTTAATGGGTTAATCCAGTTTGGAAAGTTTGGTGTTATATAGCAAAGCCGTGGCATGGGAGAGCTAGGGCCCTCGCCCCGTGCGCCACTCTAAATGTACACCAAAATTGCCACTAGCCGAATGTAAATTTTAGGTGAATTCGACAGATTCAAACCGTGGGGAACAATCTTTTTATTTAGATCAGTGTTTCCCAACCTTCTTGGCTGGTGTACCCTCTAGCGAGTTAGTTTTTTCTCGTGTACCCCCTTATACAATTGTATACAAAATGTTGACATAAAATGTATCACGAAAATCGACGTATTGAGAATTATAATATTATATTCTAAAACCACACTGATAAGTTTATAAGAGATTAAAAAAGAACTATTTGCGACGCAGCAAAGATTTATAATAATAAAAAGCTCAAATAAAAGGCGATAATAGTACTAATAAATAGAGTAGGCTGCTTTACTTTGGCTAAAAATTAAAGTATTACTAAAGCGCCTAACTGTAAATACCATTTCATAGTGATTGTTAGTTTTGTGTAAAATGTGGTGATACAAAATAACGTATGCATCTGACCCTCCGGTAGTACACGTAGCTTTATTTTTAAAAAAAAACATACATACCACCGGCGGGTCACGCGGCAGCCAACGTATTAACCATATAAGTTGTCCGCCGGAAAATGTTAACTGCGGGTTTCACGAAACTTTAACATAAAATCTAAATCGAATTAGCAGAGGCCGCTAAATCGAATTAGCAGACTCTGTTTGTTTGAAATTCGCCCGTTCGAGTTAGCAGTCACGAAAAATTTCATTAAACCCGCCATAAATGTCACTTAAGGCTTCAGTACAGCATTGAAGCGAATAATCATAGATCATTATAAATTTTCAAGCACACAAAACCGCATTTTACAATTTTTTTTTTTAGAAAATGAGGACACGCCAATACAATTTTTACCCCGGGTGCCGCTTTGCCCATGTGTTTTGTAATTTTTTGTCGAAAACCGTTAAAGATTCGTACAAATCGTTAAAGGACAAAATGTGAAAAATGTCTGCATCCGTTCTCAAGTCGGTATCCGTCATGAATACAATACTTCCCCTTCTGTAGCAGAGGAAAGTAAAAAATCAGAGAAAGACTTCTCGATTTAGTTACATAATCTCTGACCTAATTAATAAATATCTGCAGAGAAAAACATTTCCAGTGTACCTTGTCTGACCGAAATCGTTCATAAAATGTTTATTTAAATGTCCGTCAGGCACAAGCTTCCAAATAAACGAAAAATGTTTTTAGAATCCTATGAATCCTCACACGAAGTTTTACGATTTTTTTCACATTTTAATGGAAAATATTTGCATTTCATACAAGTAAAATCTTTGAAAATAGAATTCCACATCAAACGAAAATTAAATTACAATATTTATAAAGAAATTGTTTGTTAGGCTGGTAACTTTAAATAAGACCTCTTATTATCCCCTGAGGCTAATTTCTTAATTATATTCATTTAGAATCATATATTCGAAATTCAAATGAACCAAATTTAAATATTTATTTCTCATCTAAGTATCCCCATGTTTATGTTTCGGGTATAATAACAAGATGAGATATAAGCAAACCTTCTTCAAGCTCTAAAAGATTTCACATGACTCCGGCTGATTCATTCATTTAGTTATCCTTTGTTTCGTGTAATTTCATTCCATCTGAATTCTCGTCGTCTCAGCGTTTACATACGACAGGATTAATTGACTTTTTGATATTTTGTGTACTTTCAGTGATATAGACGACCTCAATTCGGATATATTTCACTTAGATATATGGGACCACGATGACGAAAGTTGCGTTTTAGACGCTGTCTCACGTTTAAATGAAGTGCGAGGCGTCCGGGGTTTAGGTAGATTTTTCAAACAAGTTTGCCAATCGGCACGCCAGGGTTCACAGGACGACTTTTTGGGGTGCGTCAACATTCCAATTGCTGATATCCCGTCAACAGGACTCGAAGGCTGGTTCAAACTTGAAGCGCGTAGTCAACGAAGCACCGTTCAAGGACGCATTCGCCTAAAACTCTGGTTATCGACTCGCGAGGATCACGGCACATCAGAAGAGGATAGCGCCGTGGAAATTGCGAAAATCGAAAAGTTGCAGATGGTTTTTATGTCACACGAAATCTCAACGCATGAACCATCGTGGACTTGGAGTGGAGAGCTTCCAGGCCCAGCTCTAACGATACTTCATCAAATGGGTGTCCAAGGTGATCTATCCGATCTTCAGTGCGCCCTAGCAAGGTAACTTTTATCCTGAAAGTTAATAATTTTTTTTATGATTTTGCCAAAACTTCCATTTCTTATCCGTCTAGATATGTAGCAGCAGTCCGACTAAATCGTTCCACGCCAATCGATCCAAAATTCATCCACAGACTCCTAATCGATGTGGACAAACTTTGGAATCAACCGAACCAGGAGCAGATCACCCGCGATTTAGAACTTTGGTTGGCCGAAGCGATGACTGGTTTTGTGGACAAATCATTAAATCAGATCCGTCGACATCGGGATATATTTCCAGCATTGCATCCACCATCTTTAATTCGTTTAGAATTTTTGCTGCGGAGTTTAGGCCTTTTGGGTTCAATGAAGGCATTTCGGCAGGTCTGTCCATTCAATAAAGGTGTCCGTGGCGAAATCGTCGGTTCTCTGCGGAAGGGATCAGTTCAATGGGCACAGCATTTTCTACGAGACTCACAACGATGTCAAAACCCTTTAGTCAATTTTACAACAACTTTAATAGCCGACCTACAAATAGGTTTAACGTACTATCATTCGCTTTTTGATACGTAAGTAAAATTAAATCATTTTATAAAGCCCTCTTTTACAATAAATAAAAAAAAGTGAAATATCTGAGGCAACCCTTTCGTGCCCTGTGTGCTCTCCATAAGACATGTTGTAATTTTCAAGTGCCAAAACGTATAGTATGGCTTTATTTTGAATTTTTTTATCCACACGACTGAAAGGGAATCAAAACAAATCGAGATTCAAAATAAATTTTAAATTGCATGTGGCACATAGTTTAAAGCAGTATAATTAAAAATTGCTTGTTTTATGAAAAATATTGCAGGTAGTTGTGAGAGAGTGAAGCTGGCTACGATGAATTTAAGAAAAATCCCCTCTCTGCTCTACAGTTTCTTTTAATGTTCCGTAGTCTGCATAGCTCCCGATTAATGTTCTAAATACTCCTAAATATTGATAGTTGAGAAGATATTGAATAATGTAAAAAAACTCTTTTTGGAATTCGCTCCTATACTTAACCTTACTTTTTTCCTCATCAAATCGACGCTCCTTGACAAAATCTAACTTCGGCCTTGAAACATTATTTTGTTTTTTTCATTTCAGAACAAATGGTATTCAATACTTTAGCATAATTTATAAACAATTTGATGCCATGCTGGCGGAGGAGGTAACTTCACGCATGGAAACCGGTCAAATACCCGGAACATCACTATGTCAATTCGCAGTTTTAGAGGGCGACAAGGAGCCCGTCGACATTCGACCCTTTGAACTTTATCTAGCCTTACAAGTAAATGCCAAACCGCATCGCCTCCTTCTGGGATTAGTGAGTCTAATGAAATGTTTTTTTTTTATTTTGACAGGAATTTTCAATTCTTAAGCAACATCTTTCGGTGACACCGCAACCTCCGGAAAAGCCTCTGGCACTGCAAAACTTCCACGATTGGTTCATGCCCATCGTCGAGCGATGGCTAATAGTTAGTAAGGCTAGAGCTCTGCAGCGTGTTCGCGCATCAATTTCGCTAGATCAAATCTGTGAGGGTGAACGAATTGTTAGACATAGCACTTCATCTGTCGATACAGCGTCTTGTTTCTATCAAATGAAAGAATTCTGGAAAATGTTGCAGTGGCCAGAACTCAACACCGCAACTCATTTTGAAGCCCAACTAATTGACGCCGCGTGTTCGGCCGCCATGCACTATGGCGATTTGATTCATCAAGCATTGGCCGATAGTGGTTATTACGAGCAGACGGGTCCATTTCGAACGTCGGACGACATGTGTGTGACGGTTAATAATTTGGAGTATGTCCGGAGAGCATTATCTGACTTTAGGCCAGATGGTCAAATATTGCATGACAACGCTGAAGCACTTTTAGAGTCTAGTCTTTCACAATTAGAAACACGTGCCGAGAGAGTACTTTCTAAGCTTGGCCCATTAATGCAAGTCCCCCTACAAAAAGCTGTCTTTCATTTAGCTTGGTCCCCCGACTCCCTTCCAACTAATCAAGCTATTGTCCCACTATTAGAGTACCTAGATGTCCACCTATCTGCCTTAAATAGCGCTCTACTAACTAAGAATTTTAACCGTGCCCTTACACTTATCTGGAACACGGTGCTAAATGAATTATCCCGTCAGATGGATACCGGTGCTGATGGCGATCGACCATCAAATTTCCATGATCGTCTTCACGAAGCACTTCAGCTTCTTGTCGATTTCTTCAACGCCGAAGGACTCGGCTTGCCCATGGAGTTTCTGCATTCGGATGTGTATTGGCGTGTCGAGCAGCGATTACAGTATCATAAAACTGACACGGAAAAACTTATGGATCTTTTCTACATGCAGAGGCTGCAGGAGCAATTGGTTGCCGCTGCCCCAGGACCCTATGGGATTCTTGCCGTCCGCGCGTATTTTAATCATGATTCTTTGTGTGTTGAGGTCCTGCACGCCAGGGATATAATTCCTCTGGATCCAAATGGTTTCAGTGATCCTTTCGTTATCATCGAATTACTTCCGAGGCGAATATTCAGCCATTGCGCCGAACAACAGACCAACGTTCATAAGGTAGGAACACTCCATATGTTTGATAAGTATAAGATGACCTTTAGTATACTTTTTCGGGCTTTTTATTCTTAAAAATTATGTCCCTTGTCTTGTCAAGTTTTTTTTTATTTACTTTATTCTCCTAAGACCTGAAAACAGTATTTCTTCGTACTGCCACCTTATTAACCTTATTAAAAGAAAATTTCTAAACTGTGCGGATATAGAAAATTTGAATTCGTTTCATTTACAGAAAACATTGAATCCCATTTTCGATGAATGTTTCGAGTTTTCCGTTACTCTGGAACAATGTCAGCTTGAAAGTTCCATGATAGCGTTTACAGTAATGGATCATGATGTTTTAACGGCAAACGATTTCGCTGGGGAAGCATTCCTGGCGCTCGGCACTATCCCTGGAGTTGCTGATTACAGTACAAGTGTAGACAACTTTCATGGTTTGAAACAGGTCGATTTACCATTAATGCAGCAACACGATAAAAGTAAGTAGATTTTTTTTTTATACCCGTATGGTGAAACCAAAGGGTATATTAACTTTGCCTTACCGTTTGTAACGCCAAGATCCCGTCATCGCCAAGAACAAAAGTTATTTAGGATATGATTCTACATAAAACTCCCATACATCAAAATCCGATTGGAATAAATTTTAAAAAATCTTATTGGAAAGTTTGACTTCAAAGTGGAATTTTGGTATAACTGTTCGAATTTTGATACGAATATCACCATACGGGTCTCCAATGATTGCCAGATTGGCAATTATAGCTTTTGTTATGTTTTAAAAATATGTTTAGGTGTACAGGATTCAATAAAAAAAACCCCAAAGCTGTGATATTTGATAAAACTTATCCCGAAATTATATCGACATCAAATATTGAGAAATTCAAAAAAAACATTTTTTTTTGTGTAACAGAAACCTTACCAGAAGTAAATCTGAAGCAAATATTTAAAAAGTTTCATAAAATCCTTCAAAAAATCGCTGTCTTTATATACTTAAATACTATCGATAACTGCAAATGTTCAAAAGGGACCCAAGTTTCAAAAGAAACGCAAATATCTTGTTTATTATCTGCCCGTGTTTATGTGGTAGTTTGATGAGTCGTTTTAACACCGACAGAATTTTGTCAAAAACAAAGAGCGAAAACCCCGTAAAACCTTAATAATGGAAAACAGGATAGGGTGAAGAAAAACTTTTTAAAAAAATTTCTCTTTTTTCCTATAATTTTAATTTTTTTTTACAGAATTTGGGTCAGACACTGTCACTGTTTTTAATGATGTTTCATTACTTAAAAGAAAAGATGAGATGTGATAATAAAAATACTGACAAAAACAAATTCAAATTGCAATGTCAGCTATAAAAGCCTAAAACGTGGAAAAACGCAAATCACAAGAAAAATAAATAAAATACTCGATCGGAAACAAACAAAGGAAGACACGTTTCTATTTTATTTTTAAACTATTTGATTTTTGCCTTGGCAACTGCAGCACTTCTCTTATTTAAGTTTTTTTTTAAAACCAACATTAGTTTTTATCTATAACCAAACTCAACTTTCTACAATCAAAACTATCTTTTGACCTTTCTTGTTGCATAAATAAATACGAAATTTTATTATTTTTTAATGGTTTTATAGATCATCCAATCCTTCAAATACTGGAGTCACGTATAACAGATAAGCAAGCAGTTGATTTTGTTAGAAAACAGAAGGCACGTTTAGCATCATAATCGGAAATCACCACAACAACAAGTGATAATAAAATGTCAATCAAAATAAAGTAAAACTAAAATTCATACCAAAGGAATTTTGTAGAATAAAATTTAAAAAAAAAATCAATTTAAAGTTCATTCATTGAAATCAGATATTATTATGGAAAAATATAAAAAAAAACAACATTAAATAACATAAAATAAAAACTTCGAAGTAGTGAAAAAAATATGATTTAGATAAATTTATGAATTAAATTATCGGTATACTAACGACTAAAAAGGGCAACTATACATAAAAACAATTAAAATGAGTAAAAATTAAAAATTATTGGGAATAAAATTTAAACGATAAAAAAAATTGAAACTATGTTCTTGTGATCAAATTTTCTATTAACCGTGTGCTCCTAAATGATTTCTTTTCAAGGCATAATATTTTGAAATTGAACAGAACAATTCAATGTTTTCACTTTGTAACTGTACGTAAATATTTTTTGTAAAATCAACTAATTATTAAAAAAAAACAGACTAAAAAAGACTATCAACTGTAGTAAATTTATCAAAAACAATTAATATAATAAAAATATATGATTAGAGGTTAAACCACTGATGAATCATTAAAATGAAATCAATATTTAAATGCTAAATATATAGGAATATGATTATAAAAAAATGTTAAATAATTGTAAAAAAAATTTAACCGTGTAATGTATTTGCCTTCGAAACCGCTATACGCAAACTATGGAATTTTAAAAAAAAATATTTCTTTTTAAATCGTTTTTATATTTTTTTCATGCTTTTCTAAGTGAAAAATGCCATAATTTAGAATAGCTTAATGGGTAAGTCTAAAACTAATATTAACCATACAAAATATATGAATATACTATAATTATGTGTAAATAAACTAGCGGTGATTTATGATGTAAAGTTAACCAAAAAAAAAAGGTAATTTACCAACCAAAAAAAATCCTTATGAAAAAATTTGATTTTACACTTCAACTATGGAATTTTTTCGAATCAATTTTAATAGAATCACTTAAACTATGGATTTTGTCGAATCAATTTTAAAGACAATCATTTACAATTCTGTCAGGTTGTTAAAATTAAAGAGTTCTGAAAAAACCAAATCATTTTCTGTACAATTTCAACATTACAATTAAATTATTTCACTTAATCTATGTTTTCTATTTGAATAAAATGTGTTTGTATTGCATCTAAAATGATACAAACATAAAAAAGCATTAGATTCTAAAGAATAATAAAATTAAAGAAAGATGTTTAACATGGCAGTACTTTCTTAATTAATATAAAATTAATATTTGCATCATATAATCATACGCGATCTAAGTACCCACCCCAAAATATCAAGGAAAAAAACACAATTTTTTACCTAAAAAAATTAGTGCGCTTCTTAGTAGTTGTAAAAAAAACTTTTGCTAACATGAGCTTTTCTTTAACAAAACAAACAAAATGGAATCCACAAAAGACGAAAAAACGATATTTTTATGACACAATTAATTAAATACTATGAGTATAAAATGAACACCGAATTATTATATTTGTACTAAAAGTCTATATGAAGTAATGAAACTTCATAAATATTTTCTCGACATTATATACATATACCTAATTATATAAATATATATTTCTATACATGTACACACAAAAATTGTAACTAAAACAACTGATGAATAAATAGACTATAAAACTAAATATGAATAAAAATTTATTTAAAAAAACATTTACGAAACAACAAAAAGGAGAATCTATTTATTTCATTGTTATATAAATATTAAATCCAATATATGTCAATGTGAATATTATGAGTATTGAATAATAAAAAAAATGAGGAATATAAGAAAAAAATATAAATAAATGAAATATAAATCCTAAAAAAAAGATTTTGGTTTTTTATAGAGAATTCCCCGCTGAATCATATCTTTTTATACCCGTATGGTGAAACCAAAGGGTATATTAACTTTGCCTTACCGTTTGTAACGCCAAGATCCCGTCATCGCACAAAAAAATGAATTACACCAGTGTGTTTAGAATGATAAAAAAAGTTGAATTTAGCATGTCCGTCCGTCTGTCCGTCTGTCCGTCCGTCCGTCCGTCCGTCTGTCTGTCTGTCTGTCTGTGGCGCGGATTGCGGGCGCATGGATTGAGCTAGAGACTTGGAATTTGGCACAGGTCCGTTTTTCGTAAAATGCGAGGCTAAGTTCGTTAATGGGCGAAATTGGACCATTAGGGGGGGTACCCCCCATACGAACGAAAACGTTTTTTGCGAATATCCCAAAAACGGTGCATCTTATCAAAAAAGTCCAAGAACAAAAGTTATTTAGGATATGATTCTACATAAAACTCCCATACATCAAAATCCGATTGGAATAAATTTTAAAAAATCTTATTGGAAAGTTTGACTTCAAAGTGGAATTTTGATACGAATATCACCATACGGGTCTCCAATGATTGCCAGATTGGCAATTATAGCTTTTGTTATGTTTTTTTTTTGTTTTTTTTTCAGATTTTTAACATAAATTCTTAAACATTACGTTTTCTCATTGTAACTAGAAAGCAAAAGGTAAGCTCACAAATAATTCGTGACTGGTGAAGATACTTTTCAGCAGATATCCAGTAAATCTTTTGTCATCACAAACACCATAATGAAGTTCATTTTTATGTTCTACGATTGGTTCAATGCATTAGAAAAATAGTAATATACTACTACAGTGAAACCTGTATGAACCGGACCCTGAATAAGTCAGAAACGTGTCTTAAGTCGGACAAATTTCCTGGTCCCCTGTGAATCCGACTTATCCAGTTTTTATCCAGATTCTCATATAGATTTGATTTGTCAACCCTTGTGAAATGCCAAATGTGGAGAAAGATCAACCTTATTTTTTTTTTTAATTTCAAATTTTCAGGGATGACAAACGGAAAAAAATCGTTCCGTTATACATACATTTCGTTATTCAAATGTTGTTTCGTTACGTTATGTTATTTTGTAACGATAAAAAATTTCATTTCGTTATGTTATAAGGTCTGTTCGATATGAATCCTGGACTTACTCGGAGTAAAATTTTTTACTCTTTTCTGTTCGATATGAGTCCTGGACTTTCTCCGAACACATATCGAACAGAAAAGTGTAAGTCCAGGACTCATCTTTTCAGTCCTGGACTTACTCTTGCTTTTAGCTGGAGTAAACTTTTAACAGCTGATATTTGTCAGACATAACCTCTCTTTTACAGTGTTTGGAAGTCAAGAAAAATTTATAAAATGTGTAATTATGAAAATTTATATGTTGAAAATCATGACGGAGAATTTCGAGTATGCCAAGTTGAGCGTAAGTTTACAAAACAGGTTTCATGAAATACATTTAATATATTAAACGACAGTGACTTACTCTGAACTTACTCCGATAAAAACAAATTCAGAGTAAGAAAATCCGCCATTTTGTGGAGTAAAGTGAAAATATTCGGAGTAAGTCCAGGACTTATATCGAACAGACCTATAATGTTATTATTTTCTTACACGGTAAAAGAAAACTAATATTTAATTGAAAAGAAGTTCAAGTCAATAAGTATGCATGCAGTTTAATTTTTACAAATATTTTTGACTTATCACTGTTAGGATATATTTGAATCTTGTAATTCTTCGAGATTTTAAGTTTAAAAAAACCGCAACTTGGAATTTTATAAAGATCTTTTTACAACGTGGATATCAGGTAAAGTTAAATCAAGCATCAGGAACAGAAATACAAGGCTTTGAATTTTGTACTGGAAACTAGCAAAATTTTGAACTAACCAAGCTTTTTATTTTAATTATCTCATTCTGTAGGATTTTAATACTTTTCTTTGAATAATTTCGAGCTACAGGTCACTTTGGAATATTTATTGAGCTATTTGATCAAATCTAATTCTGTGGCATATTTATACCCGTATGGTATGTACATATATACCAAAGGGTATACTAACTTTGCCTTACCGTTTGTAACGCCAAGATCCCGTCATCACACACAAAAATGAATTACACCAGTGTGTTTAGAATGATAAACATAACAAAAGCTATAATTGCCAATTTAGCAATTATTGAAAACCCGTATGGTGATATTCGTATCAAAATTCGAACAGTTATACCAAAATTCCACTTTGAAGTCAAACTTTCCAATAAGATTTTTTAAAATTTATTCCAATCGGATTTTGATGTATGGGAGTTTTATGTAGAATCATATCCTAAATAACTTTTGTTCTTGGACTTTTTTGATAAGATGCTCCGTTTTTGAGATATTCGCAAAAAACGTTTTCGTTCGTATGGGGGGTACCCCCCTAATGGTCCGTTTTTGCCCATTAACGAACTTAGCCTCGCATTTTACGAAAAACGGATCTGCGCAAAATTTCAAGTCTCTAGCTCAATCCGTGCGCCCGCAATCCGCGCCACAGACAGACGGACAGACAGACAGACGGACAGACAGACGGACAGACAGACAGACGGACAGACAGACGGACGGACATGCAAAATTCAATTTTTTTTATCATTCTAAACACACTGGTGTAATTCATTTTTTTGTGCGATGACGGAATCTTGGCGTTACAAACGGTAAGGCAAAGTTAATATACCCTTTGGTTTCACCATACGGGTATAAAAAATCGAATTTTGCATGTCCGTCTGTCCGTCTGTGGCGCGGATTGCGGGCGCACGGATTGAGCTAGAGACTTGAAATTTTGCACAGATCCGTTTTTTGTAAAATGCGAGGCTAAGTTCGTTAATGGGTAAAAATGGACCATTAGGGGGGGTACCCCCCATACGAACGAAAACGATTTTTGCGAATATCTCAAAAACGGTGCATCTTATCAAAAAAGTCCAAGAACAAAAGTTATTTAGGATATGATTCTACATAAAACTCCCATACATCAAAATCCGATTGGAATAAATTTTAAAAAATCTTATTGGAAAAATTGAATTCAAATGAAATTTTGATACGCCGTTCAATTAAATCACCATACGGGTTTTCAATAATTGCTAAATTGGCAATTATAGCTTTTGTTATGTTTTTAAGTTATCGTTGCAGCTTAATGTCCTTTTAGTTTTAGATTTTTGACAATTTGCAACTAAAATATGTAGTATGAATATTCGTCAAAGGCCATAGAGGGATAAGGGAACAAAAAGTGCCCCCAGAGATAGAAGCTTGAAATTTTTTTCGTAAGTTGCCACCATTACAACAAATATTTTCCCAAAATTTCAGTCCAAAAAAACGAGTAGTTTTGGAGAAAAAAAATAAAATAGGATTTTTTTGAAAAAATTCTAGCTCCCGAACGGGTTAACTGATTTTGATGAAACTTGTCGCAATTTTTTCGTTGAAAGTCATAGTTTTAAAAAAAAATATAGCAAAAAAATTAAGTGTGAGGAACCGTTTGGAAAAAATATTTTTTGTTTTTAAAAAATTATAACGGTAACTTAACGGTTTTGCACCACTTTTATTTTTTTCTCAAAAACTCCTTAATCCCTTACCTACAAAACAAAAAAAATTACAGGGCAATCGGAGAGGTACTTCATATTCAAAAAAAATAAAATGTGAAGGTAGTCACATTATCATATGTGAAAGATGAATGAATTTGTGAACTAAATAATCCAGGAAAATTAGGATTTAACCTCTTAAAAAATCCTAGTTAACTGGATTTTTGCACAGACCTTTATTTTGACATAACGAACAACGTCCCCAAAGTCCATTCCAGAATTGCGCCGGCGTCGTGCGTTATTCAAGGTCAAAGGTCCCGAAAATCAGTTTTGTACGTTTATCTCACTTTGTACGGGTTATACGTCTTTTTGAGGTTCAGATGAATTAATCACAATAAAATTCTCTACAAAAAAGGTTAAATACAATTTTCTTGTAGGACAAACAGTTTTCGAGATACAAGTCGTCAAACTATGCGTCGCACAGAGAAATCGCTATTATTCAAGGTCAAAAGTAAAAAAAAATCGTAAATATCTCGCTTTGTATAGCCTGTACGCATTTTTTGTGTTCAGATGAATTACTCCTCCGAAAATTCTCTACAAAAAAGGTTAAAAAAATTTTTTTTGTAGGGCGAATAGTTTTCGAGATAGAAGTTGAGAAACTGTGAACTGTATATTCGTTTCCCCACCGCCATTAAGGTAGAATGCAAGGCGCGTTTTACCTGTACTACCTGGCTGCAAGAAATTGTTGTTAAATGTCCATCCCCACTGTTGAGGGTCTAAGTCTTTTCCAAGCCAAGTTTGCACCTGATAATATGGTGTTGTGCGGCTCCTATTGTGGGTGGAAGTGAAGATAATTTAACTGCCTTATTGAGTCTTGTCGAAGTATTCAAGCAAGAGAATTGCTCACGGGATATTATTGCCAGAAATGGAACACTTTTTATTTTAGCAATGTACGGAGCTCCAAAAACTGAATACTCCTTCGACAATTATCGCTACTTGAGTTTCGCTAAATCTACAAGACTCAATAAGGCAGTTAAATTATCTTCACAAACTTGGCTTGGAAAAGACTTATGCTACATTTACACGAATGACAAATTTGTCATTTTTTTCTTGTCATTATGTTAATTCCCGTGTAAATGGCATAATTTTTGTAATTTTTTCTGTCAGAAAATGTCAATCTCTCATAAAAGAATGAACTTGTCCATTCTTTTATGCCAGATTGTCATTCGTGCAAACGCAATATTAGTTATGACAACTTTAGTATTCAACTTTTGTCATAACTAATATTGCGTTTGTACGAATGACAATCTGGCATAAAAGAATGGACAAGTTCATTCTTTTATGAGAGATTGACATTTTCTGACAGAAAAAATTACAAAAATTATGCCATTTACACGGGAATTAACATAATGACAAGAAAAAAATGACAAATTTGTCATTCGTGTAAATGTAGCATAAGACCCTCAACAGTGGGGGTGGACATTTAACAACAATTTCTTGCAGCCAGGTAGTACAGGTAAAACGCGCCTTGCATTCTACCTTAATGGCGGTGGGGAAACGAATATACAGTTCACAGTTTCTCAACTTCTATCTCGAAAACTATTCGCCCTACAAAAAAAATTTTTTTAACCTTTTTTGTAGAGAATTTTCGGAGGAGTAATTCATCTGAACACAAAAAATGCGTACAGGCTATACAAAGCGAGATATTTACGATTTTTTTTTACTTTTGACCTTGAATAATAGCGATTTCTCTGTGCGACGCATAGTTTGACGACTTGTATCTCGAAAACTGTTTGTCCTACAAGAAAATTGTATTTAACCTTTTTTGTAGAGAATTTTATTGTGATTAATTCATCTGAACCTCAAAAAGACGTATAACCCGTACAAAGTGAGATAAACGTACAAAACTGATTTTCGGGACCTTTGACCTTGAATAACGCACGACGCCGGCGCAATTCTGGAATGGACTTTGGGGACGTTGTTCGTTATGTCAAAATAAAGGTCTGTGCAAAAATCCAGTTAACTAGGATTTTTTAAGAGGTTAAATCCTAATTTTCCTGGATTATTTAGTTCACAAATTCATTCATCTTTCACATATGATAATGTGACTACCTTCACATTTTATTTTTTTTGAATATGAAGTACCTCTCCGATTGCCCTGTAATTTTTTTTGTTTTGTAGGTAAGGGATTAAGGAGTTTTTGAGAAAAAAATAAAAGTGGTGCAAAACCGTTAAGTTACCGTTATAATTTTTTAAAAACAAAAAATATTTTTTCCTAACGGTTCCTCACACTTAATTTTTTTGCTATATTTTTTTTTAAAACTATGACTTTCAACGAAAAAATTGCGACAAGTTTCATCAAAATCAGTTAACCCGTTCGGGAGCTAGAATTTTTTCAAAAAAATCCTATTTTATTTTTTTTCTCCAAAACTACTCGTTTTTTTGGACTGAAATTTTGGGAAAATATTTGTTGTAATGGTGGCAACTTACGAAAAAAATTTCAAGCTTCTATCTCTGGGGGCACTTTTTGTTCCCTTATCCCTCTATGGCCTTTTCAATCCTGTTTTTCTAGGCCATTTCAGAAAAATACCTGCACAATTTGAGAATTCTCAATGTTTCTAGTTTTTTTAGCCAAAAACTTTAAATGTGGCTTTTATTGTTGCTATGGCAATATTGGGCATATTTGCGTAAAATTCTCTGTCGCTATCGATAAAAATGTTAAACATGTAGCTTAGTGGTGATATTAGTGAAGACATTAGTGAGTCAAAGGCGGGCAACTCTGATCTAGATTATAGGCCCTTTATCAGGCACCGTGAATTTTTTTCGAAGCACCAACTCGGCGAAATCACTAAATTGGTCTCTGAGCAAAAACCTAGTGTTTACATGGCTTGATTAATTGGTTGAAATCACCAATTTAGTGAATACTTACTGGATTAGTATAACTAGTTGTATGAAACCTGACCTCAACTTTTGTGTTTTCGTAACTCCGTGCATATTAATAATTTGTTAAAATAAAATAAAATAATAAATGACTCCCAATGGCTGAAGAGAGTTCATCATACGCAGATTTTGACGCGGGTTTTTGCATTCGAAAGCTGTATTTGTCCCATAGAACCCTATGGAACGCGATTTTGATAAAAAAACGAACCGTTTTCAAGAAAATCGCAAAAATCTTTTCCATTTGTATGAGGTGGGAAGGGGTAGATTAATTTTTCCCATTTTCGGAGGGGATTTATTTTTTGATAAAAACCAGTTCTATGCCAAATTTCAACTTTCTACATCAATGAGTTCCCGAGTTTTTCGATGTTTTTGAATAAAAAAATCAACATTTTACACATTTATATTCATCATATGAAGTTTGATTATGTAAGAAAGGTATTATCTCACCGTTAGGTGGATTAAGCTGTGTTTTCTTAAGGATATCAGACATTTTCGGGACATATATTAATCTTTTATAATATTTGGCGTTTTTCGGTGCTTGTGCACTAGTTTTATTCTTCTTCTTCTTCTTGTCTTATTTTACAATTTTCTTGACTGTTTGCTCTGGAAAACCATGTTTTTTTTATTATTATTTTGTAATTATCCTCGTTTAAAATTCGGTTTTTTTAGTATAATTTTAGAAATACGCCATTTAGAATAATTTTCGATTGCCTTTTAACAGGTTTTGCTTATCTTATCATACTTTCTAAAAAGTCACAAAATTTTATTATTATAAGCATTTAAGAAAATGGTTTTCTTAGCAACGAAAAAAAAACTTTCTGGTACTTAAAATAACAAACTCCCAAGTTTCTAAACATAACAAAAGAAGCCAAATGCGTACTAAAATTCAGAAGTTCTTAGAAGGTTTCTGCCCAATTATATCGATATGCATTTATTTTTCTTATGCTTCGTATCAGTTTTTCAAGAAAAATAATGACAAACAACAGAATTAAAATGAATGTAAAGTAAAGAAAAGGACAATTCTAATTTATTCCATTTTATTCTTCTGTACCCAGAAATTAATTTCCCATTCAGTAATTCAGTATACCCAAAAATAAAATGGAATAAATTGTATTCCGCACAAAAATGTCTTATACTATGACCATATTTATTTTAGGAATGAAAAAAAAAATGGAAAATGTCCCAAAAGGCTTACTAAGGGCATGTAATTTGTATGGTATATGTGTAATATTGCTCTTACCCTATTAGCATTGAAATCCAACCCTTAAAAATTCAGTGTGGAATAATTTTATACGAAAAAGGGTCTTACTTTTTAAAAGCTATTTGACTATATAACTATTTGTCTTTGACACAAAAAATGGGGAAAATTTTTTGGTCTGCTATGTAGAAGGAATAACAATACGGAGATTTCAGCAAAAAATGGAGGCAAGCAAATCTCACATTCATCAAAAAGTCTTAATATTAAAATTAAAGAAAAAAAGGAATTTGTCGCATTTTGTCGAAGGATTTTTAATTAGTTTTGTATATAAAAATTTGATTAAAAGATGCCGTACAATGGACCCCAGTATTTACACGGTCTCGTTGCATAGTTTGTAAACAAATAATCAAATCAATTAAAATAACTTGAGAAAAATAACTATTGTTAAATAATATTTCACGAATGGCTAATTTACTTTTGCAAGTTATGAAAATTTAACACCTTTTTCATTGCATCTTATAAATTGGTTCTTTGAATTTTTTTTAATGTTTTCAAATAACTTTTAACCTCTGACAAGATATTAGTTAGGTTGTGAACCTCTGAATGACGTATAAGCAAAGGTATCGCTCTCCGATTTGAATTATTTTGGGGGAGCTCCAGAATGCGAAAAAATACATTTTAGACAGTTTTGGTTTTATTTTCAGTGGTGTGTTTTTCGAAACAAAGCTCGAGGTCGACAGATATTCTCTAGACGCACTGTTTCGCTTTTGAAATCGGTTGGAAAATAACGGTTATATAGCGATTTGATTACTTTTGGTGACGCCACTGTTCTTTGGAAAGCACTATATCCCTGCAATCTACCAGCAAAATATTATTTCCAAAAAATTTAAAACTCGAGAACTAATTGAGAAAGTGGAAATTTGGCACAGAACTGGCTTTTATCAAAACTTACACCATTTCCGAAAATGAGAAAAAATGAACCACAAATTAAAAAGATTTTTGCAGTTTTCTCGAAAACGGTTTTTTTTTCAAAAATCGCGTTCCATAGGGTTCTATGGAATGCTAATAGCTTTAGAATGCAAAAAACTGCGTCAAAATCAGTTAAGGCTTACTGGTAGAAATCGAGCGTACAATTTTCGTTACACAATACATACGAACGAATGACGCACTGACAAACACACGAAATCCACACATACAGACATGTTGCGGACCGTTATGATTTCGATTTTTGAAGTGATTTTAATACCTTTCTTACATTTAAGAAATGTAAAATAAACCAAATGACTCTTCAGTACTGTTCACAAGGAAAGTTTGATTTCTGCAAATAAATTAGAATCTTGTTCTGACAATGAGTAAATTTTTAATTAGACAATTCTTAAATCCCAGAATTTGCAATTTTATAAGAGCAATCTACTGATATTGAATAATATATTTACATACTTAAAATGTTGTTGAAGGATTTTCTCTTTGATTTTGTGTAATGAATTTTCAAATATCAGATATAATTCATTGAAGTGGTTAGAACAAGTAACTGTGAACAACCACAAGTGAGTTAGAAAATTATTTCAAGAGATATTGGATTTAATGTTTGAATGATTGAAAATTCTAACTACTAAATCGAAAATGCTAAAATTCCAAAGAATCATTTATTATAATTACAGGTTTCTTTTTTTATTTAAGTACGCATACACAATGTATATTAAATCCATTCGAAAACGTTTTATTTCATTTTTGCTATTGATTTTATTTTGTTTGCTCTAAAGATGGTTTACTTTCTTTTAGTTATCCAACAATCAGCGATATCAAAGTAAACATAAAACGATTTTCCATGATTGCTCTTTTTTTAAGGGTTGATGGATAATCATCCGATGTAATATTTTCTCGATGAGTTTGCACAGTTTCCATTTCACAAAGTATTCAAACTCAAATGCTATTCTACCATTATAATTAAATTAGAATGTTCGTTGGAAAACTTTTGAAAATTTAATTATATGGATGCATTACCCACTCAATTAGATAATATCAACAAGATTAAATTGTTAAAATTGGTCTTTTTTGGTTTGTTTGTTTGCATGTATGGATCATGTTGCGTTATTTCAACCATGTTAATTAAAAGAGTTTTCAAAGATACACATTAAACAATTAATATTAAAAGTTCATTGCCAGTTCAAAATTTAAAAGAATATCAAACTTTATAAAAAAATTAAGTTACGAATTATTCATAAAAGATTAAAATTTCGAAGATTCACATTTAAGAAGTTTTGAGAATTGATAAAAAATAGCTCATGGAAAAAATCATTACTTTTACGTGTTTACTAAAGTCTGCCGTGTCCACCAAACCCAAAATTGGGTCCACCAATGACGCAGTGACTTCTTGCAAAAATTTCAGGCTTTCCTGTTTTGCAACCTTAAAATATGTCACTATATATCATCGATCTCGGCAAGTCGAACCTCAATATCTAGAAATCCTCAACAACACGAATTTACAGCACATTACACTGCTTTTTATAAATTTTTGCAAACAAAATTATGAAATAAGCAGAATTATGAAATAGGATTAAACCTTGAAAGCAGCAAATTTAAATATGCGAATGGAAATTACCAACTCTTGCTGTGCTACTGTGCTACGATTACTCTTATACCATATTTGTCTATAAAACAGTAGCGCTACTAAAAATTTCGCAAACTTTATTTAAAAATTACATCCCAAATTTAAACTGAACATTTTTTAACCACCCTATACCTAAATGAAATTTTCCTATAGAAAAATTAAGCAACCGAATGCTCTTATTTTTAGGGAATTCAACACAAATGAAATATTTTAGTGATTAATTAACAGATTTTATATATAATTATTCCGCTAATTGTCATTTTTTTCAGAAAAGGCAATATTTAAATTTCATATTTATCGAATATATTTTATTTGTCGCATTATATTCGAAAAGCATTCTAAAAATCTGAATAATCTCTGTATGCATATCAAATTTCGTAGAGATTTTGCCGCCGGTTTATTGGAAATTTCTGCTTTCATTTGCGAACGTAAATTAAATTGATTATGTGATCAATGCAAATTTAACAACAGAGTGAAAATTTTAGGCGACCTTTACATCTGACACTAATTTTCGAGATTTTTATACCCGTATGGTGAAACCAAAGGATATATTAACTTTGCTTAACCGTTTGTAACGCCAAGATCCCGTCATCACACACAAAAATGAATTACACCAGTGTGTTTAGAATGATAAAAAGAATCGAATTTTTGCATGTCCGTCCGTTTGTCTATCTGACCGTCTGTTTGTCTGTCTGTCTGTCTGTCTGTCTGTCTGTCTGTCTGTCTGTCTGTCTGTCTGTCTGTCTGTCTGTCTGTCTGTCTGTCTGTCTGTCCATCTGTCCGTCCATCTGTGGTGCGGATTGCGGGCGCACGGATTGAGCTACAGATTTGAAATTGGAATAAATATTAAAAAAATCTTTTTGCAAAGTTTTGCTTCAAAATGGAATTTTGATACAACTGTTCACCGTTCACTAAAACTTTGAACAATGCCATATCACCATACAATTTTTAATAATTGCCAGATTGGCAATTTTAGCTTTTGTTATGTTTTTACTTTGCTTTGGTTCGCTGTAAATTGGAGAACACTCGACTCGATCGAAAACCCAATAGAGTCGGGTATTGCATTTCGAAAATGGATCGCTTAGGGATGCCTCGGAAAGTAGGACACAAATTATCGAAAAAATGGAACAAAAATATAATTTAATATTCGTTTTCAGCCGGATGTGTAGAGAACATCTGCGGACCTTAAAAGAAACGTTACTGACTATGACACTAAATTTTTAAATTCATTCCTGAAAGATGTCGGAACAATAATATGTATATGGATACAAAATCGCCGGAATAAAATCAAATTTTGTCCATTTTTGCTAAGTAAATTTATTTTGCGAATAAAATTCGCGGAAAATTTAAAAAAAAATCGCCAGTGTAAACAAGCCCTTAAACACAATTATTGGCTCAGCTAATAAAGTATTGTCCGTCAACACAAGCATATTCCCATTGAATGATTTACCTCAATTCAGAGATGATTTTAGCATTGCATATGGAAACATCCAGAGTTTCCAAATTTCATTTGCGTTGTGTATAAGCTGAGAACGCATTTTGAAATGTACCTACCAACATCAAATATTGAATTAATTACCTCATTTATCAGCCAGGAAATTCTATGAAAACTAGACAGGGTACAATTTTTTTATTGGACGGAAAAGTCTTCTTCAACAGTTTAAAATCAATTTCCTGCTATAATCAATATCTAAATATGTAAATACACTGTGAATGGCTACCTACAAAAAAAAATTGATGAAAAACTATCTATAATTTGACGACATTCTTTCGTCCTGTGCGATGAAAAATCAGTAATACCGAAAGTTTGCAACTTCAGTGGAACTTCAATTATTATCCGCTCGCGTAAGCTTTAAAAAGTTTAAAAAATGATACTTTCAATGCCTTTAGCGCATAATTTGTTAGAGATGGGTCCTAGGACTTCCCTTGGGGAGAAAATTTTACTACAAGTCAAGTTTCCAGCAAATGGAGAAAGTTTCCGTTTCCTCGAAACAAATGTCACCCTTGGAAAAATCATCGCATCGTTTCCACGGAAATCACTTGATTTTCATTCGTTAAAACTGGAGTTAAAACTTTACCCATTTCACTACTCCTGAATAATTTAGTATTCGTTTCTCAACGATTTTGTAGAAATGTGAGAATAAAAAAAATCGACAAACAAATGCCCAAATGTCTAATAAATAGTGACAGATTTCTTGCAATTTATAAGTAAAAAGTTAATAAACGAATTGCTGTTCGATTTCCTATCGTCCCGTGATTCGTCAATTAGTCTTGAGTCCTTTCTGCATGCGATTAACCTTGGCATGCAATCAAATCGTTATTTTGTAGACAAATTGATATCATCACAAAAAAAAAGGTTTTGCCCATTGTTATTTATGAATACTTATCAATTTGTAAGAATTATTGGCTTCGTGAGTGATTTATTATCTCTAATTGGGAAAATTCTTTATTATGCATGTTATTAAATAAAAATAAATTTGACATATTATTAATTTAAATTGTAATTGTTAGCTGATGCAACCAATCTCATTTCGTTACCAAAAGTTTATAAAAAGCGTGTCGGAAAAGTTTAGAACATTTCTAAAGAAGTGAACTAATGAGTAGAGTCAAATATAAGACGAACATAAGAAAAGCTACAGTTGCCAGGGGGTAATCGTCAAATACTATATATGAGGGCAGACAAAATTTTTATGAAAAAACTCATTTGAGGAGAGAGGTTAGGATTGGTCCTATTGAATTTTGATGTATGGAACGGGTGTGTAATATCATATTTCAAACACATTTCGTCTTTATATTTTTTTTCGATACTATGCAGAGTTTTCGAGAAAGCAGAAATAAAAGTATTCTATTTATATGGGAGATGGAGGAAGCAGTGGTCCGATTGGATTTTGATGTATGGGTGAATTATGTAGAATCCGATTCTAAATACATTTTACCTTTATAAATTTTTCAATATTACTTAGCGTTTTCGAGAAAATTGCAAAAGCTTTTTTGTGTCTATGGGGGCGGAGGGAAAAAATGTTCCATTTTTGCTCGTTCCATTTTTGCTCGTTCCATTTCCGAGAAACGTAACTATACAAAATTTCAAGTCTCTCAATCCTTCAATCCTTTACGGAAAGCCGGACAAACAGACAGCCGGACCGACATGCAGAAATCAAAATCTCCCCTCACCGCTTTTTTACCCCCGGGACTTTCTATATACACGTTTCCCCGTTTTGGAACATTTAATTGCATCACAGCTAAACGGCTGGCTCGATATGGCTGAAAATGTACACGATAATGCTTCATGTGCTAGGCCCCAATATAAATTAGCTGCATGTCAAAAAATCAGCTCCCTTTTTACCCCCTTGCCTGTTATCTTTTGAACCGCTGAAGGGATTTGAATACGGTGGCCAAAATCGAACTAACTGCATCAACACAGTTTGCAAAATGTATGCAAAAGCCTTGAGTGTCCGGCGCTAGGCGAATTCGCCCTATTCCCTTACTCCTAAACAAATAGAAAAAGTGTTTGCGGTTTTCTTGAAAACAGTCCGTGAAATTGGAAAATTTATAAAAAAGGTATTTAAAATATGATTCTTACATAATTTTTCTATACATCAAAATACTTTTGAATAAAAAAAGATTTTTCTCATATTCAAAAGTTTTTTATTACCAGTACAACGGCAAGTACTTGCAAGCTAGTAAAGTATGTAAAAATGAGGAAAACTCCAATTTCAGTATTTTTTGATGTCTTGTTTTTGTGCAGTAAATTTCTAATTGGCACAAGATAGCACACGATACCGGTGTGTGTAGATCCGAAATGACACGGGCTAGAATACACATCAGGAACCCAATTTTACCTCCAATTTTATGACTTTTTTTTATATATAACAATATTTTTATAATTGAGTATTATTTATTAATAATGGTAATTTTTGCGAAAATAATAATAATAAATTTGGTTAAATTTAAAAAAAAACCTACATATACTACTCACCCACCCTTAACCCTGGACCCGTGTACTATAAAACTTCCATTTATCGTGTACTTGGGCACTCAGTGCCCAGATGCAATTCCAATAGAAAATGTATGGCTGGTTTGTTTAAAAACCATAAAAATTGGTTTATTCGTTAAACAAGTAGAAATACAATGGGAAAATATAATTTGCAAAAATCGACTGAGAATATAGACCACCTCGTAAGCTCGCGAATCTGGTACTCGATTTCTCCAACAAATCATGTACTCCACGAAAGAAAATGCAATACATGACAACAATACAAAATAAATATTATAATATAAATAATATAACAATACAATATAATATCTGCATACAAGAAAAATCATAAAAGGGGGAAAACCCAAAGCTGTAATCAAAATAAAAACCAAATCCATACAAAATGTACTGACTTGGGCACTGAGTGCCCAAGTACACGATATTACGCTTTTTTTTGACACCTTCCACAACCCCCCGAAGATATGCAATTTGGATTTTTTTTTTATTTTTGTACTCTAAATTTCAGTATCTTTCAGAAATATATTGCATTTCATCATATTCTTTATTAAAAATATGATTAATTTCGGTTTGAAAATCGTTCTGGGCACTCAGTGCCCAGTACACGGGTCCAGGGTTAATCAACTTTTCAACTCAATGTGAGTTCACCCAGTAGGAACAGACTTAAATATAACTAAAATAAATAACAAATAATAAAAATAAATGAAAGGAAAACATATCGCGATTCATTATTCATTCATATGACTTAAAATACCCAAGGAACGATAATATTAATGGAAATAGGTAGAAATTACTCAAAAAAATGTGTGTAATTTTGGTCATTTATCAGTGACCACCAAAAAAGAAAATGCCTTCTTTTGGTACCATCAATAACAAACATTAAGGAAAGTCTTTTAGTGCTTTTTACTCATTCTTTTTTTTATTCTTTGATTTTTTTACAAAACTGGATTTATAATCCATTATCACAGCGTTTAGGTAATAAAAAAAAACTTTTTAATGTACTTCAACCCAATTATCAGGCAATTTTTATATTTAGCACTTTTTGTGTACGTGAAAGTTTTGTATTCGAAGATTTTGTACAATTAATAATTCTGAATGCAAAGTTTAGAGTAGATTGGTTAATCTACAATTTTAAACAGTTCAAATTAAAGAGCTGCTAATCACAACGTTTCGCCAATAAAATAAGCAAAACACAAACTTCAAAGGTGGTTCCGCCTTTTTTTTACAACAATTTATGTTGTTTGCAATTGCAAATTGTAGATCAAACCCAAAAAGCATTTTTATTAAACATTTTTTTAAAAAAGTTACATGAAATATAATTCTTATATCCAATTTCCGTAATGTTTGACGATATTTTCACACTCAGAGAAAAAATAGTGAATTTAAGTATTTTACAATATGGTATCATGATATAGTTAATTTCAAATACGAAAATAGTCAAAATCGGATATTTTCATAATGAATTTAACAACAGGTTGTAAAATTTAATATTTTGTGGTTAAATTGACTATTTTTGTAATTGAAATTAACTATTTTTTAATTGAAATTAACTGATGTAGTAATAGTCATGATGCCCCATTATAAAATAGTTAGATTTACTATTTTTTCTCTGCATGCAGCTGATCCCAAATAATTCTTATTGAAATTGCACCCAATCGAACTTTCGATCATTATTCACGATTAACGTCAATATTAAAAAACTTGAGCTGTTTATGCAAATCACTTCCAAAATTTATCGGGCAGCCAAATTCAAATAAAACCTGCACAAACCCAAACAAATCAAAATTTCTGGTTATTCAAAAAAAAAAAAAAGATTTAATATGTCATTGAACTTTGCCAATAATCGTTTAAATGCAAAATTTCAAACTTGAATTCGTTCATTTTGATTCCGCTTGACAAGGAAAAGACAACACGTTCAGCTTTTAGTATAGTCTGATATCCAAAAGGAAAACCCATTCCAGCTTAAAAATGTCAACAATAATTATTGTGCAAAAAATCAAAGAGAAAGCTTAGGTGGATGCCCGATGACCATGACTTATGCAATAAAAGGAAAAACTTGGCAGAGGTCTACCGCACCTAAAAACGCTACAATAATATACTATAACATGCCATCTATGCACATTCGATCGGTCAATAGCATGAATAGGAGAAATAAAAAAGACGCACATCGTACAGTTAACACGTTATTTCAATAATGAAAATAAAATTAAAAGAAATTGTAATTTAATTGGGAATCATGTCAAATTTTGTTTAGTGATTATATGCTATATTTTAATTGAAATTTATTACGTAATTAATAACACATAAAATCATGCAATTCGTATTGAAATAATAAAAAAGTTTTACGAATTTATGAGGTAAAATAGAGATTTATAAAACGTTTGTCCCGACTGACTAACTCATCAACGCCCGGCCCAAACTCCTTGAAATTTTCACATAATTTTCCGTCCATAACGTAGAAGCTCACCAAGGCGGGGTTTTGCAATACTCCATCCCTAAGAGGGTAAACGGCGGGAAATAAATGATTATTTAAAATTTAGGTTATTTTAGGTTACATAGACTTTGAAATCATTTAAAAGACTTTAAAATCATTTAAATAAAAAAATAAATACATCCTATTGCAAGATATCTTTCCCAATAAAAAAATAACAATGACGATTTAATATGATTTAATATGTTATAATATAATATGTTATCTAAGCAAAATAACTTTTCAGCAAGAAAGCCTCCTTCGTATTATAGAAAATGTAAGACTTCTATGTTTCCTAGACCACACTCTAAACCAGAGAGTATAGCACTGAAAATTCCTTTTTCTTTTATTTACCAACTTACAAAAATAGAATACAACTCAGGTAGTCTTGAATCTTCACTTCACCCACAGCAAGTTCATAAACATAACACAGGTACTACGTTGGCTTTTATTTCTTGTTATACCAGCTGGTAAGCTTTTTAGTCGCAATCTATCAAATTTTTTTGGTGGATAAATTCTGGTAAAACAATTCAGTAGGTAAATTCTCGGTGACTAGAAAACAACAAATTATGATTGCCAAAATATTGACTTTACAACGTTTAGAAAAGGACGAATCTTTCGTTTACCCTTGGAAATCTACCCTCTTGTAATATTTTAAATATGCATTCCACAGGCATTCCTTTTCCCATAAAATATTGATTAGGTGCAGTATTTATCTTTTCAAAAGATTTATTTCCGGCATTTTAATATTGTTGTCTGTAAAAATCTGGTATACCAATGTTGTCTTCGAAAATGGTATACCAGCACTGTCTTACCAGTAAAACTGATCAACCAGATCGGTTCAAAATGGCTTTTTAGCATACAGTTTTGCTGATACTCCAAAAATAAAAGTTCCTGTGTAAGAAAAACGAAAGAATAAAATAATATAAAAAATTATGGCCAAAAAACGAAATCAACATCTTAAAATAAACTTTTCAAGACATTTATATAATGCCAGATGCCTATTTTTGGGTAAAATTCCATTAGAACGTACATTATATCCAGTTATTTTTCCTCTTTTACGTCTTTAATGGTACAAAGTTGCAGTTTTCTACAAACCATTAAGGAAGACAAATGGTCGGCTATTTCTTAGGCTGGCAATGCAATAAATTTCTAATAAAGCAAACATAACATTTAAGGTAAGGTCGAAATCACTTTTTCCTGCCGTACCATCATAAACTCTTCGTCAGAGATCACGGGTAAGTAATTTATCTTGGTCCTGGCTTAAAAACGGATAAAACACCATCATCGTTATCTGTTTGTGTACGTAACTGATGATAGACACCAATTCCATAATTACACGCACCTGACAAAGTAAGCGCGTATCCGATTTTACACCTTTAACATTCAATAACAGAAGTTGGAGTATTTTTAGCTCTCGGCATCAATTAAAATTTAAGATAATTAATTCTAAGCATAAGGCGAAATCGCAATATGTAAAAAATCATAATGAAAATGTGAGAAGAGCTTCAATTGGTAGAAGGGGTTGGTGGCAATCCAACGAAATTTCGATCAAAAAAATCCTAATTGGTTAATATTTTTTGTAAAGACTTTTCTAGTCGAAATTGAGTGTATGGAAAAGTAAAAATCATATTTTAAACATACACAGAAAAAAATAATTTTGTATTATTTACAAAATGGGTTTAACAAAAAAAAATTCGTAAATATTACTGAAGTTTTGTATATACTTCGTAATATTAACAAATATTTTTTCGTATAGTTACTAAAATTTGTTAATATTACGAAGTAATACAAAACTTCAGTAATATTTACGAATTTTTTTTTGTTAAACCAATTATTTTTTTCTGTGTAGTGCAAAAAAAATTCAAATGCATTAGACAATGTCCGATTTTCTCAATTGACCAACTCAATCTCTCATTTAAAAAAATATTTTTACAATTGTTTCGCGAACAAAAACACATGCGTAAATTACATACATTCATGTAATTCTTTTTTCATAATTAACCGTATTGAAGTAAAAAGGGGCAATGCATTTTAGAGTCAGAAAATTTTGGATTTGCGTTTGGCAAAAAGATTCACCCAAAAATTTTGTTTGCCTCAAAAAAGTCAAATTGATTTAAGTCCTATTATATAGTAGCAGCATTATTCTGATTTATATCTGTTATTAATTATTGCTGCTGGATTTGAATTTTGTGAAAGTGAAAACGTTGCAGCATCCAAAGCGTATTTATTTATTTACATTTCTATTGTTGCGTTTACATAAGAATCGAAATCTTTGTTGATTTTAATCACGGGAAAGACATCTTCAAGTGATATGCAAGATCACTTCCCCAGATTGTGAGATCTTTCCTCTATTCAAACACCAAAGTGATACAACAGATAGTAGACTGATGGAATTTCTCCTCACGTAACATTGGTCGTAAATTAACCACTCGGTGAACGATGGTTGAGGTGGATCCGAGTTTGACACCTGATCATGACATCATGCAAAAAAAGTGAGCGATCGACAAAACAGCAGTGGAACATGTAACGCAAATCAAACCACATAAATTCTACTGTTATTTGATGAAAAACAAACAGAAATGTTAAAATGAAGGTGTGTTCCTCATGCATCATCAACTTCCACGGCGGCAGTGTGTAGTTTAAGTAAGTTGAAGGTGCTTCAAAACCATATAGTGATGAGGATCATACTGAAAGCAATGAAGATACTGATGATATACCCACACGATCCAATGCAATTAGCTGAACTGATCAGATCACAAAGCACGGCAAATGTAGTTGGTTACCTTGATCATTCTGTCTGTCTGTCAGCGATCTGATCCACAGCAGATTCCTCTGACGTAACCGCGATCGGTATTCAATCGTCGAGGAAGGTCGTTTAATGTGTAAAATTCGTAAAACACACAAATATAAAATTCACATATTTGTAAATTGGCTATCGTTTATAATGTCTACCGAGCATAAAATTAGCACAAAATTAGCACATTGTTGTAGGCTTGCTACGTACTCTATTTATGCGTGGTCGGATGTTCGTACTTCGAAGTGAGGTGCGTACAAAAGGTTTTCCGACTTTGGAATTTTGTAATAAGTCGAAAATGGAGAAGTTTGGTTAGGAAATTTTGTAGTAACGGTTAATGTACAGGCCCCAAGTATTAAATAGCCGTTGTACCTGTAGCGTGATATATATTGCAAAACTTAAGCAAATTACAAAACATCCATTATTTAAAATAATTAAGTCTCTGATATATTTTCTTTATTACCATTTACTTATTATCATCCCTAAACGCTTCATGATATTTTTGATGTGTAGAATAAATCAAAAAAAAAATTTGCGGCGCATATTTTGTCCAAATAAATATTCTTTTTCTATAAAATATGGTTTTTCTTCAGCCTCCATCCTCTGCTCCTTGTCACGAATTGAAACCCCTCCTTGGGATAATAAGGAAGGGGATTTTTATGTTAGTCAATACCCCTAAATTCGCATGGCTCTGACTCTAACCGATCGTACTTAAAAACGAAAATTGAAAATCGCAAACAATATTAGACTTTTAATCAGAAGCCGCTTTGAAACAGAACCTTCTGCTTAGAAAAACTGCAAATGCATAAAAATACACTTCAGTTTAAAATTAAAATATATTTACATAGATATACAATTTTAGGAAATTTAGATGGAGCGTCAAAGTTTAAAAGAACATTTGGAATAACAAAGTTTAATGCAAATCAATAACAAAAGTTACTACGTTTTCTTAGCTTTCAGAAAGAGGTTACTCCATAATTAATAAAAAAGTGTCATACAATCTGAAACTTGGTTACACAAGTTGAACAGAAAAAATTGTATCAAACCGTAAAATCTAGATTCTTTATTTTGACGAAACAAACCTTTTGCACAAAAAAAAAGTAAAACATGTCCTCATAAACCTCATTTCAAGCAATTTCAGGGAAATGCGGCTACCATAAAAAAAAACTTCGTAAAGAAAGAACAATTAGTGGCAAAGGTGAATCGAAATTTAGTTCAATGCGATATTTTCCAATTGTATAACTTTTGCATTTGACGTTGCGTAATGTTACAAGTCGACATTCCTGTCCTTCGTTTTCCAAATTGACACTTCGGATAAACAAATTAAGTAATAGATATTTTTGGTGTGTAGAACAAATCAAACAAAAATGTCGTTATGAACACTTGTCTGCTAGATCAAATAATGGTATTACACAAAAAATACATTTGTCAAATCTTAATACCAGTAAACTCTAACACATTCAACCAGCCACACCATCTCATGCACTCAAAAGATGTTCATTTCAGCACAGTATAAACGCAACACCTGAAATATTTTAAGGCTTACAAGTCTACCTGTTGCAACTACCTCCAGTGAATTCCAAATGAGAATCATATTTCTCTACACATGTACCAGCATTTCGAGTGTGGTTTTACTATAATGATTGCCTCATCTGGCCGTCATTATTCTCATAACAGAACTCAATCTCACCTGTGCTCACTTTATCTCAAGCAACCTATTCAGATATCTTATAGAGTTTTGTTTAAAGCGTATTTCAACTAGTATTGAAATAAAATTTATCATAACCAACATTTTTCATGATACATACTGTACAGACAATGTGAACTGATTCGAATAAGTTATAATACTCTAAAATTGAGTTTTAAATAAAGTTTTCAAATTTTTTTTCTGCACTCAGAAAAATGTCCAGGTCAACTTTTTGTCAGGTTAACTCTCACCGCTAGCTGGCTTACAGAGGTTTCCATTACATGACATTACATCCTCAAAATGCCTATCTAAGATCAACTCGTGCAGCTCCCAATGCCCTACTTCACCTGCTGGTGGCTTAATTTCAGAATTTCTCCGACCACAGGTCAACACAGTTTTACTTTCCCTCATGCAGGCGAACGCGCGCCTGCCCGAGGCCAATTACGCCGTATGTAGGTCGTCGAGTTAGCCTCCATTTTTCTGAGTGTGGACTTAAATTTATATTAGCCCTTTCAGACCTTTTACACATTACGATGTACACTGTATTACTATTCCAATATCTCACTGAAATATTAAATCTATGACTTAGCGCTTAACGAATTTAGGAAGTAAAATGCAACACTTAATATTTGTGCAGGCGACATAATATATCCAGAATTCGGCGCTATGATTTAAATCGTTACGCAATCCCAAGCAAAAATTAAATCATTTTTTATTTTCTTGAACGTTTCATAAATCACTGGAGCTCAAATTTTTAAAATACCATGTAAAAGACATTCGTCGCAGGCGAAAACTTGAAATATGTATGTATAATATATATGCAGCCTTAGGGAAAATCACTAAATTTACTATAAATATATAATTTTTGACAGGAAGTTTAAATTAATTCGATCCACTTATTATATTTTAAAAGAGCGAATTTAGTTCCACTCTTCCCTCACAAGGTCCCGACAGGAAAATTAATAAAAGCTCCCGATAATATTTTAATGATCCCGGTAATAAACAAAATGCAACTTCCCTATTAATCTTTGTAGTGCACATAAACCTATAGTTATGAGGAGAGATTTTTTCGGTCCATACAAAACGCATTGTTACGGTAAAGAGGGCAAGGGGTGGTGCAATTGAATTTCTGTGTAAGCCAGAGGTATGTTTAATAGTACTCTAAACACATTTTATATTTATAATTTTTGTTTATATGGCGCACCGTGTTCGACTAAATCACAAGAAACTTTTCCATATGTAAGGGGGTGTTAGTAGATAGTGTCATCTGCGTTATGATTTTTGTATGATGGAGCGTCATACGGCTAAAAATCCTGGAGTATTGTTCAATCTTAATACAATTTTGGATTAGAATTTAATACATGCAAATTATTGAAAATATTTTAGTTTTTTTTACCTTCATATTTTAATTATTTTTTATTATATATTGAACTTAAATACTTTTAGATTAATGCCTAGAATTTAATCAAAATTGTAGACTTTAATACAAATTAAACCAAAAATAAATTTTAAAAAAATTTCTAATGCACACTATTGGATTAGAATTTAGCATTGCATTACATATAGGTCCAGTGTAATCCAATTTTGATTAGAATTTAATTCAAGCTTTGTTTACCGTGCAAAGATTTCATAAGTCTCGAATTAAGGAGTCATTCCCTTATTGTATCAATTTTTTTAGTAAAATCTTATAAACCGCTATTGGAAACCATGCTTTAACAGAATTCGTAAAACGATGGCGGTAACTGGTTTGTTTTGAATCTGAGAGTGACGATCACAGTTTAGATACAGATACATCACCAGTATGTACGATAGTATGTGGAATTAAAACGCAATCTGGGCTTAGATAGAGAGACCTGAATTTTAAAACATATCGTTGAATTGTGGAGGCATACACCTTAAGATTTGTACTCTAGCCAACTTAGTCTTTAGCTCCATCAAGTCGGCGCGACTCAAGTGGATACCAGTGGTCTCTGGATACCAGTTCGCGCCGTTATTAATAACAAAAATTCGCTACATTCAGTTTTTGTTTTTGGTTTTATTTATTGTTCGCTAAATGTTCAAAGTTGGAAAAAACATATGGCGGATACGCAAAATTCGTTTTATTGAAAAATTCCACCAAATATAATTTATTAAAAGTGTACTAATCAAAATGAGTAAATCATAAAACAGCTATAGTTATTTATTCTTGATGAATTCTTTTTTGATTTTATTTGTTTTTTAAATTTTTGGTGCTTAGTTTTTGGAAAGAAATTTTTGTGTACCAAATAAAAAATCTTGTGAAAAAGTGGCTTTAAAATTTCAGTATAGAGAAAATTTGTTCAGAAAATAAAAATAGAAAAAGTAATAATTCAAAAAAGTAAAAGTTTATCAAAAATAGCGATTTTAATGTCACCAGTTTGTCTTCAAAGTTAGTCATCAAAAGTTTGCCATTTTGGATTAACCACAGAAGGTGATCAACTTTTTGGATTAATACATTCACAACAACATCATCGTCTTTGCGATCACAGCAACCACAACGAAACGGATTTACGTGGAAACGAATTGAAATCTCAGTTAATCAACTCAGTTCAGGTGAATACCGTAGAGACATACAAAGAGAATCTTAAACTTCATACAGTTTTCTTTCAAATATCTTTAAGTAGTCGTTAAGCAGTGGTATGAATTGGAAGAAAAAACTGACATAAGTAAAGAATCTGAATCTGCCAAATGTTCATAATATCAGCCTAAAAAATACATAGTGTGGCCATTGACCATATTTAAATGAGTATATTTTTTAACTTACATAAAAGGAAATTAAAACAAAGTTTGAGGGGGTTGAACTGAGATGGTTTCACTTTCACCCACCATAAAGACGTCAAATTCGATTTCTTCTGCACTTGTTTCGTAATATGAATACCAATTTCCGAATTGGGAATCCAAGATCGAACAGATGTTGCTAATATATTGCTAATATCATATATGTCCATAATCCTACCTCAAACAAGTCTGAAAACCCACATATAATTATTTAAAAAAAACTGCATTCGTGGACATACGCAAATCCGTGAGTTGAAGAAAAATTAATTCAGTGCGTTTATGACTATTTGTACGTTTTGTATCAACAAAAATATTTCCGAAAAAGCGATTTTTTATTTCTTTCCTTTTCGTGTTTTTCTATATGATAAAAATTTATTTCAATCGCTCATAAATGCTTCCAATGAAAATTTAATTCATTAAACTGAATTAAAATTTATTCGATTATCGTAACCGTCGGTAATGCGACTTTTTTAATAATTTGCGGAACCCTAACTCTCGCATTACTAAAGGTTTAATGTTAGAAGACATTGGGATTGTAGGGATGTAGGCATATTTTTACTTTCCTCTGCTATAGAGAGAAAGTATTGTATTCCTGACGGAAAACTACTCTAGAACGGCGGCTAGAACGGGGGCAGAATTTTCAAAAAAAGTGTGTTATAAACAATCCCGATCTCCTAATTTTTCATCAGTCTTTGAAATATTATAATATATAAAAAAATATATCCTTTTACCACTATTAGTCAGATTAAGCTATATGTTCATATTGCCTTATTCAGCTTGACAATAAAAGTATTCTAAACATAAAAAAAGCTCACAAGATGTTTAATTTCACCAATTTTGGCAAAACCATGTCGTAGTAGAGCAATATGTAATTTTTATCGCAAAACGAATTTATTTTTAGAGATTTACTCGAGGACATCCGATTTTCTAACACAACAGATAAAATTAAGCCCACTATAACCTAAATACATATTGCGGATTAATAGCTATACTGACAAGTGCTTATTACAAATAGATACTTCCATTATTTCGATTTTAATACGAATAAGCCATAATAATAAAACCAAACTGGGAAAAATTATACAAGAATGTCACAATTTGTTGCTTTAAGAAGCCTTCCGTAGGCCCAAAAATTATTTCATTCAATTGTTCCGAGTGAAGGACAAGCAACAAGGATAAAAGAATCGTCAACAAAAATAAAATTCGAATCGGATTCAATCAGAAACCGACATTAAGTACAATAAAGGACGGGCGTGGCTCCACTTAAATATAGGATTTTCCTCTATTTTTCTTCATCTTAATGGCGGTCAATCGATAAACACTCTGTCAGACCATCTACGTATTTCGTTTCAATTGACCGTATGGCTATATTTCGCTGAAACGGAATACAAACGGATAAATGGGTAAACGTGCAAACCGAAATATGTATGCAGTACCATGACTTTTCCTTATCGCAATTATATTGTATTTTATTTATCTAAATCTGTTTCTGTACCTCTCCATATACGAGT
Organism: Chrysopilus asiliformis; assembly: GCA_964034945.1. NCBI lineage: Eukaryota > Metazoa > Arthropoda > Insecta > Diptera > Rhagionidae > Chrysopilus > Chrysopilus asiliformis. The sequence goes on from OZ035962.1 coordinate 8,612,901, forward strand.
ATCTGCACTCTTTTTCGATATTTTTTCTTTTGGCGAATTTTCCTGAGGCTTTTCACCGACTTATCTTTATCACAGTTCATTGTTTCGACCATTTTTTTATGTACAAAAATATTCATTAATTTTCCAACAGTTTGAGAATACTGTACCATTATGTGTGTTTGTGTTTATAGATATTCCTCCAGGGCAACATAACCTATCTCTGAATCTATAGACAAAAGGAATTTCCACCGATTATACTATACAACTAACGAAGAATAATTGTTTATTATAGTATCTGGTTTCGATCACTAAATTTGTTAAAACTGGATCTGTTGAGAGATTTTAACACAGATCTATGAGTATCTTTTTCAACAATCCTTCTTTTAAAACTCAATTTAAAATAAAACAATAGGAAGTAGAACTTTCTTGGTTATAGTTTCAAAATTTGTTAATCTCTTTGATTACTTTAACAGCTCCATTTTATAAAGCGAAAATATAATAAACCTACCTACTTTTATCAATTTATAAGTCATTCATAAAATACTGAACGTGATATTCAAACATACTGTGATGATATTTATGTCAAGTTTCAGTCAAATCTAGAATTATATTTTGTAGGCACCAACTAATATTATGTTGAAGGACGGATCGCCTTCTCGTGGAACCAATTCCATTCCTACATTAAAAAGAAAAACGCCTACCTAAACTCGCGATATCTTCAGATGGAAGGTAGTTTTTAAAGTAATATTGGCAGACATATGCATTTGGCTACTTACGAGCATACAATTTTTATCTGTGCTGTTATTATATGCAAATTTTCATATCTTATAGAAATATCGTTCTCGTACTTTACTTTGAATAAAATATTACTATGGCAATAATATGTTAGCCCACAGACGACACTTCAATTTATTTATTTGCACCTTTAAACCCCCACATTATTAATTTCTTGCCCAAGAAGTTATTTCATGCTCTATTTTGATATGCAAACGAGACTTGGTCAGTTTGTTCTGATGAGTTTTTCATGGCTAATTATTTCAAACCTCATATAGAAGTATATTAGGTTTTGTATACCATTTATAACGCATCGAACCAATCGTCGGACACAGAAATTAACTACACCAGGGTGTTTTGGGATGACAAACGATTTTGGTTTCCGCATGTCCGTCTGTCCGTGAACACCATAACTTTCGAAAAGATTAAGCTAGAGACTTGAAATTTTGTACAGTTGTGTTTTTTGTAAAGAGGAAACTCTTGAAAGGAAAAATGAGAACAGTTTTTTGCGATTTTCTCGAAAACGGTAAGTCGGATTGAAAAATTTATTCAAGTACATTAAAATCTAGTTGGACAATAGACTCCAGTTGGCGATCTTTTTTCTCTGAGCATGCAAAAACTTTCAACGCTTTTATATTGTTTTTATTTTTGAGGCCGAATTCCTACAAAAATTATTATTTTTTATTTTTGATTTTTTTTGTACACTTTAAAAGCTTGTTTAAAAAAAATCATTTATAATGTCGCTTAATGATCACTTAACATTATTATTTGATTGATTTTTGTAAATGGGCTTATCTGTCCTTTGAAATATCGTTATTGATAACAATCAAAGAATGCCGTGAAATTGTAAAAGGTTTGACGAATAAAATATTACGATTTATTAAATAGTCCCAAAACTCAAACATTTTATGGAGTAAATTTCCCGACGATATGATACTCAAATTTTCGTGACAAATTTTTATGGCGGCTAGCATACAATTGGCTAAGTTACTTCTCCATGATAAAAACCTGAGCTTTTTGAAAATTTACGAACTATAACTAATATCAGAGAATTCATAAAACATTGAAGGCAAGTAAAAGTATCTATTCTAAAAGGCTCAATTATGTGTGAAAAATATGTTGTCTAATAACAATTAATGGAACTTTAATTGCTCGAAAGGTTTCTGCTATATGCGTAGACTCGCATCGAATATGGTTTGAATATTGATTTTAATTTTAGGTTACAATGAAGAAACATCTCTTCCCCCCACAACCAAACCAGTCTCAATGCATAGATGATTAATTTTCTTTTATTCCATTCATTTAAACTTCAGATACAAATCAATTTTCCGTTTATTTATTTTTTTCCTTTGCTTCGATCAATTAGGCAATTCGACTTTCGAATCAGAATCTCAACTGAAATCATGGACGGGACGGAGAAGGAAATGCCCTTTTGGGATTTGCGTACCTCTGGTAAATGAGCTTAGGGGGTTGGATCCTAGGGTTCTGGAATAGAACAATCTTTTTGGTGAAAATTCGTTAACCGGAAATGACCAAAATGGCGGTTTCTTAAATATCACAATTTCTTCTTCCGCGATTTACTACGAAACTACGCATTTGTTGGTAGTCTTATGTATACATCGATATCTAAGTGATTTAAAATTATATTCTGAACACATTTTTTCTTCATAATTGTTTCGAGAAAATTGTAAAAAAAACTGTTTCGTTTGTATATGGGAGGGGGGTAGGGATGGTCCGATTTTGCTCGTTCAAGAACTTAGCCTTGCTATTTACTAGAGACGCATTTCAAGCCTCTCGCTCAATGCTTTCGAAAGTTATATTGTTCACAGGCAGACGGACAGGCAGACAGACGGACAGACAGACGGTCATACTGACAGACAGACAGACGGACGGACATATTGAATTCAAAATCTTTTGTCATCTCAAATACCCTGGTGGGGTTCATTTTTATATCCGACGATTGGTTTGATGCGTTACGAACGCTATATTAAATCTAATATAATACTATATGATATATCGTTTAGAGTATAAATACTAGGGTGACTTTTACGCACAGTAGATAAAAATTTTAAAACTAAGGGAAGAAATGAATAAATTGGGGATTTCTAAGATCATCTATTTTCAGATGTCGATGGCAATGGGTTCTAGGACGAAACCGATGTGAAAGCTCTTTTCGTCCATGAATTGGATAAAAAATACACAATTCCGCATTGGAACAGCGGGATACGGGAGTCACTCCGGAATTTCCCTTGCTCCTCGACCTAGGCGCTTGAATGTTTTGTTGATGAGCGATAACTGTCTTCACCAAAGGTTTCTTGATTTATGGCTTCGAAATCATTAAGTATTAACGGACGGCACATAAGAAAATATAAATTATGAGGAGAAAATCTTAAGCACAATTTGATAATTGAAAATTTTCCTTACCACCGACCGTTTCCCAGTGTAAGAAATGATCCAATCGAAATGAATTCTTCATTTGGTGGCATCTGTTCAGTTGGGAATTTGACAAATTGCCTTTTAAGGTAACCTGTTCACCTTCCTTACCGGGTTTTATGACTATTTCTACCTAACTAAATAGCTTTTTTAATGACATAACTTACCTTGACTTATTCAAAAAACAAGATCGTCAATATTCAATTTTTAACATATCGATTTTCTATGTCAGTGGCAACAAAACGATAAACCGTGAATCAAATCTTCTCAAACACCTCCCAAGGTGGCATTTAAATTTGTACATCATTGTAATGTTGAACTATATTTAATGATCAAAATGTCGGTCATAATTTGAAATATACCTACGTTACGGTCATCAATAATCATAACATTGGTAATTCATTACGTTTTCAGAATTTTCTAAGTTTCGGTCTAAGGAAAATTTCTGGGTATGTTTACAAAACTTTTCCATTAACCAAAACTTTTCCAATAACCAAAATTTCAAATGAAGCTTCGGGCCATGCTTGATAGATTTTTGAATTTGAGAATTCGTAGGAATTATGAAAGATATAGTTACACTTGTTAGTTACGGTTCTAATCACATAAATATACAGTGAAAACACTCTATATTGACATCCGCCATTGGCTTAAACGGACACAAAGTGCTCTGATAAACGCATACCTCCATTAACCGGACATAAATCTTGACCCCGTAAATGTCCGCTTATATGAGCTTTCACTGTATATGACGGTTTAAAAAATCATTTCAATTCGCTGTTTTTAATTTCACACACTTCAAAACCATATTTTTTTTTTAATAAACGTTTATCTGACTAAAAAGAAAGAAAAGTTTTATGAACTTCGTTTAAATCTTCAACGAACTTGTACTGTGAATTATATACGCATAGCCAAACTTCCCAACCAATGAAAATAGTAAAAAAAAAGACTTTTCCACCAGTTTAACCGTTAAGTATCCGCTTTTCAATTGCACAACAATCAAATGCACCTCAATCATGCTCAAACAAATTCATACCTTGATAAGTAATTCCAATTAAAATTTTCCTGTTTTCATATTTAGTGTGAATTCACACAAACCATTTAGAGTGTAGCTTTTGTTTTGCTCAGCAACCGGCCGTCAGTCACTACTTAAAAAAAACACTGCAAAAATAGTCCTTCATATAAACAATGCACAGTAAGACAGCAAGGAATGATAAAAATTCTCCCATGAAATATAGGGAAAAGTCAAGAAAAAGTAGAAATATTATCAGTCTACGACGTTTTACTTCATGGAATAAAAATACTAAAAAATCGTTTCTAGACTTTGTATCTACAAAAGAATAATACTGCTTGAAATATCTTACGGATTTTGAGGAAAAATGTTAAAATAACACAGGATGAGACATTTTTCATTCCCTATCTGTACAAAAAACATAATACCACTTATGTTCGTATGCTGTTGCGATAAAGAGTACCTTTCGACATTCCTTGGATATTTTTTTTTTATTATTCTCACATACCGAAGAACACACTTAACTTCCTTCTAAGAAACCTGACGTAACTCGCATTGAATGGCCTCACTTTGTTATTTTTAATAAAAACAATATTATAGTATATTGCATGTAAATCGGAAATTTTAGGTACAAATATTTGTCAAAAAATTAAGTTATAAATAAATTTTATTTTATACAGGAATTTTAAATATTCACATTATGCACAAAACCCTCAACTATTAACACGTTGACGGACAGTAGAAACAAGTGAAATTCGAACAAGTGAAATTCGACAGTAGAAACAAGTGAAATTCGAAAATTGACACTAGGCTTCTACTTGTACGCTGGTAAATGCACATTTGTGCTGCTACAGCCGCAGTGTCTAAAAACGACCGTTTCGTATTGGACGGCTATTGCCGTCATGTCACATAGTGAACTTGAACTTGACGGCTATAGCCGCAACTGTCCGTCAACGTGTTAAAAATTCAAAATTTTGCAAAATCCTTTGAATTACAACAATTTTTAATACAGTCGACCCTAGATAAGTTGGATCTCACGGATGTTTTAGAAACGTTTAGAAAAACTCGTAAAAACGATCTATTCCGGTTATAGAGGTTTCCCTCTTACCCAGGTCCAACTTATCCAGGTTCGACTGTACCTTTATTGCTAGTATACTGCTTCATATTCCAAAAATTCTTATATCGTATTCTCAAAATAATATAACTTTTGTAAATTATATTGCTATAGGGACAACCTCACATGTGAATTGGACAAATCTTACCACTTCCTTGAATATTCCATAAAATTTATTTATATTTATGTATTAAATATAGAATTTTTAAAAGCACGATAATAATTCAACTCTTCACAGATTCCGATTATTTTCCTTTGATACATACAAAGGATTTTAAAGTTCTTTGGATTCTATTAGAAAATTGTCTGAAAAGTGACAGAAATCTTGAAGAACTTTTGTTCCCCTGACAAATAACTTTCTTTACAAAATTTCTAAAGTTGTCTCAAGCATCTGGAAAAGTTATATTTTCAATATTAATTTTTACTACAATATTAGAAAAAATTTGAGAAGAAAAATATCCAATTCTATCAATCATTCTAATCAATCATTTTGAAATTGGGTTGTCATTAGGTTATTGACCAAAATGATTAAATTTGTCTAAAGTTTTTTGAATGTAATTTCATTGAAAAAACAAATACTATAATCTCTATGAAACTACATCCTAAGAACGGGCGCACACCTCGTTGGCAAGCATGTAGAATGATGTTAAAGTGGCAATTTTACGCGTACAAACCAATATGGCAGCTGGCAATAAAGTGTATTTTAAGTCTACTTCAGTGCACGCTGAAATACTAATTCAAAGGTGGCTTAAAAACTCAAATTTCCATTTCACCGCCGGGGTGCGCGCCTGCACTAAGGTGGCACTAAGCATCCTCAGCAGAGATGCAAAACGAAAATTTTCAGAGTGTGGTGCGGTTTTGGTTCGAGGGTGTATCAGGTTTCTGGTTTTTGGATTTTGTTCCTAATATTTGAATTTTGGTTCTGGTTGCGGATCCTAAAATTTGAAAATTGGTTTTGGTTAGATTGCATTTAATAATTTTAAGGCCGCACCTCTTTTTAGGTCACACCCTTTTTGGACAATCTGGAAAAAAAAATTAAAACCTTAGCTATGAAAAAAAACTACAAATTTTGTAGTAAAACAAAAAATCCGTAATTGCTAGAAATAAATTTATAGCATACGGAAAAAAAAATCTGGTACCCCAAAAACCCATTGATCTCCAAAACACACATGACGTAAAGCAGTTTTCTGTAAAGAAAATTGATGCAAATTTTCATCACATCTTCAGGACATTCTTTACAGAAGTAATTTAATAAGTTTTTGTTAAATTAATATTAAAGGTATCTTTGTTCACTTTTGCGAATGAGTTCACCAGCCATCATTTAACCCACACTTGATTTTCAAAGTAAAAGTTATTCAAGAAAAAGTTTGAAATTCCAGCATGTTTTTTCCAACAATGTTTCACTGAAGCTGTTTCGGATGTGTATGTATTCGACTTGTGTCTGAAACTGCAGAGTTATAGATATCGGAAGGGGTTTTTTTCTTCTCTTTTCTTGAAGTTTTTCTACATATTTTTTTTCTTCGACGCGATAACCATATTTTGCAACCCTCTAAGCTCTCGACAAACACTCAATACAAAGTAGAAAAGTTTGTGCGCTACAACATCATATCCCATATCCACTTGTACATTGTCAATGGTCAATTAGCATTACAAAGATTTTCAAGGTGTTGGAAAATTCATTTAGTGGCTTCTTAAAAGTTTGGGTGAAAATCACCATATTATGAAACACCTGTCGCTTAAAATTTTGCCACTCAACCCTTTCGGTAATGGTATTTTCTTTCGGTAATGGTAAAACTGGTGAAGTCGATTCAAAAACTCGGATATCATGCATTGCCAATTTATATGCAAAAGTAAATTGAAGAATTACATTAACTGTGTGTAGAAACCGTCAAGCATTGTTTTTTTGAATTATGATTTTACGTTCATACCTATAACAGGTAAATAGACTTTTACCACCACAAAATATTTACATAATAATGTTACCTGTGGCGCTGTCAGTTTCTCATGGTGAAATTAATTTGAAATCTAAATTAACTTAATAAATTTGAAGACAAAAAAAAAATGAAACAGAATTTTAATTACGTTCACATAAATGCGATTTGAATTTCACAGAGGGTTATTAAAACTAAGTCAGAATTATGATTTTCCTGTGAATTGAATGATGGATAAAAAAAGGCAACGATGAAAGCATTTAAGAAATCGCCCAATTATTTTTTATATACATTTAGGTACCTGAAAAGTTTTCATAGATCTTATAATACGCAAAGATCCATGGGATTCGGAAAAAAACCGAAATGAATGAAATGGATAAGCAGATTTTAAGGATGATTAGATTTTGTTGAGTAAGAAAAGGCAATGGACTAGGCAAGTACCTTTTTTTACCACAGTATATGCGCCGCATATTGCTATATTTCTATATATAAAATCCACAAAAGTATGTGCGTTTGTTCTACGCTACGAATTTTTATATATTTTTGTGTATACATTTGGTGGTATACTCGTATAATATAAGCCTATTAGGTTATTGAGAGCATATATCCACTAACAATTTATCAATCAATTTGGGATTGGTCCGATCTATACGATGAAATATTAAATTGAACTTTAGGGTTTATCAAACTTTTATATATGTATTGACTACCGAAAAATGAGGAAAAACCAAGAGTAAAAGAAAAGGACAAAGTCCAAGGATAGAAATAAATTTTAATAAAATATTTTTTACCAACCGAACATGTAATCAAATTAATTTAGGTTTAGTCTCGATACTCAAATACAGATCAAGTAAATAAGATGGGCATAACCACAACTCTTGAGAGCTAATTAAATTAATAATTCATTTCTAATTATTATCAAAATAGTTATTTTATGAAGTTTAGTCAGAAAGTCCTTTAAATATGCATTAACTGGAAAAGTTAAATATGCTTTTCTTTGACCAAACTTTAGGGCTAAAAGATTTTTTTTCAGCGCATATTGACAAGGCAAGAAACGAAAACTTTTCAAGGATTGAAAGTTTTTTTTTGCAAAGTAAATGCCATGAGCGAAATTTTAAGAGATAAATTAATATCACTACTTAAAAATTGTGAGTTTGTCACAATCTATTGGAATGGAAAAAGTAATGCCCACCTCTCTTTTTTGAAATAGGTTACTTAAAATACAATCCGAATTTTTGTTTGCAAGATGTGTCTTCAACTGAGAAATGTATGTAGTTTTAAGACTTCAAATTAAATTCAAATTTAAAAGGTTTCCAATAAAACTAGCCCCCCCCCCTCCCCACTGCTTGCCGGTACCTGTGGACGCCCATGAAACCACCTCTTCCACCATTCAATCGAACCACAAATTGAGCGATTTCCTGGGTAACGGGAAACGGGAACGCGTGTCGGAAAAATTTAAGAGCCAAAATGTGTTTAGACTATGATTTTACATAACTCTTCCATACATCAAAATTCAGTCGGACCATTGCGTCCCTACTCCCCGGTACAAATGGATTTTTTTAATGAAATATTTGTCTGTCCTCATATAGAGTATTTGCCTTCCTGGCAATTGTAGCTTTCTTGTGTTTTATTTATATATATATAGGTTGGTGAATAATATCCTAAAAGAATTTTTTTGGAATGTGCATAAAGCTTTTAGCTCCTAGTATGGTCTTCTGGGGCACGTTAACTTTAGAATATACTTAGCTCATATAAATGGTTTTGCCTATGGATCCGTTAGATCCTCACAAAAGTCAATAAAAGCCCTTTTTCAAAGATACACTCAAGGTCATATGGAATTTCCCTAGATACACTGAATAGTTACGAGTTTGCTAGAAAGGGTTAAACCCAAAAGGGCTTAAATCAGATCATTGAACAATCACGAAGAATTACTGTTTAACGTTTATGGTACTCCAAAGAAATCGATGAATAGAACAGATAACTGATAAACTGTTTCAATATCTCTCAAGGATTTTATCACTTTGATAAGACTTTGAAGAACGAAAGCCAGACATCAAAAGAACTTGAAATCAAACTGGATATAAATCATTCTCAACCAGGAAGAATTATTACACGAAATTGGGATGAGGTCAGTATATCTGATATATCAAATTGTATTCGAATAAAGCTGAGTTAAGAAAAATATTCTCATCTGTATACCTGATAGGATTAAATTAATGGGAAAACACCATACTTTAATCAACTTACTGTTTACTAATTTTATCCAAAATATTAACACGATATAACTGCTCTTAAGTACTCTCGTTTTGGTCGTAATAAATAAAATATGAAGTTGTAATTCATGTGGCAGCATTCTTAATACTTGTTTACCTTTTATGACTTTGTATCAGTTATACTAAAACTGTCATAATAGGAAAATTTACAGTGAGCAGATTGTTGTTATCGATAAAATGTAAGAAAGATTTTCCAACAGAACCGGTATTTGCAACGAAATTCATAAAAACAAGTGACTTTATGTTGGGTAAACATTCCAAATAGTAGAACTAGTTGAAATAATTAGACTGGTCTCTCAAGCGAAACATAGACGGTTTTTCTATCTCGTTCCCACTGACTCTACAATGAAAGAATCTGAGCGGTTCATCAGATTATTTTTTTATTTAGCATCTTTCATAGAATATGATTTTTTAGCTTTCTTACATACTAGAAATTTTGCCCTTCTCCGCGTCGCGTTTCGCCGTCGGCCTACGACTTACTCTTTTCTCGATCTTTATCCTCGGTGGCTACTCGACTTCGCACTATGCTATGTCAAAATCCCTTCATAGTTTCAAAACTATGTCAAATCCCTTCATAGTTTTTTATATTCAATCTATATTTGTATTTTTTCGAAGCGCAATTTTGTAATTTTTGACCACATCGTTGCCAGAACACGGAAAATTGGAGCGCTCTTTCACAGAAGAGTTACTTCGTACGCGAGTTTTTGCACTTGAAAAACTGTTATCGTCCCATAGAACACTGGGCGAAACAATTTTGAAAAATTCCAATCAGAGTCGTCCAATCCAATTTGATTTATAATACCCTTCTCTTCTATCGAAGTCGGTTAAAATTAACTCCAATTGCATTTTGATGTGTGGAAAAGTTATGTTAAATCATATAAAGACTTTTGTTTTTCTTAAGTTTAAGTGGTTCAATATTATACCCAACTTTCTATCATATGAGGTTTAATTATGCAAGAAATATGAGCCCAGACCTAATTGTAGTTTAAAAGAAATAGTGGTTTTGTATAGGAGAGGGGAAAGGGATTTTGGTGTCTAGAAGAGTTATTTAAAATCATACGCTAAACACATTTTGTCTTTATAATTTGTTCGATACACCTTACTGTTTTCGAGAAAATTACGAAAGAAAAACTGTTTCATATTTATGGGTGAGGGAGAAAGAAATTATCCGATTTTACCCATTCAATTCTTTCGGAAGTCTCCACGGACGGACGGATGGCCAAACGGAAATCAAAATCTTTTGTCATCCCAGCACCCTGGTGTAATTTACTTTTTATACCCGTATGGTGAAACCAAAGGGTATATTAATTTTGCCTTACCGTTTGTAACGCCAAGATCCCGTCATCACACACAAAAATGAATTACACCAGTGTGTTTAGAATGATAAAAATAATTAATTTCTGCATGTCCGTCCGTCCGTCCGTCTGTCTGTCCGTCTGTCCGTCCGTCTGTCCGTCTGTGGCGCGGATTGCGGGCGCACGGATTGAGCTAGAGACTTGAAATTTTGCACAGATCCGTTTTTTGTAAAATGCGAGGCTAAGTTCGTTAATGGGCAAAAATGGACCATTAGGGGGGGTACCCCCCATACGAACGAAAATGTTTTTTGTGAATATCTCAAAAACGGTGCATCTCATCAAAAAAGTCCAAGAACAAAGGTTATTTAGGATATGATTACATCAAAATCCGATTGGAATAAATTTTAAAAAATCTTATTGGAAAGTTTGAGTTCAAAGTGGAATTTTGGTACAACTGTTCGAATTTTGATACGAATATCACCATACGGGTCTCCAATGATTGCCAGATTGGCAATTATAGCTTTTGTTATGTTTTGTCTGACGATTGATTCGATGCCAGGCTTGTGTGTATGTCTCAAGAACCACTGAACCGATTTGAATGAAACTTTCAGGAGAGCTTAGTAGCGGCAATGTGCGGGTTTTAGATTACAGATCAACCAAAGGTTCCCGTTCTTTCTAACCAGTTTCCTCGATTTATGTATATTGCTTTTAGTTTTTCTGACTGTTCGCCTATAACTTGAGAACCATTGATCCGACTTGGATGAAACTTTCAGTGGAACTTATTGGCATGAATAAGCGTGTTTTAGGTGATAAGCTGACCAAAGATTCCCCGTCCCAACCCTGCTAACTCATGTTACATGAAATCATTAACAAACAACCCAATCAAGGTCAAGGGAGAAGCTCTTAGTACTACTATAAGTATGATTCTCATATAGTTTATAAAATCTATAAACAAATTTATAGAGCGTTTTATTTTCTTATTACATGCATGCTTTCGATTGTAATAGCAAAATACTACTTGAAAATTTGCAAACTTTAACGTTGTAGGAAGTTTGTAAACGTTTTTAATGCATACTTAGATTTCCCAATCGCAACAATCCTCACCTATTAAACCAAACAATAGACAAATCCGATGAACAATTGCCTTATCGAGGATTTAGATCTATTATATTTTAGAACCACACAGGTGACCTAAGATACTCTAGCAGTTATAGTAAAAGAACCAAGTTTTTTTCTTTTTTGAAAAATCACACAATTTTTTAATACCCGGGTGGACAAATATACTTGGGGCTACGTTGTATCTATAGCAAGTGTAACAGTAGTTAGTAGACTTTAGGTGCAAATTGTACAACAGGTAATTCAGTAGATGTGTATTTTTTTACAACAAAAGCCGTTATAGGTTTCTTGAACGCGAACTGTAGCGTGACAAAATGACCTTAAGTCCATGAACATAAATGAATAACATTAAATTTGCATTTCTTTGAATCTAATGTCCGTCCATCGCGTAATGTAATGCGTGTCTGTGTCGCAAGTACTTTTGTGTTATGATATGGTCGGCTTGGATATAAAGCCAAACTGACTAAAATTTATGTTAGCACTATTCACCTTTAGATCACAGTTTAGCCATTAAATTATCATATGAATGGATATGTGATACATATTTTTTATATGTTGGCGTACTTTCATTCCATGACATCGCAGAAACTAGCTAACATATACGAACAAGTATCTAACAATGTTTGCCGCTTTGACATTAAATGGCATTCGTTTAATTACTTTTACTCATTTGAACCGTGGATAGCGGCGCCAGTATATATGTACCTAGGACTAAAAGAGTATTTCAAAAACGGTTTAAGGAAGTAATGGTCTGTGCAAGTTTAATTTTAAGATTCAACTGCAAGACAATAAAAATCTTACTATGAAAAGAGATTACAAAGTAGATTACTGGATCTGACACAACAGATTCAAATTCAAGCGAATAAAAATTTCTATGGCGACAAACGAGACTTTCATTCGTTCGTTTATTTTCTCATTGGTTTATTGTTGAATGCTGCTGTTGAAGGTTGACGAAACTTGGTCTTTCTTCTCGAATTTAATAACATTACTGAATTAAATAAATTTCCATTCCCCGGTCCTGATATCACTTCCATTGTTTTCACATACTCTGTAAAACCAGCGCTTGTGATATTTCATAAAAATAATTATGAGTAAAAGCTTTTCAAGTGTTTTTTTAAAGGAGATAGAAAAGCGGAATAAATCTTTAAGCTCTTTACTTGTATACGATATGTACTGAAGTCATATCAGAGTATATACTTATTCGGTTTTTTGTAAGCACTTTTTACACGATTTTGAAGTTAACATGGTTAACAAAAACATCTTGGACTAATTTTAAAAAAAACGATGGAGCGCAAAATTTGGCGTCCAGCAGCAGCCAACATGTGGGAAAACTTGTTGAAAGAGCAGAATATCTTTTTAATTTTTAATTGAGCCAACCATTTTTTTTTTTTGTTAAAATGACAAAAAATTATCAATAGGATAAAATTTTTATGGAGGAAAATTTATGTTCAAGAAAAAATTTATTATTTTAACAAAATATAGCTTGCGACACATAACAACAAATAAATATGTTAAATAAAAAACACGTAATTTGTCAACATAAGAGGCTGTCCATAAAATGCGTCACATTTCTAGGGATAAGGGCGAATCTGCGATAGTGTGACAGCTATAGTAAACTCAATAAAAAAAATCGTGAAAAAGCGTGAAGGGCGGGTGTGAGGAGGGGGGTCCGAAATACCTTAAATTAGCTTGACGTATTTTATGGACAACTCCTAACAAAAAATTGTTGTATTTAAAAATGGTTATATATTTAGAAAAAAAATTTTATTTGGGATAAAGGAACGGGATTTTTATTATTAGTACAGGGACCAAACTTTTTTTAGCGAGGGCTAAATTTTCTTGGTAAATACAACTAAAAAATATTTTGGAAAGTGTATTTATGCATAAATGAAAGTTTCTCCACAAAATTTGGACCCTCTGCGATTAATTCTTGTCAGTACCATAAATTGAAAGCTGTAGAAAATCTTTTTCAAACGCCAAAAATTTAAGGAAGTTTTATGCCAGATCAAATAGCGGGGCACTTTTTGTTTGCTTTTTATATTCAATCAAAAGTTTTATTGACCTGCACTCCTTTAAAATTGCTTTCACTGTTTGTGTATGATTTTCCTTGCTACAAACAAACTTTTCCCACACTTAATAAAAGTATTTTTTGTATGGTTTGCCAAGGATGAAAAACACTTCAGTAAATTGACTCAATTAGCGGAAAGCTGTGGTCTTAACGAATATCACGTAGTGTAAAACTTTTGTAAAATTTTAATGCAAATTTCCATTTTTAATTTCTAGACACGGAATATTACTTTCAAATTGCTAATTAAACAATTTGTGCTATTTCGTCTGGCGTTTTAATAAAACAAAAATTGCAGATTCGGGCTGAAATCCTAAATTGAGTTATCACAGTCGAAAAAACAAGTAACGTAGATATGAAAATGAATAAAGATTTCATTGTTCCCTCGCGCATTTTAAATGGGCCGCAAAACATTTTCGGTCATGGAACGCTTTTGATGTCTCTAAAGTAATTTATAATTTTCAATCTTTTAATTGTCCAAATAAAAAGAGACGTTTTCTCGTGATTTTTTTTTTGCCCGACTACTAATTGAAGATGGAAAATGTGAAACATCAATTTTTCTCCATACAGATTAGTCGTATATTAGTAAAAAAAAAAAGCTGAATTGAGAAAAAAGGTCGAAAAAGGTTGTCTTCTACCATAAAACGCCACGGGGCTTTGAATTTATTCGCTGTTTGATTCCATCAAAAATTACCGCTCATCTGGAAAACTATTACTGCATATGAGATGGGATAGGGCCTATAAATAAAAATGAAGAAAGTGTTTTTGTTTGAAATGTTTTTTATTGCTTGTTTTATTAGGAAATTAGACATAGGACTGACGAATTGAAGACGAACCACTGACACAATTTATTTGATCGAAATCCACATCATCGTATAAGAAATCAAGCAAGAAATTTGAAAGTTAAAATTCCACTGCCCAAAAGGAAACTCACGAATTTCGTGAATTTAGTGGATCATCATCGGAGGTCTGAATTGGTTTAATGAACTAATATTTTACGGTTAATTATTACAAATTAGTTAACTGCCTTATATTTTGATGGCCGATTATTTTAAATTGCTCCAGCATAGAAAAATTTTCATCTTGTAACCTGCAGCAATAGCCATCAAAAGAATTTTTTAAAGTAGAAAATACTTTTTACTGTAAATGAAATACAAAATTTAAATTATAATGTTTGAAGAAAAGTCCAGCTGAAAAAATGATATAATTATTAGATACAAAGAATATTTGAAGTGTCGTGGTTAAATTAATAATATAGCAAAGTTATTATATTTAATGCGATTTAATAAAATTAATAGCTCTTCTGTTTCAGAAATTTTATACAGTTCACAATTTAGAAGATTTTAATACACCCAAAAAACCTAATACTTCAATGGTTAATTATTTGCAAATACTCAATAATGACAATTTATTCAAATTTAATTATCTGACAAGGATACCGCGAAAAAGTATTCTATTGCATGGATATTTCTACGCAAATGAAATAAATTATCGATTTTAAATTGGGAACGAAATTTAATTTCACCAGACAATAATAAAAAAAAATGAATACTAAACGACATGACCCTCAATTAGTCTTTATATTCAAACACTTGCTCAATAATACAATTATTACATTTATGATTTATGTAACGTTTCGAAATGACATTCATATTATCGCATCAGCACGATTTTCATTATCATTTTTTGATGGCAATGAATTGAATTTCGATTATATTTTATTTTCATTGGGTTTTTGGTGAAAATTTTTACTCAAAAGAATTTTAATTTAATTATTCATAAGTATTCATATTTGAATTATTTTCAAAAAATGTAATTGATTTTTTCTCAAAAATTCACAACGATAAAATGCACCAGTATCGGCAAATACAAAAATATCATTTATGATCAACAGAAAACTTTCCTCTGAAATATTTAATTTCGGAATAAATATGTAAAAATCAATATTTTTGCAAATATCTCGAGAACTGCTAAAGATATGAAAAACCTTTAAAGATACAAAAAACCGTTAAAGGCAAAAATGCGGGAAATTTTATTTGTGTGGCGTAGGTGTGACAGAGTATTCCAATTGAATTTTGATGTATAAAAGAGATATGTAGAATCATGTTCTTTGGGAGTCATTACCAAGAAGTCAGTACCAGAAAATTTCAATTCTGTCTATCGGAATATTTGTCACAGAATCACAAAAAACTGTGTTTGCACTATTTCAAGTAATTCACTATATTATGGGGTCACTATACCAAGTTTGTATAACACAAACCGAGAAGAAACAAAATATAACTAGTTTCATGTTAACAGCCTTAATTAAGTTTCATGTTAATAGCCTTTTATTAACTGCTTGGTACAAACTCGCTGCCATTTTTTTTAACTTTGACAATTCGAATCGTCTCCATTTACTTTTAGAATTTGTGCTAATTTTGGTATATTTTTAAAAGCTTTTATTTAGCTTGCCTTCGTGTCTGTTTGTCTGTTTGTCTGTTTGTCTGTCAGATCAAATCTTGCAACCCAATTTTGACCCACTTCCACTTGTCCGATTGACTTGAAATTTTGCACACTTATATAAGTCCGATGACAATACAATATTTTCACCACTTCGTCCTTGTAAGGATAACGGAAGATCCTGTAAGGATAACGTGATTATCCTTTTCTCCAAATTTTCCGGAAAAAAATCTATTCTGGGGGTTTTTGGGGTCGTTGAATCCGAATCTGTCATTAAAAAGTCTGTAAGGATAACGGAAGGTCCTGTAAGGATAACGTGATTATCCCTTTCTCCAAATTTTCCGGAAAAAAATCTATTCTGGGGGTTTTTGGGGTCGCTGAATCCGAATCTGTCATTAAAAAGTCAGTAAGGATAACGGAAGGTCCTGTAAGGACATCTCAAATGTAAGGATATATATTCGAAGACTAAAAAGAACAAAATAAAAAAAATAAAAAAAAAAATTTTAAAAAAAGCTTTTATTAAAAAAGAATGCACTAAAAAGAAAAAAATAATTTTCTGGACGCTGTGTATCACAAATATAAAAGCTTTTAAAAAGCGAGATAAAGCATAAAACAATAAAATAAAAATTTATCTCGCTTTTAAAAAGCTTTTATATTTGTGATACACAGCGTCCAGAAAATTATTTTTTTCTTTTTAGTGCATTCTTTTTTAATAAAAGCTTTTTTTAAAATTTTTTTTTTTTATTTTTTTTTTAAAAAAAGAAGTCGAATGAATCCAACTCAATTCTGAGAACAGCAAAGACCATATTCTAGTTCGAGTTCGAACCGTAATACACAACGAACCCAATATAAATTGAAAGTAAAATGAATTTATGTTCACAGGGAACACGCAAACACACAACCACGAACTTTGTCGGACAGAAAAATTATTGCAGTAGCAAGGCCAGGATATTTTTATACCCGTATGGTGAAACCAAAGGGTATATTAACTTTGCCTTACCGTTTGTAACGCCAAGATCCCGTCATCGCACAAAAAAATGAATTACACCAGTGTGTTTAGAATGATAAAAATATTTAATTTTTGCATGTCCGTCCGTCTGTCTGTCCGTCTGTCTGTCTGTCCGTCCGTCTGTCTGTCTGTCCGTCCGTCCGTCCGTCTGTCTGTCTGTCTGTGGCGCGGATTTCGGGCGCACGGATTGAGCTAGAGACTTGAAATTTTGCACAGATCCGTTTTTCGTAAAATTCGAGGCTAAGTTCGTTAATGGGCAAAAATGGACCATTAGGGGGGGGTGCCCCCATACGAACGAAATCGTTTTTTGTAAATATCGCAAAAACGGTGCATCTCATCAAAAAAGTCCAAGAACAAAAGTTATTTAGGATATGATTCTACATAAAACTCCCATACATCAAAATCCGATTTGAATAAATTTTAAAAAATCTTATTGGAAAGTTTGACTTCAAAGTGGAATTTTGGTATAACTGTTCGAATTTTGATACGAATATCACCATACGGGTCTCCAATGATTGCCAGATTGGCAATTATAGCTTTTGTTATGTTTGCTGTTGTTCTTGGTGGTTCTTATAGCATCTGATGATTATTTTATAAGAATTCTAGCATCTCGCCCGGTACTCAATTCGAATATTCACGTGGAACTAAGCATTGTGATAGTGTTAAAGCGTAACCGTGTTGTAAAAGGCCGTGTTATACGAAGTTTTCCGCAAATATCTGAACGTGTTAGACCGAAACCGTATTGAAGGAGTCCGTGATATAGGAAAGTTACCTATTTGGGTTAAATTGATGAACACAGATTGAGTAAGCAATTATAATTCAGATAGAAAAACTTTAGTGCTCTTTAGTTTGTTAACTTACTCTTCATCAGGTCGAAAGGTTTTATATAAATTGCACTTAACTAGATTAACTGCACCATTTGTTTTTACTTTGACTCGAATAATGAATCGTGAATGCTGCCAGATTTAAGAGGCAGAAATAAATGTTTCATCCATGTCAATATAAATCTTTTGATCATTGATCTCACGTGTCGGTATTCATAGGCCGCAAATACATTGGACTAAAATAAGAGCCAAGAGGAGGGTTTTAGTAATGCCGCAAACCTCAACTTCATTTAATGGTGAGGTTTTCGATACAACAATTGAAGAAGAAATGTATTTTACTGAGGTACCTTTTTGGATCAATATCTTTATTATTTTTCGGAATAAAAAAAATTGAGCACAAATGATTCATTTATTAATCATCCTGAGCTGTGCTTCGGTATTAAAGGGTCTTCCCCTAAGCTCTGGCTGGAACTATAAAAAATTGAAAAAACAGAAATTTATTACAATTTGCAAAATACAAAAACCAGATACCATATGTATATAGGCTATGCCCACAAAACACGTCACTCTAAATTGAGACTTTTTGAACCTTTTCCCGCCCGTCACACTTTTTCGAATATTTCTGTATGTGATTTAGTGCTACCGTCAAGCTACCGCATACCCCTCCCGCTGAATATGTCTCGAATTTAATGGAAAACCCCTTGTAATTTTAATAAAAATTCATCCATCGGTTTGTGCCAACAACTAAGAAATTTAAAAGACAAATTTTCTTAAAATTTTATCCCGGCGAATTTTTGAAACTTTATACGCAGTCTATATATATTTTTTCCCCGCCAACTTCAGAACCCTCTACCCACTAACTTTTAAACTATTAACCGATTGAAATGCCAGTTGGATAAGCAATCTCTCAATCATTATTCTGTCACCAACCAACATTTTTTAATCTATTTTGGTATCTTTAACCAGTTACAGAGATTGTTATATTTTCACTTTTTAAACAGATCGCTTTTTTGAAAATTTTCTTTTTTCTCAACAATAAAAGTGTTACAAAATTGGAAGCTAGAATTTTGATTCAATAGATGTAACCACAAACTACATCTGGTTGATAGATTTCAAGCAAATCTGAGATCATTTAACCCGATAAAGAAAAATCTTTTTAGGTCTAAAAAAAACCAGTATCAAACTTAAAGCATTTATGAAAATGTATTACTCACCAAATTAAGCACGAAACAAAGGTAAAAATTTTATTGCCCGTATTTTTAAGGCGTCATAAAAATAAAAGTGATGGAAAAATTTCAATAAAAATATTATAAAAACAGCTGAAAATACCATCCACTTACGATTATTGCCAAAATGTTGCCCAATTAAAATACCCATAACTATTTACTTCTATATTCTTACAAATGAGATTAAAAATTTCCCTATATTATGTTTTCCCAAAATTACTGTCGTTACGCACATGAAATGTTCGACTTTTTAACATTTCAAAATTCAATATCGTTAGCAATACAAAACGCAAGATACCGGGAGAGGTGAAAAGAACCTCAATAATGTCACTTTGTAGCAATAGAAACGTAATTTATATTCCATTGAAGGTATTTTTGCCATTATATTCACTTTCATAGTAGTTTAAAATATTTTATTTGCTAAAAACGACCAAAAAGTTAAAAAAAAACCATTTTAAGCTTCCGCATAATGCTGAAATAATGGAATATTTTGTTAAAAATTCGTGGAAGTTTTCTGGTATTCCTCAACAAACAAACGAAAGGCGGTTACTGTACGCTAAGACGATACCAAATGAGAAAGATTGCCCATCAGACATCAACAAAAACCAGCGAGGCAAACGATTGCCCATTCCGAAGGACGAAACGATCCAAGGAGCAAACAAAAAATTTAAATTCCCAGTGCGTTTGCATACGGCACGCCAATTTACCTTTGCTGGGCTAAAAGAGAAATTCCCTTTTTAAATCCATTATTCAGGACCTCTTTGGAATTGTTATGGCCTCATTAGCAAACAATCTTCCTCGTTATGCTGATAAAACTCTTATGACTATGTTTTTGCAACAAAAAATTGGCGAATTTCTGGGAAAAGGACAAAAAACCGTCCGCACTAAAATTTTCTAACAAAATCAGGAATCCACAAGAGATGGAAATCCTTCGAGATACTGGAAACCGCCATTTCGCAACTGTTTCTTTGTTGAGGTAGGATTTTATTCTATTTACAATGCGTTATCGCCTAAGAGATTCCTTTTGAAGTTACCGCCTGACCTTGGCGCTCGCTAAAAGCTATGCTGGCGTTACTGATGGACTTTTAATGGAGGAGCGTTTTTGATGTTTTGGCCGGTGGCCTGCCACCTACGAAAAAAAACACCATTTTCAAGTTACCACTAATTTGTCTTCTTTATGTTTTAAGTACACTACAAAACCTCAGATCCAATTTGTAAGTCAGAAATTATCTCAGGATCTTATCAAAAGGACCAAAATAAGCCAACAACGAAGAGAAGAAACAGAACACAACTTGGGATAAAAAAAATGAAGGCCAACTGAGCCTATCCAGGGCTTCTTTTTTTAATTAAAACTTCATGGTTTTTGTTCATTATATTTAATGCAATGAAACCATGCAAAGTATAATCATAAATTTCTGGATACGGTTTACTTCAGGGACAACGGAAAAACCCTGTTCATAAACACATAGAGATACTTTAGGTTCTGTATCTGATTTCGTGATAATATTCCGTGGTGTTTTCCTACTTGTGTTTATTACTTTTAAATAGCGAGATTTTATAAGAAAGCGTTTTATGAAGCATTTATTTTGCTAATTTGTTTTAGGCGTTTTTATGTCAGAATATTGCTTTACAATGAATTTTTAAAAACACGGTTTATAGAAATAATATAAAAACGTAAAAAAGATTTCTTCCAATTCCTTAAAAGTTTTTTATGTAGCAAAATTATTTTTCAATATGGTTATAATAGGAAAACTTTTTTACATTTCTTTTTCATTTCGATTTTTTCCTATTTTGTAAATTTTCTAAGCGGTGATATTTTCTAAACACAATTTTTATGCCAATATTAATGATTTTTACATTTTTTCCTAATTTTTATATGTAAACAATAATCTTAGTTATTTAAGTTAATTTAAATCATTTTCAAACACACCAATAAATATTATTCTGGTTAATTTTGTTTTTTTTATTTTTTATTATTATTTCTCAAAGAAAGTTGTTTTGCGCGACAATGAATAACAAAAATTTTACAATTTTCGTTTATTCTTTGCAGATAATATGGACAGCGATAAATCTATTACTTAAACATCGTCCTCTTATGAAAATAAGAAAAGAAAATGATTTAACGACCTTAAGATCAATTAAATTTGTCGAGAAAAATTACCATCGTACGGAGCTAAATTGGAGTGAAAACGAAAACACAACCGAAACATTTTTGAAGCAAGCAACTTTAATTATCCTGAAAACCTTCAAGAAGAAGATACAGTTTTCCAGAATTGAAGCTAAATCCAAAAGATGCATGAACGACGAGTTAAAAAGTAAGTTTCAAGTCAAACATACCACATTAATGATAAACATAACATACAATTTATACTTACTACAATACATAATCGTGTGTATATACAATAAATCTATACGAGTAGAAGGAAAAATTCCTGTAGAGTACAACAAACTATTCCTGAGTGAATGAATTTCATTTTGATGTATTTCCATTTTATTTTCTGCTTTGTGTTAACGACAACAGAGTGAAAGGTGGCCATTATGTTGCATCTCATGGGAGACTGACTCCAGATCCACCACCGTACGTCCACTCGAATCGGGGATATTCAACAGACGGAGAGGAAAGTCACAGGGCGCCATCGGAAAGGACACTCTCGGAATACACTGTGGCCAATGAACGCGCCTCACCGTCACGCCATCAATCATCACGAAAGTCAAGGGCGAACGGAGTAGAGAACGGCGGTCCGAGATCCTTGGGACCCCCCAATGGCCCACCCACACGAATACCACCCCGTGCCCCATCAGCGCTGAGCTACGACCATGGCGGCGGAGATAACGGAAGCGATATATATGTAACAAGTGCTGCTTACAAGGCCCCCTCAGAAATAAGGTAAATCCACATCTTAGGTATTTATTATGTGTTTCTTGAAAGATTTACGTTTTTATGATGCTTGGCATCACCCGGACTTTATACAACACACGGACTTTATACATGAACTGTGAAAATCGCTTTGGGCAAATGTTTATTATTAGCCACAGTTTTTTCTTCACTCAGCACTTATAGATTAAGGACGTGAAAACTGAAAACACTAACCATAAAAATTAATATTTAAAATATTTTCTTAAAGTTATGTTCTTTTTAAGAAAGTCTTGGACATGAATTTTGAAGGTATTCTAGATGACGCAATACAATTTTGACAAAATCTCATATTTTGTATATCGTGACACCGGTATTAAGCGTGAAGATAGGAGGAGGGAAGTTTGAAAAAGCAAAAAATAGTATGGCATATTTTATGGACAGCCATCTAACGTTTCTAAAATTCGAAATTTGAATTTCCATTTACTAATTTTGCCAGATTTTTTATCAATTTGAAATTTTATAATATTTCCACATATTTACCCGCAATTTTAAAGTATTTTTCGTTCAAGTACTTTGAAAAGCATAAAATATTTTTATTCGATATTAAATATTAAAGATTTCATGTCCATATCTGCATATAGAGCAAATGGCTTTCGGCGTCATTTTTTTATGTTCGACATTATTCCGGCCCTAATTTTCTTCTTTGCATACGTCAAAGGAAAGTATATTAAAGCCACCAATACCATATGCACAAGTAAAAAAATACACTTAACGAAATGAAATCATAAAACACTTCTTGCAAACCTTAATCCATCCTGGAATCCTTTTTTTATTTTATCTCAAGAGGAATGCAGGAACCTGCTATCGAATTTTTAGTTCCCTTCTGAAGAACTTTGAAGTTTTCACAACCCGAGCCCAAATGGTAAATTTAAGTTACATGTGTGTTCATGCAGTTTGGTCGAAACGAAGGGATAAAGGGTAGAGGGTATCAATATACTATAGCTATATGTTTAACCACAAATAGTATAAACTTACAGATGTCGCACGGCGAACAAACAAATATTAACGAAAATTTTGCTCTGGAATGCAACAAACCGTCCCATACAGCCTTTTTGTAAAAATTGTATGCCACACACTTCGCCCTCCGCTAGTAGTAGCTTGTTGCGTCCCAGAGCAAAATTTTTTGTTAACATTTCTTTGTTCGCCGTGCGTCATCTGTATATAAATATATGTTATTTGTGGTTTAGCTGCAATCGATAATTCTGTTATGTACAAACGTTTCATAAAAATGGGAATAAAATCCCTGCAGTCACAAAACGGATATAAAGTATGATTTCGACTCGATTGTAAAAACCATTCCAAACATATTTTCCTATGAATAGAAAATGAATCCTGGAATTAGAAAATATCTTTATAACACAAGTGGTTTTTAATCAGCGGATATGAGAACTTTAAATGGCTGTTAAGCTTTAAACTGTCAGGGTGGCCTCGAACGAGCCACATAGAATCTCGGCGGC
Organism: Chrysopilus asiliformis; assembly: GCA_964034945.1. NCBI lineage: Eukaryota > Metazoa > Arthropoda > Insecta > Diptera > Rhagionidae > Chrysopilus > Chrysopilus asiliformis. The sequence continues at coordinate 8,636,762 of OZ035962.1, forward strand.
TCCACGCAATATATAGATTCCAAATAAATATCAAATATTCGAAAAAACCCCATGATTTTAACGGAAAAAAATGGTAAAAGGCAATCAAAATATGAACTTTGCTTCACTCTAGCGTGATCATCGGCTTTGGCTTATTTTAAAAACCATCGAATGTTTTGTTTTGGTCCATTTTAAAAGTTATTAAATAAAGCCTTATAATACTTTTTTAGTAGGAAATTTTAAATGAATTCGTGTTTCGATTACTTTTATTTTTTAATGAAAAAAAGATACGAAAAACTACAATTGCCAGGGGCCAATCGTCAAACACTATATATGAGTACAGACAAAAATTTTATTTAAACAAATCATTTATATGGGAGAGGGGTGATGGAGTGGTCCGATTTAATTTTAATGTACAGACCCGTTATATAAAATAATATTCTAAAAACATTTCGTCTTCACAATTTTTTCGATACGATGCACCGTTTCCGAGAAAATTGAAAAAAACTGTATTCCGAAACTTCGAATTTTATAAGGATTTTTTGCTAAGCATACAGGTGAAGTTAAATCAAGCAGCAGCAAAACCGCCACGCTTTGAATTTCGTACTGGAAACAAGGAAAATTGTTTGAGAAAATACATTTCTATAACATTGTAATGTAATTTTGAAGAAAAAGTCAGAAATTCATTTGTATATTTCGTTACGTGATTAGTATAACTATAAATCTACAGATTAATTAAAATTTACAATTATTTAACAAAGCATTTCTGTTTTTAGCCGATACAGTGCACATCGCCCTCAGTCGAGGGGTGGACCACGGAGTATATATTCTGTAGCGAGTTCAGCGAAAACCGGACGAAGTGCTCGTTCGCAAAGACGTCAAGGTGCCAAAATTGAAGCGATGTCAGCCCCGAATCCCTTTTGTCCAAATGTCAAAGGAGTCTGCTGTTTAATGCTTCTTTTAAATTTAGGTCTCATACTTGTTACACTTGGTTTTGTAATTGTTATACAATTCTTCGAACCATACTTTGTGTGGTGAGTATCTACCTGCTATATAATTAAAATCATCCCACTAACTTTTCAAATTATATGCTCCCACGTATTTCCTGGAAATTGTCAAGAATCTACCTTAGTCGAGAATATACAAATTACAATCTCGATCTTTTAATCTATTCCGAATTTATTGAATATTAGAACAATTTTTGCTCCCTCAGGTACTTCGATATTCGTATATTCGTGATAATTTCCCAGAAGTGCAAAAAATATATTCCAATCCGTGTGATATTTGAATTTTTATCCATTTATTTTTTTTTTCTTGTTTTTTGACTGTTTTTTCCCGATATAGGTTCCTGGGAATTATTTTTCTTGTGTTTGGATTTGCCACACTCATCGGTAGCATGATTTACTGTGTGTTTGTATGCCGAGATGCGAAAACACCGTCACAGGTGAGAAAAGAGGATTTATATTGGACACGCCATTGGCAAAAGAATATCGGATACACACCGCAAGAGATTAATTATAAAGCGGACAAATATGATGGATATTCAGATAGATACTCAGTTAGCAAAATGAGTGGAAAATACTCAGACAGGGAGAGCAATCGATATTAGAAAAAACAAGATTCCGAAATGATATCGTAAACTCCCAAAACTTCCATTTCCACCTTCACGATGAAAATTTCTCACAATATCAACCTTATTACTGTTTTTACTCTTATGCTAATCGATCAACGAAAACTCATTACGAATCGATGCCATTTAATTTGATTCGATTTGTCCCGAATAGAAGACAATATTAACCCGTCCTAAATATATATTGTTTTAATTTATTAATTTTAGTTATTTTTAACTCAAGAAATGTATATTCTATAGGAATTTTAAATTCCACAATGTGTTTTTAACAAATTTCCTTCTAGTAAGGACTTTTAAAATTAATGTACGGATGTAATGAAAATGTTAATGTAAATAAGTACGTTTAAATAATAAACAAATTAATGTATAAATCTTTGAAGTTTTATATTTAAAATTTTAAGATATTGAGAATAGCTTTTAAGAGATTAATAAGCAAAAGGAGAGTTTTGTTTCTAAAGATGCGCAACAAATAAAAAGTTGAAAAAATGCAGTGCACACTCGATATGGTGAACATACAATATAATGAACTCTCGATCAAATGTGAGCCATTTTTATAAAAATTGAAAAACTTTTTTTAGTGCTTTACAAAAATGAAAAACTAACTGCAACGTGATAAAGACTCTAGATATAAAACAAACTTTAAGGGAGATTTCCCACTGGCGCATCAGCTCCTGCAGCTGACTGATCCCGACATCAGGTCGCGCAGCTGCATGAACTGATTCGATCAGTTGAGATGACACACTGAACTGGGATCAGCTGACCTCAAACGTCAAAATGTCGGACTCGGAGGAAGAACTTCTCCTTATTTCTCTGCTGAATCTGTGCAATCGTACAAGCATCTACCTTTTCCTACAGCTTGTACGATTCCTGTGTTTAATTTTTCCTATTCGATGGACATCGCATTTATATCCACTTGTTCAAAAGTTTATTAGTTAAACAGACTTGTCAAAATTTTATGATGTCCCCAACTAGTAAATATTGTAAAGTCAACATTATATGAAGTAGAGAGCCTATAACCTAGAGAGTGGCCATGCTACCTTTATAGACTGTGCCACTGATGACAATTATTACCGCCAGACGAAAAAAATATTGAAAATTATCATTTTATTTTATTTAATCTAACAAAAATGACACTAGAAACTACCCGACATGTTCTTGATATCAGCTACATTTAGATCAGTTCAAAAAAGTCAGCTTTGTGTCGCAGACATGAAGCTGCACATTTTTTGCAGTGTGCCATGCGCCATTGGATTACATGTGCAACTGATATCGGGATCAGTCAGCTGCAGCAGCTGATGGCCAGTGGGACACCTCGCTAACGGAACTTTTATGTCTGTAAAAACTGTTTACTTGTGGGTCACATATATTTAAAAAAAAAGTCAATTATCGCCAGGAAGCTGTTCATTTTTAATGCTTTCTTATATTCCAGAAATAAGAAAATATGGTAGTTTTAATCAGCTTTCAGCATACTGGACAATTATAGTGAAGATATAGTAAAAATAGCCTTGGTTTTTTTTTAAATGTACTGTATGAAATGAAAATTTAAAAATGTGTGAAAAACATTATCAAGGATTTTAAATCATTATCAAAAAACTCATGTAATTAATAATTTCATGTCATTTTGACAATTCACTGTCAAAATACGAAAGGAAATTAGATATACCGGTAAGCGTATTTTTCCCATAGAATAAGTTTTAAGAAAGTAAAGAAACACACATTTTGTTTTGTTTGTTACAAATTATTCACCCTAATCTTACGGAAGAAAAATGTATTGTATGAACTTGTTCTCAATTATTGTGTATAATACGAAAAATCAATTGGCAAATTTAATTACATCTTTCTTATATATTATTTATTTGCTTTTTTGATGAAAAATGTAATTTTTACTAAATTTATCCAAATCAACTGGATATTTAAATAACAACCGTATTTAAGAATACTGAATTCCAACAATAGTTTGCTTAACTATAATAATTTGGTAATCCTTAAATAATAAAAAAAACTTCATTTAGTTTGTAAGTTCAGCGAAAATTAATTTGAAAAATATTTTATTCAAATTTTACGATAAAAATGCGCCAAATTTGAGAAAAACGCAAAATCACCATTTGAAGTAGATTGAAAACAAAACGTTTCACTGCCAAACCAATTTGACTGCCAAACCAATTTTGCAATACAAAACACTCTAATTTCTTGAAAAAGTTGTTAACATTGTTAATTCTCGACTGATCTGCAATTTTATTATTTTCCTGAATAATTGGGTTGTTTAGAAAATACGTGAAACGATTTGTAGAATACTTATCTTTAATTTTCGTCCAGATGTTTGTCAAATTGAGAAAATACTGACAGTTTTATTATCAAAAAACATTTTTTGACTTGCAGTAAAGATTTAAGCCTAGTACGCAGTTCGAGTAAAATGAAATTTTAACGCGGTCTCCAAATTGGCACATTAAAACCGAAGTAAAAACTGTTTGTGGAGAAAAAACATTGACAGCCGAGCACACACAATTAAAAAACCACACTCGTTAAGAAAACTGGAAACAGAACCTCTATTATTTTCATCTGTCAAATTTTTACCTCGAATTTAATGTACCGAACAGTTAAAATGCTGGTAAAATCAAGTGGAGACTTTCTACGCCATCTAGTGTAGTGTAGTGTAGGCAACATTGCAACATGAGTTTTTCACATCATTTTACCAGCGAACTGCGTACCGCTTGGTAAAATTTCTGAGGTTAAATTTAAGCGCAGTGTTAAATTTGTATGGAAAATTTCATTTTACTCGAACTGCGTACTAGGCTTTAATGAAACGTTAGATTTCAAACAATTAGCTGCTTGCCCTTGTGCGAAACAGAGCTTTTTTAAATTAAATTTCGAACCAACAGAGCGCGCTAATTCCATACTCAAAGTATGGTGAAACTGTCCAGTCTCACGCAGGCACTCTAGTAGTAACGAAAGCTTCGCTGGTAACAAAATTTTAGCAGGTTTTTCAAGCTGCGGCTTCAGCCGCATTGGTTAGCTGACAGCACTGGAAAAATGTCAAGTTTGGAGTTAGTGCGTGAAGACGATTTCGTTGAATATTTCCTTTTTCCAAAATTAAATGGTGGCCAGGAGGATGTAGAAAAGACAAAATGTGACCTGCAGAACTTCCTGCAGCAAATAAATCAACTGGTAGAGGAGAACAGCGGCGATTACATTTGGCACAAGGACAATTTCTGTCTGACTATCCGCACCCAAGAACACCAAATTCTAATTGAGGATAACGATGAGAAAAAAGGTAACTCTTTCATAGTAAAAACCAAATTGAAAATTGTTTGCGTGAAATTTATTCCGTGCGGACTCGTTTGTAATCGAAGTATTCAATTGTAGTATCGCAGCCGCATTTGTACGGCATCTCACACTATGGTGACAACATTCAAGACGAGTGGTTCATTGTTTTCCTTTTGTTCGAGATAACAAAGAAGATTCCAGGTATGATTGCACGAGTAGTCGACTCAGACGGTGAGTTTTTATTGATTGAAGCGGCTGATGTCCTGCCCAAATGGGCCAACCCGGATACATGCGAACAGCGGGTAATTATGATTGAATCTTTTCCTGTTAAAAAAGCCATGTGTCATGCATCGCTTTTTTTACCCAAACGAACATTTATTCGGCTTGAATTAATTATTAGCATTACTCACTAGAATTTTTGGTTATTTCATATTTTGGGGCTTCGTAAACAAAAAAACCAAATAGTTTCGGGCATTTGCTGATTCTGAATGTAATTAATTAATAATCACTTTCAGTGTAACAAAAACATTTTCAAGCTAGACTTCACTAACCGAAAATTATTGTACCTGCTTTTGTCCAAACTAAACGAATTAATCAAATGGCTAAAGGTTACTGACCTATGCGTTAATTTACGTTAGTTAGAAATCTACAAGTTAAATAAAAGGTTAATGGATGTCTATATTTTTTTGTGTTTGGGGAGTTATTAGACCGTAGGGGCCGAATTTTTGTTCGTCTATTTTATGGCATAACATGCAAATATCTAAATGTAACTGTATGCAAGTTAGAAATAAATTGTATTAAAAAGTAATTTAGCTAGGGTTTGGGTCCCTAAAAAATGGGATTTTCATAAAATTTTTATTATGAAAATTTCCAGATTTTGTCTAGAAATGTACTTCCTATAGTTTTTTCAATGAATATTTAACAAATTTCCTAATCTCAGGTTTACATTCACGATGGCCATCTACAATTGGTTCAAAATTCACCATCAAATACTGCATCGGTTCTGCCAGTTGCAACTGCCCTCGGCAAGATCTGGCAGAATCCGACTTTATACCGTGTTACGAACGAAATGCAAGGTTGTGTCAATGAACGCCTCAAGGATTTCGAGAACGGCTTTGCCCACTGCCTTCATCGGCAACGAGTGCGAGTGCCATTGGCCGTTGCAGCTATTTTGAAAGAGAAGCCATCTTTGATAGCCCCAGCATGCCGAGCGTTCTGTGAACGGGACGCGATTGATATGAAGGCATGTCGTGCCATGAGATACTTCCCGCCAGAGAATAGAACGAAGACATCAGTGATGTTTACGCGATGCCTCTATGCCATGACAGTGAATAACAATTATTTGCCAGATAGAAGGACAGGCTGGGATCTGCCCCAAAAGGGAACCGGAGAGTACAAAGAAGACTTGCTGGGCGTCAAAATCGCCTGTGGATTCGAGATTCTCGCCTCACAGGCCAAAGAAAACGATGACATCGAGAACGATAGACGATGGAAAACGTACTTAAATAGCTTAGTGAAAAAAGGATACTTCAAGGAGTTTCTCGAAGGTTCAATCGATCATACGCGACTGCTGAACGAAGCGAAACAGTTTTACAGGGAGAACGTGGAGCGCTTCAACACTGTGCCAAAAATCGGCAAGGAAATTGTATCTCTGCTCAACGAAATCGATTTGGACCAATTTAAAATCGATGAGAGTAGCGTTCCAACAAGTGACGATGATAGTTGGTTGAATATTTCTGCGGAGCAGCTCGACGATATGCTGGCCAAGAAGTACGGCGTTAAAAAGTTATACAAGGCGAACGGAAACTTGAATGCTGCTGAATTTACAAACAATATTAACGAGTTTCTAGAGAAGAAATCTGAATTTGATGGCGTCGATAACAATGTCGAAGATGAGCAGCCAACACCACCGAGACGTGGCATTAAGAAATCGATTTCGATGAGAAAAGCAATTGAAACAAATCCAATTACGGCACCTGCATCCACTTCAAAATCAACAAATGAAGTCTCTTTCGATTCGGAAGCGTTCCAAACGCACGTCAGAAATTTCCTGGATTTCGTGATACCGGAAGACGACTGGGAATCAACGTCAGAGATGAGCGACTATGAGGATGATGATGATTTGGAGAAGAATATCGAAGATATGGTGGCTTCAAAAGCCAAAATCAAGACTAATTTAAAATCGTATATGGATCAAATGGATCGTGAGTTGGCCGGCACAACAATCGGTAAAACGTTTCAATCTGGCAGGAAATCGGATGCTGATGATTTCGATGATATTGAAAGCTTCAAACCAATCAATATTGATGTCAACACTTTGAGAAATATGATGGATAGCTACAAATCGCAGATCGGCGGCCCAGGACCAACATCGACTCTTCTCGGTGCGATGGGTGCTGGAATGCGAGACGACAATGCTGATAATCCGCCAGAGAGAAATGGTACAGAAGTATAAATGCATTTTGAATAAATATTTAACCCATCGGGGGACTGCACACACAAAACAAAAATGGAAAAAAACTATTTCGATGTCTTTTACTCGTACTAAATTTTAATCTCACAACCAAAACAATTATATAAATGTATTATTAGCTCAAAGCTTAATTTCATTTCGCTCAATAAAATCACTTTTACATCTATTTGTCTACAGTATTTAATAATTACTTTTTAACTATAAGGCTGGAGGCTAACTCCAATCACTATTTGGGCCTTTGACCTTCTGTTTTCCTTGCGCTCGGCTTTAACTAGGTATTTTCTAATAAAAGTTGGGTCTAAAACCCTTTAAATATTTAGAAGATAACGGAATTAAAATTTTTCAAGTTTTTTTTAAATAGGCATTTTTCATGCTGTGAGATAGTTTTGGTTTTTAATTTTCAGGACTGTTTAGGTACTCTAACTTTAAAGTAAACCAGAGGAGCGAGAGTCAATTGGCTGAAAAAATTCTAAGTACTCTATTCACTACTAATCACCCTGTAATTAAAATTACCTCTGGTGAGTCATGTGACATTTCTGCATTTTAGTTGTGTTGTCGGACGGATTATTTGTCGTATTTTTGGTTTTTGGTCAAATCTGCAAAAATGGGGAAAGGATTTAATAATTACATGTGTAAAAAGTTCTTCCATCCAGCATCTCGGGATAATCTAAAGCGAGTAAGTTGCCAGAAATGCGTTTAAAGATATTTTTAGCAAGTCTCAGGTTCTACCATTTTGTAAACAAAGATTTTTATAAAATTTTTAATTTTTTCTAATAAAATTCGATAGTATCGCAAATATCTCTGTTCATAGAATTTGCGTTTCCCGTTGACACTAGATTAGTATTTTTTTAGTATCCATTGTGAGTTTCCATGAATTAAGTTTTTAGCTATAATTTTTATCAACTTTTAAGGTATGGATGGCGGAGCAGCAAGCGGAGGCTTACAAAAAGAAGCAGGAAGAGCTAAGGGCTCAATACGAAAAAGAGCAAGACCTCCATGAGAACAAGGCAATGCTCAGTAAAGAAAGCAAAGACAAATTAAGCATAAATTTCATGTACGAGCCGCCGCCAGGAGTGCGTAAAGAACGTGAAAAGGACGACAACGAACCGGAATATAAATTCGAGTGGCAACGGAAATACAACGCGCCCCGTGAAAGCTACTGCAAGGGCGACACTGAAATCAGGGATCAGCCCTTTGGTATCCAAGTGAGAAACGTTCGCTGCATCAAATGCCACAAATGGGGCCACATCAATACAGACAAAGAATGCACCATGTACAGCATATCAATGAGCGAAGCCCGAAAAATCCACTCGGAAGCTGAAGCTAGCATGATTATGTCCAAAGGTCTGTTAGAGGAACAAATGAAGGAGGACGGCTTGGCGATGAGAAAAAGTGCTATGAGCTTACAAAGTTTCCAGAAGGGCAAACTACATCAATTGGTGCCCAGTGATAATGAGGGTGAGAAGGAAAAGCAACCAGAAGTTGAATTCCTCAAGTCCTTGACCAAAGAACAAAAGAAGAAACTTTTGAAGAAATTGGAGAAGATCGAGAAGAAACGCAAGAAGCACTCGAAGAGAAAGTCGAAACGACCCTCTACTTCACCATCGTCTTCATCATCAAAGTCAGATTCGGAAGAAGAAACGCGGCGCAAGCAGAAGAAATCAAAGGCCAAGAAAGACCGAAAACGGTCACTATCATCTGACTCAGATTCGGGAAGCAGGGACCACAAGAAACGTAATCGATTAGAGCAAAGGCGTTCGAGGTCGCCAATCAGACGAGATCGGGAACGTGGAAATCATCGGGAACGGGAAAGAGAACGGAGAAGAAATTGAATTTAGACAGTTTTAATATCGCATTTATTGGAATGATTGTCGTACCAATGTAGTTATTTTTTGTTTATCTTGAAAATATATTTTATCAATAAATTATCACTAGGAAATTGAGTTTTTTTATGTTATCTATTTACATTTGTGTGCGAAATAATAAGTAATTGGTCATGCTCTCACTATAATTTTCCACTGGTAAAAGCTTTGACTCAATACTTTACAAATAAGAAGGCCTAATGTTACTGAATGAAATTAGCAGTGTGAAATAATAGGTAATTTTGTAGAAAAAATGTTTTCTCTCAATTTGTATATATTTTTTTTATTTTGATCATCTAAATGTAAGTACATTGAAACCTCGATACTGTATACCCCTCGACATCACATTCACAAGGAAAGTGTCGCTACATCGGTATACCGTGTAGAATTATTCATAGAAAACTTATTAAAATGATTTGCAGATGATTTAAAATTACATTATTTAGCCCAAATGGGTTGAGGAACACAATGTACTTGTGAACAGAAAATTTTAATAAAAATATTGTCTGAAAAAGTAAAAAACATTGAAATATAAATGACTAAATTTATACACTTTCGCTAAACAGGGTTAGCAATGCGATTAAAGCGGAAACACGGAGCAAAAAGATCAAAACTTCGAATACAGATGTTAAAAAAAAATACAAACCAGAAATTTTTGCATCTACAACTCAAATATAATTAACTGAAAATAACTTTGAGATATATTGCTAACGAGTACCCGTTACTATCAGATAATGTTGACATTTTTTACGAAATCAAAGTTCATGCACAACACACACTACAACCAGACGAATAAAATATTAGGTTACCTAAAAATAAGAATTTTTTAGCGAAATCTGAAATATCTCGATAACGCTACAAGACATTGATTTACAGTTAAAGGCAAAATGTAGAAAATTTTAATAACTTTTAATTTTCCTCTAGCTGTTTTTTTTTCGAAAAATAACGGTACAGCAGGAAATATAATTCTCCTCAGAACCACAGAAAATCCTTTTACAGGGATGATTTGTTCTGGACTAAGACCATCCTATCAACTTTTTGTGGAAGTCCGTTAACCGGAAATAACCAAAATGGCGGCTTTCTAAAATCAATTAATTCTATTAACTTTTGATGAAATTCCGTTGACCAGAAGTAGACAAAATGGCGGCTTTTTGACCCTTCGTTAAAACCACCACAGGAACGAAGAGTTAAGAAAGATGAAAATGTAATCTTTTATTAGTTTATTTTCTAAACTGATAATCGTGTATACTTGGCTGAGCAGGTACATTAGGGCGGGTCGATTTGTTCGGGGTAAAAATTTTCACCAAAGGGTATAGTATATTCTTATTCTACACTAAATTCTAAGAAAAAATGCAAAAGAAACCATAGGTCAAAAATGAATTTTGATGTCCCCAAAATTGGATTGAAATTTCTCTTTTTAAATTATCGGGAAATATATTTGTATTAGTTCGAATTTTTCGAAAACTATTTAACCAATCGACGTGCTGAGTACTACAAATAAAAGCTAAGGACATAATCTTTAAAATGGCGTTTATAATAATTTGATCGGATATATAGTTTTGGGGAAATGGGGGTTTGATTAGTAGCAGTCCTCGAGTTACGCGGTACGAGTTTGGAGCAATTTTTATTATTTAATTAATTAAAAATTTATTTAAAAATGAAAAATTTGTTTAAAAATTAAAAATAATTATTTAATTAATTATTTAAAAAGAAAATATTGTAATTATAGATGAATGTAATTTATATAAAAAAGATAATAGGCATGTATTGTTTTGCACTAATCCTGAGTCTCCAGTTACGCGGTTTCGAATTACGCTGGATCAATTAACCGCGTAACTCGAGGAATACCTGTATTATGTACATAAAACATAAAAACCAATCAAAAATCAGTAAAATACACCTAATTCTGTTTTTACACGAACTTTTTTTACACGATTTTGATTTAACACGAATTGAAAAAAAAAATTGATTCTCTTTTTGCACGACTTGTTTTGATTTAACACGAATGATCCCAATTCTAAGATTTTTTTTTGCGTATGTATTATTTTTCTCCCAACCCCACCATCACTCAGCTTCACAATTCGTCTCGTTACATTTGTAATTGCTATTTGTGGGGAATTCCTCGAATTAAGTAACCTCAATTATATAACCTCAATTCGTTTTGCCTACGTTTCGATTTTGGTGCTAAAAGTGACAGGTGCCAAATTAATAAACATAACAAAAGCTATCATTGCCAATGTGGCAATTATTGAAAAACCGTATGGTGATTTAAGTGAACAGCGAACAGTTGTATCAAAATTCCACTTTAAAGTCAAACTTTCTTGCACTTTTTTGATAAGATGCACCGTTTTTAAGATATTCGCAAAAAACGTTTTCGTTCGTATGGGGGGTACCCCCCTAATGGTCCATTTTTGCCCATGAACGAACTTATTTTACGAAAAACGGACCTACGAAAAATTTCAAGTCTGTAGCTCAATCCGTGCGCCCGCAATCCGTGCCACAGACGGACGAACATGCAAAATTCAATTTGTTTTATCATTCTAAACACACTGGTGTAATTCATTTTTATGTGTGATGACGGGATCTTGGCGTTACAAACGGTAAGGCAAATCTAATATACCCTTTGGTTTCACCATACGAGTATAAAAATTAAAATTACATTCGTTCACGTACAAATTTATTGATTTTGTCGAAAGCTGATAAATAGTAAGTTATACATAATTTTCAAATCTTTTTCAACTGAAATATTTTTCAGTAGCCCGTACACAATGTCACATAATTCACCTATAACAAACAAGAAAAGGAAAGCGATTTCTTTAGATATTAAAATTCAAATTTTATGACGTTTTCGACTGGCAGATTCAGGGCAGATTCAGAGCACGCTCTACCCCAGTTTAGAGCAAGGTATTTCGAGCAGATCTCGAGTAGATTTCGAGCACCTCTGCTTGGGAGTCGAGCATTTCTCAAAGAACAAGAAGAAGCATAAAACAAATTAAAATTAATTTTGATATATTCCCCTTAAGTTGACACTGCCCTAATATATTTCTGACCAAATGAAATTCTTCTTCACTAGATGAAGAAGAATCCAAGAAATCGAAATCATAAATATCTTCCATTTACGATTCCACACGATTTTGTTAGCCTTAACCTCAAAAGAGCAACTCAAATCTGACTACATTAGGCAGATCACAAAATTGCTCGAAAAATGCTCTTTTAGTGCTCGCATACGGAGTACTTGCGTCACTCGAACACGTAACTCTTTTTCGAGCGATCGAAAAATCTCAGTCGAACACAAGATCTCAGAGTGAGCAAATTTAGAGCAACTTCAGAGCAAAAAGAGCATGCCAGTCGAAAACGCCATTAGATCGTCTTGCCACTGGACAAGGTGCGACGTCTGTTTTGGTAATTTTTTAGGTCCGGAACCATCGTCCGGAACCAATCTTCTATTTTTCCATATATGCAATGTCTTTTTTTACACGATTTTTTTTTACACGTACTGTTCGGGAACGTATCTATCGTGTAAAAACAGAATTAGGTGTATACACATTTTTCTTGTATTCGATTTTTTCGAAATTTTTTTAAAAATCAAAAACGCATTTACCCCCAAAATTTATTTAGCGAATTTGTGTGGTATAATGGTAGGTATTTACAGAAAAAAATTCAATATTTTAAATTTTGTCACTAAATTGAATTTTACAATATGACGGTGAGGGGGAGGGAGTCAGCAAATATTTTTTTATGAAAAGGAAATTTAATTACCTTTACAAAATGTTCAATATCATCTCAATCGGTGAAGCCGTTCAAAAGTTACAAATTTTTAAAGTTTTTGTCATGTCGATTTTTCGCTGACTTTGAAATCACCCCCTCCGCCTACCGAACGTTATTCCACCAAACAAAAAAATACGGGTCGATTTTTTTAGGTCCCTAACTACATCCGAATGAAAAAAGTTAAACAAAAGTGATTTCCAAGCTCCATACAAGTCGAGTTTGAGTTGGTGTAAAACTCACAAAAAAAATTTTTTTTTTCTAATCAAACCCCCATTTCCCCAAAACTATATATCCGATCAAATTATTATAAACGCCATTTTAAAGATTATGTCCTTAGCTTTTATTTGTAGTACTCAGCACGTCGATTGGTTAAATAGTTTTCGAAAAATTCGAACTAATACAAATATATTTCCCGATAATTTAAAAAGAGAAATTTCAATCCAATTTTGGGGACATCAAAATTCATTTTTGACCTATGGTTTCTTTTGCATTTTTTCTTAGAATTTAGTGTAGAATCAGAATATGCTATACCCTTTGGTCGAAAAAAAATCGACCCGCCCTAAGGTACATACTTAAATAAATCCTCAAAAAGGTTTGTAACTTTATTTAGATTGTTTATATTTTCAGTTATTAATTTAATCACAAAATCAGAATTCTTTCCAATGATAATTTAAAAAAATATTAATTCCTGACTCCAACAGCAGAACTTGATCCAGCAGGAACGCAAAGCTCAGTACCATGATTACCACTTTCCCTTGGCACATTCTAAGAAAGGAAAATTACAGAGAAATATTTAAAAAAAACCTCAATATGATTGAAGAAATTAACAAACCTTCACATGAATGTGACTTTTTAACATGGCGGCTCTAAGGACCAGCATTCGGGTGCGCCTTTGATACTCCTTGCCAATGTTGACGGCCTTTTCAAATGTGCTACTCCTTTGATCGGCATCTTTGGCGTACAGAATCTTGTTGTGTGAATCGATGCGAGCTTGGATCTGACCATCTAATATCAATTGCATGACTTCGTTCTCAAGTGCGGCAACACTTCGATTGAATGCGGTTGCCATTTTCCGCATATCAGCCGACAGATACGGACTAAAGTATTGAATTAATGCACGATTGCGAATCTTTGTGTAGAGTGTGTTCACATGTGGAGCGATGTACATGTCCAGCAGGAGATTATCCCGAATTTCGTCCAGCAATTTCAAGCAGGAGGCATATTTCGATTCATAGAATTTGAAGATGATGTCTCTTAGCTGCGGCTCAAGCTCAAGGAAAAGCTTGAACGAACTGCTAGAGATGACATTCTTCTGCAGCTCCTGGCGATCGAAAGTCGCGAGAGCACACAAACCTCCGTACATGGCGACATTATTAGCGGAGATCATTTCTGGGAAGTCACAGTGATCGAAATTGGCCAACAGGAAATGCTTCGCAGCTGACTTATACTTTTTGGTGGCCAACTCAGCCAGTCCTGCGGCGCATTTGAGACGCGTAAGAACCGTCTGATTCGTGTCTTTGCTGGGTGTTTCAACAAAGTCTGGTGTGCTCTCCGCCTTCGATACATAGCTGAGTACGTGCGACCAGTTTTGTAGATATATGGATACTTTAATAACATTTAAACACATATTAACCACATGCCTGCCACTGGTGCAGTAATCTCTAGCTCGCGAATAGCATTTCAATGCGTTCGATAGATCGCCACAGTTCAAGTAGTGATCGCCTAAATCGTCATGGCCTCGCCGGATACTCTCCTTGATCGAATTTGATTTGTAATTCTTCAGATCGTTGTCTAATTTCTCCAATTTGAGCGCCGCCTTCTTCGTCTTCGTGTCCACCCAAACAGCATCGAAGGCCGGCATATCTTGGGGCGTCGATTGTACAGCAACGTCCGGCAATTGAACCCCGCCAGTCGTCATATCGGATAGCTTCTTGTGTAAATGCTGATATAGTGATACATTGTATGTTGTTGTCACGTAATTAATAGCCATTTTAAGGGCTTCTAGTCTAAGTATTGGACAGACATCTGCAATAAACATTAGTCGATATAGTTTTGCGTGGCCTGTATATTGGTTGGCGTACACATCTAGATCTAATGTTGGATTCTCAACGATCAGCGCATCCTCCTCGTTGTTTTCATTATCCTCGGGCTGAGCATCTACTTGCATTGGTTCAACAGCGTTCTGAAAATGCGAATTTTTTTGTATCATTCATAACCTGAATTTGCTGCACAACAAAGCAAATCATGGAATCTCTCGCCATTCAACGCATTTGGTAGACTTACCTGCATCAGTGGAGGTAAAGGCATGATTGACATCGTTTTTTTTGCCCAAATTTCACTTAATATTGCAATTATTCAACTATTTTTAATAATCTTCGAGTTAACTAAACGAAACAAAAGTGGACCTATGACGAAGCTAACTCCCTCTGTTTCTCGAACATAAATTTACACTGTGTGTGGAGAGCATACAGTACAAAGTTGGTTACCGATACTTTGGAAAGATTCTTCTTCTCGATTTCTAGGTTTCTTTCTCAGTTTGGAACTCAGTTCTAAGTTGCGGTTCCAAGAATTGAATGTTAAACCTCGACGTGGTCAAAACTGTGAAATCTGTGGTCAAAACAATTATATTTGTTTTTCAAAAAATGGCGGCATTTTTTTTTCAGATTCCGTGTACCCCCTGGAATCAATGTATACTGAACTTTTAAGCCCCTACTTACTCCCGATTTACTGCCATAGGGGTGGAATTTCGAAAAAAAAACTCGCTGTAGTGAGCGTTTACGTGATGGATATAACATGTTCTGAAAATTTCAGATTTCTAGCTCCAGAGCGAAAAGGGGGTTGATATTAGAGAAAAGGGGGTTGATATTAGTGGGTGAAAAATTTCTTTAAGTGCTGACTTCGAAGTAGAACAGGGAGGTTTATAAAAAGTATCCTTTATTCTAAAACAAACATACGGAGATAAACATAAATTACAGTTTTATTAAAACGTAAATATTTTATTTCAATTAAATTAAACGCTTTTTTGAAACCATCCTCCATTTCTAAATTTCTTCCCGTTAGAACCAAAACGAAAACCATAAAACTACATTCGTATTTTATTTAAATATTTTAAATTTTAAATTGTCACAAATTTTAATAAGGTGTTCACAGTCTACATACAACAATTGTTTTTGAATCACCAATTAATAAAATCGTTTGATATTTTCTTGTGCAAATCAAATAAACTTGAAAACACGTGATAATCAACAATTTTTTCACCGTATTTACTTATTAAAAAATCAGGATCTTTTTCATGTATGAGTGCCGCATACCACCCCGCATCCCTTGCGCCAAGATAATCCGTTATTGGAGTATCTCCAATATGCAAACATTCACTTGGTTTCAAATCCGGAATTTCGGACGCCTTCATTGCTATTTTAAAAATTTCCTTGCTTGGTTTCTCACATTTGGAATCATACGAGTTTAATATAAAATCGAAAAAATGGTTCATTTTCATATTACGCAGCAGCAAATCCAGTCGATGGTCAAAATTTGAAATAACTCCTAATACGAAAGGAGGGTTATTACCAGATGCCTTTTTGGCCCCAAGTTGCTGCTGCATTTTTAAATAATTTAAAAATTCTACTGCTCCATAACAATGTTGCCAGCAAGTGCTGGTTTTGTACAGTTCGATTAAATTATCGGAAAATTTCAACATCTTTTCTGGAGGCATTTGCACTCCACTCTCTCGAAATGTATCTGAAATGGTTGTATTTTGTTATCAATTTCAAAAAGTCCAAAAACATTAACGGTTAATTACTGTCAATTAATTGACGCCACCAATTTTGCCAGCCTAGTTTAGAATAACGTCCGAAGTTTGGATGAGCTCGATTCATTTTTTGCCTGAAATTAAAAGTTTTAAAAAAATATTAATGCATCAGTTTCATGAATAAAAAGTAATGAGTGCCTTCATTTTGTAGAGGATTGTCATCAAACTTCAAATCTTTGTTTGTTTGTTACAGATCCGTTTTTACACCTCATCAATATACCGAAACCGATAAAGGATTTTCTA